>CM032818.1:7488938-7968938 GCA_019155185.1 Beaufortia kweichowensis | reverse complement strand
TCTGTAACTTTTGCCTCTGTATTGCCATCTCTGTCGGTAACGTAATATTTTGTTACTTTACGTAGCGAAGTTGCACGAGGTCCGAAGTTCCCTGAAATCATACCTGACGGCTTGAGTTTTACATTGCTCTTAAAATCGTATTGCGCGCGTTCTTACGCGTAACCGGGGAAATGGAGTAAATGAGACGATTTGGAACGCTTTGTGCTTGCTACAGATCGCAGCTCGCCAGAATCTATCGTTAGAGTCGGCGTTACGTCGAGTGTGATCCGGTTGTGCCAAAATTACACTTCACCTTTACCGTGGCGTGAGCTCAAGTCGCTGACTGCCATCTTTCTCTGGGGAAGCGTGGGGAAAGAAAAGCACGGAGAGCGTAACGTTTCTGTTGTGCGGTTTCGGATGGGATTCCTTCGAACTTGCTATGATGAAAAAAAAAACTTAGCTCGACTCGATCGACCAGATGGAAACTTTCAGTTTCCTAGTGAATGTGCTTCGGAAGAGAGAGTCTGCCGATTGGGTGATTAAAAAGTTGACTAAACAAGACATATGTAGTGTGCTTTTGTTAACCTGGTGACTGTTTTTCCAGCAGGCGTCGAATCCGGCTCCCACGCGGCATCGCAAGAACTTCTCATTCCGAACGACGTAAGAACTCTTCACTTTTTGGCATGTTTTCCAGGTCTGAGGTTTGTAAAACACATACACTGTATGCTTTCGTCTTTACCGTTTCAATTGGTAAATGAGACTGTACGTTTGTATTTTCATGCATGTTTTAACAAGCATAGATTTCGGTTTAAAAAAAGTCACTAGTCTGCCCGATTGGGAGGACGCCTCTGACCGTGTATTGTAAATCTCATATCGAATCTGTACTTTTCTTCTCTACGTGCCGTCGGTACAGTAAATGTTCAACGTCCAAACTCGGGTCGTAAGATTATTGGCTTTAAGCACAAGTTATTTGAATGGTTTTGAACGGTTCATCTCAAGGACAGCCAGAGCTATTCTTGCGGATTGCACTCGTCCGCTATCTGTAGCGATTTCTTTTAAGTTTATTCCCGCTGCTGCAAGGCTTTTAAATTTGTAACGATGTCAGAATGTTACATTTGTTATTGTTTGTTGTGTTTTTTCGGAAGATACGAATGCTGCAACAAAAATCGCCCTTTGGGCTTATAAAAATCTTTGAATCTTAACCTGTGCATATTGAGAATACACATGAAAAAGTGCTCGACCCTGTCCCTGGCGACTGACGTGCGCGGCGTTGCTGTGCTGTCAAAACGGAGACGGTAAATAAAGCCGCAGCCTTTTGTCGGAGCTCTAGCCTGCGACGCGGCGCCCCGAGGGGGTGTTACCTTTGGCTACCTTGTGTCTTCCTGAAATCGCAGGACTAATGGACTGGCAAATGGCCCGCTTCTCACAATCTACTGGTGTCTGATAGTAGCAATCGAACCGTAGCAGTAGTAGTCGTCGAGTGATATTTGTGGTTTTCGGTCAAAAAGGGTGTTTTTTGCTTTGAAATGTAATGCGCAAACGTGATGTAATGCGGTTTCAAAAATTTTTATTGAAATAAAAATAAATCATAAATCTGTAACGTAATGGCTAAAATGTAAATAATGACCTAATGTGCGTTATCTCTATATATTGTGAATAACGAGCTTACCCGGCGTACGATTTGCTACGATCATCACCCGCAAAACAATATTCTTAGTCCGTTCTTATTAAATCACCTTTAATTTTCGCACTAGCGAATGTCACAGTGTCTGTGAAATTCAAGATAACGCCTCAAAATCCAAATGTGAGATTAGAAGCGTCAAAGTAGTCATAGCCGTTCGAAGGATCGAAATGGGTAATGTGCCATACTGCTGTAAATGAAGGATTTTAAGTGACTGATTTGGAGAACAGATACTCCGATTTATTATTTTAAATTCTGATTTTAATCGCTATATTGACATTACGGTTTATTATTTTACACAAAAAAAATCTAAACTTGGTTCCTAAAACAAACTTTCAAAACTTCCTCTGTAAATATTAAAGATGTCAAGGTTATATTGTCCAAGAATGTACTTTACATTATCTGGAACCGTTTTATGCAGCGACGAGTAAATAACAAAACTTTATCGAAACATATGGTTCGATATACATGCCCTGCATGGATCAATAAGACTTGTAAGCTCATCAAGGCTGCATGTATTTGATAAAAAAAAACAGTAATATTGCAAAATGTTATTACGATATAAAATAATTCTTTTTTAATAATATATTTCAATATAATTTATTCCTGTGATGCAATGATGAATTTTCATCAGCTGTCACTCCAGTCTTAAGTGTCACATGATCCTTCAAAAATCATTCTAATATGCTGATTTATTCTTAGTATTATCCATGTTGGAAACTGGAGTGCTGCCAAATATTTTTTTACCCTTGATTCTTTTTTCAGGATTCTTTAAAAAATAAAGTTAAAAAGAACAACGTTTATTCCAAATATAAATCTTTTGTAACATTGTAAATGTATGCTACCACTTTTATTAATTTCACAAATCCTTGATGAATAAAAGTATTTATTACTACCAAAAGGAGAAATAAAAGTGTACTGACCCCAAACTTTTCAATAGTAGTGTATATTGTTAGAAAACCTTTCTGTTTTAAATAAATGCTGTTCTTTTTCATCTTTTATTGATCAAATAATCCTAAAAAAAGGATCGCAGGTTCCAAAAAAATATTAAGCAGCAGAACTGTTTCCAGCACTGATAATAACTCTGAATATTAGAATGATTTCTGAAGGATCATGTGACACTTAAGACTGGAGTGACAGCTGATGAAAATTCAGCTTGGCATCACAGGAATAAATTATATTTTGAAGTATATTCATACAAAAACATTTTATATTGTAATAACGTTTTGCAATATTACTGTTTTTTGGGGATTTTTGACCAAATAAATGCAGCCTTGATGAGCGTATGAGACGACTTTAAAAAGCGTTACAAGTCTTACCGATCCCAAAATTTGGGATCCCAAAAGTGTCAATGTCTAATATGAAACTGCGTATTTACACGGACCGGTTTTGATTTTAGGGGATTGTAAAGAAATGACTGGGTCAATTTTTATCGTTACAGGCTCGTTGTTTTTGCACACTGCGGCCGCACGGCCGTGTTCGAACGCCTTATAAAAGTGAGTTTTGCGTAATAGGTTGCTTTTAAGTAACGTTACCGAAGATTAATCGAGGCCGAAAAACGTGGGACGGTTTTCTTTTATTACTGTGCCTCACTAAGATTATGTGAATATAAATGCTACGTGTCAGCTTGAAATTTATTTATTAACCCAATTGGTCTTATTTTCCTTACAGCTGATTGGTTCCATAATCGGCAGGCAGGGTACAAAAATCAACGAGATCCGGCAGGTATCCGGCGCTCAGATTAAGATTGGCAGTCAACTCGACAGCACCAGCGACCGACACGTCACCATCACGGGCTCCCCGATCAGCATCAACCTGGCCCAGTATCTAATCACATCGTGGTAAGCGTCCATCCACCGTAACGGACCCGTTTTATTAAATGGCCCCGACTCGTCAAGACCTTTGGGAATATTCCGTTAGGGTCCGTTTGCTGGCCAAAAAAAGCACTTCAGAGCACGACTACAAAGTGAGACGTAGAAGCCGGGGTGAAGGATTAATTGGCCAGGTTTCAAGCCAGAAGCTCGTTATAGAGAAAGTTTGGCAAGTTTTTTGCTCTGCGTGGACTTGGACTGTCGTTGCCGGGGCATAATTTAATTTGCTAATGTACGATAATTTACGGTTTCGTTTTTACTCGAACCGAATCAAACCGGGCAGAAGGTATATTTATAGTGGACCCGAGCGTATTTGCTAATGAATGATAAAAAAAGAAAAAAATTAAACTCGACACGTGGTTACTGCCGTTTTCCCTAGTTTCAGAATTAACGGAGAGAGAAATTTGCTTCCTAACGGATGCCGTGATGTGTACATGTAACGTAATTATTCTTCTACCAAATTGTGACTCGGCAACTTGACGGGGAGCAATAATTAGGTCTCGAATGAAATCTTTACGCCAGTCTTGGGTGTGTTCAGCAAGTGCATTCGACGAGTTCAGACTGGTGCGTGATATCAAATCCACTCCGGAAGCCCTTCTTTATGTTATAAGTGTCATGCGCAAACGTTATGCGTACAAAAATGACTGTTGGTTTTGTTGCTTTGATTATGTCTTAATATTATTAATTTCAGCGGTTTCTCATATAGTTGAAGTCATATTTGTTTAGTTTTTGCTAAACGCACATCTCCCAGCAATCCAAAGGCATGCGAGCGTCTAAATATTTCTTTAATGACTTTAAGATAAAACATAAAAATCAAACACAATTACCCGTCCCGTCGGCAGAAGTCATTCCCGATCGGTTTCGCTTTCTAAGAATACTTTGTCCGATAGATAGGTGCGTGTATTGAATGTATTGCGTATTGAACACACCCCCGCTCGATGATGTCACGTGACATTCGTTCAACGTAAGCCCTCTAGTGTCAACAAAGCGATCGCACGTTAAATGACAGGACGCTTTTGATTGCATTTGCAATTAGTAACATGTTGACAAATGCATCTTTTTGACGACTGAGTACGCTGCAAAAAATCATTCTCTTAATCTGCATTTCTGTGTGGTTTTCCAAAAAAATTTAGGATATGACATCCTTAAAACAAGATAAAATACCTGAGAATCCAAACCTGTGTGAGACTGTAATTTTTCATTCCATTTGCAAGTTGTTTTAATGTTTTACACCAAAAGTTAACAGAAAAATAAATAAAAACTTAATTTATTTATTAAAAAAACAGGAAAACTATTTGCAAAGGAAATTGGCATGATTCAAGGTACATTTTTTGAAAACAAGTTTGAATACCTCATAAATGTACAGTAAATTTATCTAGTTTTTCGGACGTTTCCATTTATTGGAAAACGAGTCGAGGATAATGATCTAGCGGTAGACTTTTTGCAGCGTAACGTTAAAGAAATGCTACTGAAATTGAAATCATTTTGTTTCTTTTTCCTAAGCCCCTACCCAAGCCATCACCCCGAATTAAACAGCTCCTTTCCCATGAGCGCAAAGGTCCCCCCTCAAATAATCTGTTGCAACCACCGGCAAAACACACCTCTCTTATGATTTTTGGTTTCTGTTTTCTTTTCGGTTTTTTATTTCTCTCAATTTTGGTTTAACATGTCTTTTATTTGACCTTCTAACCCTTCTCCATTCGCCTCCCTCTCCTCTTCCTCCACCCTCCTCTCCTCCACCTCCTTCCCTTCCCTCGTACAGTTTAGAGACCGCCAAATCCACTGCCCAGTCCTCCTCCATGTCGACCCCCGTAGACCTCAACATGAGCTTCACCCAGACTGCTCCCCCTGCATCGTCCTCTGCCGCAGCCCTGGCAGCGATGGGCGGCCTGCCCCACGCTCCGATCTTGGGCGCCCCCTATACCCTCCCCCTCTCCAGCCTCCTGGGAATCAAGTCCGTCCCCTTCCTGGCACTCTCGGCCCCTGCCGCGGCCGCCCCCGCTCACGGCGCCCTGGCTTCCTACACCGCCAAGATCTCCTCCGCCAACGGTGTCAAGAAACCGGAAAGACAGAAGTTTGCGCCCTACTGAGGGACTTCCGAGGACCTCCTTTGTTCCCGAGACGAGAACCGGAAAGGAATCCTTCGAGAATACTTTCTCTTCTAGCCAGATGTAGCCGTGTAGTTGAAATGGAAAGTAAAAAATTGTTTCCTTTTTCGTTTTGTAGCTCGTCCTGGAAAAAAGGTAGGAAAATAACGACGCGATTTGTTTTACGTCGTTTTCTGGCCGAGGTAGCCGCTAAAAAGCCATATGCTATACCTAATCTCAAATTTTCCCGAAATCTCTTTACACGCGTTTATCATCTGCTCTTATTTATCGTTAACAATGAAATATTCCCGCAAGTAATTTATAACGTAGAACGCTGTCGACTGATGCCAATCTCTTACGTATCAGCTTTTATACAACGATGTCTGTAAATGCTACTGTATACAACTTTCTGATTTTTTTTAGGAAACTTTAAACAATGTATTAAATTAAGAAGATGGAGAAAAAAGAAAATGTTTTTAAAGTGACGACAGAAATGAACCTCTGCTTTTGCGTTCGATTTTTATGTTTTGTTCACATTTGTTTTGAAATGTTATTTATTTTATTTATTGTATGGAGTGTTTATTTTACGATCGATGTTTGTTTTCTGTAACCGCTGCGGGTAAAAACGTGACGCAAAAATCTCTTCGAATATCTTCCGTTCGATCGCGGTCCAAGTGACCGAGAACTAATTTTTTACATGCCGATTTTCTTTACAGTTTTAGGGAATGCGTGCGGTGCCACGGTAAAGTCAAATACTAAACGTTACGCAGCTAGCCAATTCATTTGAAAACAGCAGTGTACAGTTACGTCCGTGTCTGGTGGTTTACGTCACCGTTTCCGACCGAGTAAAATGACTACAGAGCATGGCGACTGCCCTTGTCGGAAACTAATGCCGCATGTCGACTCGCGCACGCGCTAGCGAAGACAAATTATGGCGTAGGTCTGTTTGTTAAAATAGGCAATGTTGCAGAAGAGCAATATCGGTTCCCGAGTGCTCAAACGCACACGTCTAGCGGACCGAGATTATTATGCTCTAACGCGAGAGCGTATTACACGGACTTCCTTTTTTCTTTTTATTAAAATCTAGAAATAATAACACTTATTTTTCTAAACCTAGTGTCCTACAATTGAATGTGACCACTCACACCGATTCATTTACACGTAGATGTTGTGTAACCGTTGTCATTTTTTTTCTTTCCTTAAATTATTTGTTTAGAAATATTTCTCAAACGTCTGTCTCGTACTCATTTGCATGAATTTAACTTGGCGTCTATGCAAAACAACTCGGGGTGGTTCAGCAAAGTGTCCCGTGTCAACAGCCCTGAACAAATCGTCGTTGAGAAAGGGCTGATCGGCAAAATGGGAACCTGAGGCATGAATAATGCTTTTGACTGAACCATGCTTTGTAAAAAATATATACACGTGAATATATACATTGTATTATATCCATACTTCCCGTTCCAAAGCCTAACACGTAACCACCCTTTCACACGCGCTATATGAAATGACACATTGTGGCTATGATATGCACTGTTGCACTTCACCACAAGAATTCAGATTTGGGAAAACTGTTCAGATGCTTGAATTATCTGAGATCTGTTTTTGGATTCACACGTGTTTTCCTTTGTCTGCTTCGGGGGAAATGCAAATCCTGTTTTACTTCCATTCGTCAATGCCATACAAATGAATAAAAACAATACTGTATTAACGTAATCCAGCTTCTTTTGTCCTCTTTCAGCTGTGTGGACTAGAACAACACTAATAGCTGGGTGCGTGTGGGCCGGGGCCAGTACGGTCACGATAACTAACGATTAAGGATCGTTGGTAAAGAAATGAAACGCTACCGACGAATTGTTGGAACTATAAAGAATTTAAGACCTCGCATTTGTTTACGCAGGTAAGCCCTATGGCAAGATGACCGTTTTATTAAAGCAACAAGCCACTAAAGCAAATGGTTACAGTAATTTTTACAACAAAAAAAAGTTTCTGTTAGCACAGAGTGAGGCCCCTAAAAAGGAATAGTTCACCCAAAAATAATTCAGTTGTCATTATTCACCCTGAACACCCTGTATGTGACTTTGTTCTGTGGAACGCAAAAGTAGGTATTTTGAGAAATGTCTCAAAAAAAGAGAAAAGTCAAAAATAAAAATAACTAAAATAAATTTATTTGTATTATAAAGAAGAAGAAAGCAAGACATACAGATTTAAAATGACGTGAGGATAAAATAATTCTTATTTTTGGGTGAATCACCTCTTTATGAAATTAATTTCTTAACAACCCTCAAGTGTCTTTGTAATCTAAAGAAAAAATGGCAACGATATGCGACCCTGTCTGTGAAATCCAGGCTGAAATTTCAATATGTAATTATGAGATTAGGAGCATGAAAGTTTGATTTTAATCATTGATTTTACTCTTTGGCATGACCTTACTTAACATTATTCAATATTAACGGTCTTCGATATTAAGATTAAGTTTTCATAGGATGTTCTTCACATCATTTAGGATGATTTTATGTAAAAACAAAAAACACACACAAAAAAAAGACTTTAGCTGGGTTTTTACAGGCAGCGTCACATACAATAAAAGACACAAATGTTCAATGAGTTAATCCTGTATATTAATAGCTTGCTATCAGCCTGAAAATATTTTCCCATTCATTTTCTTTATATGAATGTAAACGGATAGAGTAAGAAAATGCATCGACTCGACTGCAAGCATATAATACACATGAACAAACTTGGAACTCAAACCATATATGTGACCCTGTCTGTGAAAACCAACTAACCCAGATCACCCAAGTCATTTTTTTGGTAATTTACAGTTTCCTACATGGAATCATATTTTTCTTTTGTTTATAGAATAGTATCCTTAGGATCATCTTGTTAAAAAAATTCTTTTAGTGATGTTTTTATGAATATACAGTGTTAAGAGCATTCTGTGAAAAACAACCTTTGATATCTTTAATATTATGATTATGTCAAAGATTGAAATGATAGTGAAATTAACAGGTAAAATCAAACTTTGATGCTTAATCAAACTTTGATGCTCGTCAAAATCTCAATCAATTGGGGCATGGATAGGATTTTTTAACGTGCATTCTATTGTAGATTAAGCGCATTAATATACATTTCAGTCAATATAATAATCTTAATCACATTATTTAGCTTAACGTATTTTTAGCAATTTACGGAGTGTTTTGAAAACCGCTATGCGGTATAGTCCAAACGCATTGTAATTTGGAGCCTTCTGTTTTGTCAAAGCTTGACATTATATTTTTACAAGGTTTAGAATCCTCTCAAAGCTAATTAAAAAGGCGCTCTAAAATAAGACACCCGCGCTTTGTTTGAACAAGTCTCTCGTGTCACTCGTTGCACAAGGTGAATTTTCATTCCAGAAGAAAGGCCCCTTAAGAGTAATACAGCCGCGTCTCTACAGCGATAGCTAAATTTCATGTGTATAATAAACAAACTCTGCTATAATAACATGCTGACACACCAGCAAGCCCAGTGTCTCACAATCCCAGCTCAGCCCGGGCTAAGAGCGCCGCCCGACTGGCCGCTCGCCATCGCGCTGCTGAACGAGAGGACGCCAGAGATGAAAGCGATCTATGAATAAAGCTTACACCTCACAGCAGCTGCTCAAACACAAACAAATTCTTACAGGCGGGGTTTGCTGGGGGTGTAATGACAGCCTAACCGCAGTCTCCGTCTCTCACAAAGGGACTTGGTGATGCCCACACGCAACGATTCACAAAAACTACCAGGTTCTTGTCGTCGCACGTTGATGTCAACCATCCACGACCTGGGAATGAGCACTAACGCGATAGCTTCCTTCGGCCAGTGAATGGAATAATAGTTACAATTTACCAACAATTAACGACATTCTGGGGACAAAGCAGTCTGAAACGGAAACCGGTAATTACATGGCCTCTTGGTTATGGAAGAAGCCGATGCCGGTCGGCTTGGCAGGAGAAAAGAAGGATGCGCCGTGCTGCGCAACTTTGGAAAAAATCATTAAATTGGGATTAAATCCAGAGGAAACTGAAATTCAGCTCAGCCCATTAAACAAAAGTAGAGTAGAGTATTTGTAGCCCAAAGCCATCTCTCAAAAGGACTTCAAATATTTAGGGTCATTGTGACCTTCCCAGAGGGAACGTGAAAGCCTGTATTTTGAAGTGTAACAGGAAAATGAAAGGAAATCAAAATAGAAACCGAAAGCAGCTGCAGCTTTGCTAATTCTCAGGGCCTGTTAACAAACACGGACAAACATCTAATCTCCATCATGACATAAAACCATTTCAGAAAGCAGAAGTTACAGATATAGATTGTATTGATTTTGCCAATACTATTGGGCCTAGGTTTGCCTTTTATTAACGTACATGTTTGAACATAAGCCAATTTAACATCATCTGGTTTCTGCACCACTGATTTACCAAATGTTGAAACGGGTTCTTGAACGGTCAAACGGTTCCACCCCAACATTTATATTCAACAATACTACAGGGTTAATTATTAACATTTTAACACGATGACATCACAAAAGGTCTGTAATATATTACATGTTCTTCTCCAAGCCACGATCGCCAATATCTGTTTGTACTGCAAGATGCATCATGAGAGTTGAAGACATTCTACATGCAGATTATGTTTTGAAGCGCAATGGGAAATTAGTATAATAGCCGTAGAGTTTTAAAGATCAAAAGAGGATCAAAGGCAGAGGCTAAATTATTCATTTATTTTCCAGAAGACCTGGTAATGGAGTTGGAAGGTTTTTTGTGATGTGTTGATGTTATTTAGAAATGCTCACGCTTCAATCTTGAATAAATGGAAAATATAAGTACATTTTTGGTTTGAGTAACCTTCAACTGATTGGGCAAAATACACTGCGTGATAACTTGAATAATAACTTTTTAAAGTTTAAAAAGTTACAATTACTGTACTTTTGAGGTGGAAAAAAACCCACTGTGATGCATAGTTTAAACTATGTTTAGTCAATTTAATTGCTGAATGAACTTTTAAACAACAAACTTTCATGACTTAATGACTTCAAAACCGATAGCAGCTGCAACTTTGCCAATTCACAGGACCCGTTCACAAACACGGACAAACATCTAATCTCCATCACAACATAAAACCAGTTAGTTAACACAGATACAGAAGTTAGAGATATAGATTGTATTGATTTTGCTAATATAAGGGCCTAGACGAATGTTTTGACATAAGCAAATTTGACATCATCTGTGTTTCTGCACCACTGGATTTACCAAATGTTGAAACGGGGTTCTTGAACACTCGCACCACCGTCACGGGTCAAACGGTTCCACCCCAACATTTATATTCAACAATGCTACAGGCTTAACTATTAACATTTTAACATGACGACATCACAAAAGGTCAAAGGTCTTATTTGACTGTAATATATTAGATGCATAGTTTAAGCTACATTTAGACAATTTAATTGCTAAATTAACTTTTAAATGACTTTTATTTGACAAAGAAATAAATAATGACAATTATTTAAAAAAAAAGAGGACAAAATTAGAATTTGTTTGGTTACTTTTTATATTGAATATACAGTCTTCTAGCTATTTTAAGCTATAAAATATTTTCTAAAGAACAAATTGTAAGTGGCTTAAAATGTGACCCTGGATCACAAAACCAGTCACAAGTGTCAATCTGTTAAGAAAGGCATGTGAAAGCTGAAAATTGATGTATGGTTTGTTAGGATAGGACTATATTTGGCAGAGATACTAAATCTGAAATCTCATTATAAACCAAAATACTGAAAAATTGCCTTTAAAGTGGTTCAAATAAAGTTCTTAGCACTGCATCTACCTCAAGAAAAATAAAAGTTTACATGGAACATGATATTTACATAATAGTCCAATGATTTTTGGCATAAAACATCGATATTTTTTACCCATTGTTGGCCATTTGATTCACAAAAACTACCAGGTTCTTGTCGTCGCACGTTGATGTCAACCATCCACGACCTGGGAATGAGCACTAACGCGATAGCTTCCTTCGGCCAGTGAATGGAATAATAGTTACAATTTACCAACAATTAACGACATTCTGGGGACAAAGCAGTCTGAAACGGAAACCGGTAATTACATGGCCTCTTGGTTATGGAAGAAGCCGATGCCGGTCGGCTTGGCAGGAGAAAAGAAGGATGCGCTCGGTGCTGCGTACTTTGGAAAAAAATCATTAAATTGGGATTAAATCCAGAGGAAACTGAAATTCAGCTCAGCCCATTAAACAAAAAGTAGAGTAGAGTATTTGTAGCCCAAAGCCATCTCAAAAGGACTTCGAAATATTTAGGGTCATTGTGACCTTCCCAGAGGGAACGTGAAAGCCTGTATTTTGAAGTGTAACAGGAAAATGAAAGGAAATCAAAAATAGAAACCGAGCAGCTGCAGCTTTGCCAATTCTCAGGGCCTGTTAACAAACACGGACAAACATCTAATCTCCATCATGACATAAAACCATTTCAGAAAGCAGAAGTTACAGATATAGATTGTATTGATTTTGCCAATACTATTGGGCCTAGGTTTGCCTTTATTAACGTACATGTTTGAACATAAGCCAATTTAACATCATCTGGGTTTCTGCACCACTGGATTTACCAAATGTTGAAACGGGGTTCTTGAACGGTCAAACGGTTCCACCCCAACATTTATATTCAACAATACTACAGGGTTAATTATTAACATTTTAACACGATGACATCACAAAAGGTCTGTAATATATTACATGTTCTTCTCCAAGCCACGATCGCCAATATCTGTTTGTACTGCAAGATGCATCATGAGAGTTGAAGACATTCTACATGCAGATTATGTTTTGAAGCGCAATGGGAAATTAGTATAATAGCCGAGAGTTTTTAAAGATCAAAAAGAGGATCAAAGGCAGAGGCGCAAATTATTCATTTATTTTCCAGAAGACCTGGTAATGGAGTTGGAAGGTTTTTTTTGTGATGTGTTGATGTTATTTAGAAATGCTCACGTTTCAATCTTGAATAAATGGAAAATATAAGTACATTTTTGGTTTGAGTAACCTTCAACTGATTGGGCAAAATACACTGCGTGATAACTTGAATAATAACTTTTTAAAGTTTAAAAAGTTACAATTACTGTACTTTTGAGGTGGAAAAAACCCCACTGTGATGCATAGTTTAAACTATGTTTAGTCAATTTAATTGCTGAATGAACTTTTAAACAACAAACTTTCATGACTTAATGACTTCGAAACCGAGCAGCTGCAACTTTGCCAATTCACAGGACCCGTTCACAAACACGGACAAACATCTAATCTCCATCACAACATAAAACCAGTTAGTTAACACAGATACAGAAGTTAGAGATATAGATTGTATTGATTTTGCTAATATAAGGGCCTAGACGAATGTTTTGACATAAGCAAATTTGACATCATCTGTGTTTCTGCACCACTGGATTTACCAAATGTTGAAACGGGGTTCTTGAACACTCGCACCACCTGCCGCCGGTCAAACGGTTCCACCCCAACATTTATATTCAACAATGCTACAGGCTTAACTATTAACATTTTAACATGACGACATCACAAAAGGTCAAAGGTCTTATTTGACTGTAATATATTAGATGCATAGTTTAAGCTACATTTAGACAATTTAATTGCTAAATTAACTTTTAAATGACTTTTATTTGACAAAGAAATAAATAATGACAATTATTTTAAAAAAAAGAGGACAAAATTAGAATTTGTTTGGTTACTTTTTATATTGAATATACAGTCTTCTAGCTATTTTAAGCTATAAAATATTTTCTAAAGAACAAATTGTAAGTGGCTTAAAATGTGACCCTGGATCACAAAACCAGTCACAAGTGTCAATCTGTTAAGAAAGGCATGTGAAAGCTGAAAATTGATGTATGGTTTGTTAGGATAGGACTATATTTGGCAGAGATACTAAATCTGAAATCTCATTATAAACCAAAATACTGAAAAATTGCCTTTAAAGTGGTTCAAATAAAGTTCTTAGCACTGCATCTACTCGCAAAAATAAAAGTTTACATGGAACATGATATTTACATAATAGTCCAATGATTTTTGGCATAAAACATCGATATTTTTTACCCATTGTTGGCCATTTCTACAAATATACTTCTGCTACTCATGACTGGTTTTGTGGTCCAGGGTCAAAAACGTTGAGAATCGCTGCATTATAGTCTATATTGCCTTAATGTTAAACTGTTATTCTAATAAAGGATATGCTGTAAGTGGTAAACTTAAACCTACCTTGTTCTGTTTTTTATTAGCTTACACACTTGCTAATTACCCTGATGGCCTAGCATATAAAGAAATTAATACATTACCGCTTCAAGTAGCTTTTTAAATGCTACAAAAAGATAACCACTGGAAGGTCATTTTGCAGATATGCAAAAACATGTCCAAAATGATTGCATTATCGACAAGAATTACTAAGGTTTACGATTAGTTTGGTATGGGTATATTGGACTCTGCAGTGGCATAGGATATTATATAATGTATTTTGTCTATTAGTTTGTCAAAATGATCTCTTTTACAGTAAAGCACTTATTTTGGCAAGACATTCCAGAAAATACACCAAAGCAGAAATGTCCATCTCATAATTAAAGTGCTTAGATTAAGAATATTTACACAAACTATTATTGTACCGATGGGACTTATGTATTTATTGGGTGAACATCTGGTCATGTGCTACTGTTGTAATTTTGTTGTAAAGTTGTTGTTTTTTTTCTTGTGTATGCCTAACAGGTGCCTTTTGCTACTTGGTATTTTTCCCCACACAAAGTTATGAAGACATTTTAATACACATTAAATATACATTTTAAGTCATTTTTTTCAACGTTATGGCAGTGCACTGTCGGCCCATAAACTTTACTGTTATTGTGTTTCCACAAACAGAGAGACTTGTCAAAGATTTAGTCAAGTATACTGTTGTGGGTTTGAACTGCATTTTTGAGTTTCTGAATGTCACAAGATGTTCTTGACAACAACCCAGAAGCAAGAATCTTCTAATAGCTTCTAGAATTTTCATTTAGCTAAGCGTTCTTCAAATGAGAGTTGCATCTGTTTTATTATTAACCGAAACCAAGAAACAAACAGAGACTTCATTAAATCAAAACTGGTGTTTTGTGGCTTTTAGTCCATGTCTGGTAGCATTAATGCCATATATGCTGATGTATTCCTAAACAGTAACAACTCGTCAATGGCATGCACATTTACAACATAACCTTTATCATACACAAAAACTGCCTAAAAATACTGATGACTCTGCCTCTGACTAGCAATAGCACATCATGGCTGTAATGTAAAGCAAAGGTTACTGGACATAAAAAAGACAAGTCATTTGATATGCCCTGTTGCAGATTCCTATTTCAACAGGAAATACATCAACACAAAACAAAATACTTGTGTTGTGTGGTAATGTTCTGCACAAAGCAGCTGCTGGTCTATACAGAAGATAAAGTGATTTAGTTTCCTCTGTCAACAGTAATACATTTGAAAATGGTTATTGGGATCAGGCCATTGATAACTAGACCAAACTAGATCATAAGGAAATGTAATTCACATGGGAAAAGGGCCACATTTACATATAAACGGTATTTAAGACACATTGAAGGGAACCCAAACCCTAAAATATAGCTATAAATACTTAAATCATCAAAACAAAGATTTAAGTAAAATGACATTTACTGAACAGACCGTTTGTGTGCGTTTACCTGTACAAAATTGCATCAAGTCCAGCAGACGTTTTTCTTCATACACAGGGTGAGTATTTCCCTTCATTATTTATGTTGTTTTATAAAAGCCTACACTGCAGAAGATTGTGTTGATAAATAGGTTTACGTTGTTTTTTCAATATATTTTCAGCAAAAATAGGCTAAGTGCTGAAGCTCTACTCGCTGACGCAGGGAATACTGCGACCTGCTAGTAGTGCCGCAAAATAAATACACGCCACTTGCACGAGCGGCACCAAAATGGCCCGGTGCCACACATCTGTACGTGTTAAGTGTTCCTTCGCTTCGTGACATGGCCCCGTCCCAAACGTTCATTCACTACATTCGGTTGAGCGCTGCAGCCTATTCATACGTACATCGTGAACCAACCGCCTGCTCATTCACGACATGCAAAACGAACTGCGAGAGGCGCAACTGAATGACCTGGTTATCAACACAAGGCTTCAAAAGAGCCAAAGCTGTCTTTTGAGCACAGAGGAGACGCTCAATGACATTTCTTTGTGCAGACACCAAACCCCTTTTCTCCTCCCCCCTCTGTAACAGTGATCCTCAATCCAATACCATAAAACTCCTCACCTCAAATCAAAGGCCTCTGAAGTTTCCTGTCCCAAAGGGGCCGTTCGTGGCAGGATGGTCTGAAAATGGGATCGATTCCTGAAACGGGAGGAGGTGAAGCACCTGGCCCCCGTCACCATCTGCTAGCCCGGGGCTGCTGTTTTGGGGGCTGAAAGATAAACAGACCACACCTTTTAGTACATACAGCTGTGATGGTGGCGGTGTGTGCATGCTCTCTTTAGAAAGTCTTTCTGTATGCAAATAAATCATGAAGCCAAATCAATACACCTAAGGTGTTACAAAACACAATTTGAATGCTTTTTACAAAGGATGTAAATTATATGTGCTATGCATCATTATATAAATTTTTTATTGGCTTAAACACCCTTTCATTTGGTTGGTATTTGCATCTGCTCTACAATGTATTTGAAGTTTACTGAAATATATTGATGTTATTAAATGTTTATGCCACATTTAAACTTTCAACTGCTGTAAGATTACAACACAATTTAATGTCAATTTGCAATTACGTTTTAGTGGATTGCTAGCTAATTTGTAAATATTCTTAGTACAAAAATACGTTTCCTATAATCTTTTTTTGCCCCTTGCGTATTGTGTTCTGCTTTTATTATTTTTGTATTTTTCACACCATATAATATACCAACCTGGTGTGTAAATTTGTATGAATTCATATTCAATTTGTAATGATAAAACTACCATGTTTCAATTTACTTGTTGTTAAATTAAGATTTGCTATGGACACTCTGTTGTAAATCACTGTAGTGTCCATCTTTTGTTTTTGAAATGTAGCCTAAAGAAACTATTGTTAATGTATCGTTTAAGTCATTAATACATTAAACTCATTACATTCTAGAAAAAAGTCATTAGTAACTATTAACATTTCTTTCCACTGTAACCCACCTGAAGCTGATCAGAAGACTTGGAGGAAAAGTGAATTATTAAATATAAAGCGTGTTAGTCGATTAATACATCATTACATAAGTTTCACAGCTGTTTTTCTAGTTCGCACCATATGAATTCATACAAAATCCTCACCTTGTACAGTAGTCAAATTATTATTCGTATTCTTTTGAATTTGTACCATTTAAGGATCCAGTTATATATACAAGTACAAGGTGATTTGTTTTTTTTTACTATTAAGTTTCAATTTATTTGATGTTGAAGAAAAATACGCAACGACTATTTCGTGTACAACATTGTACTATCCATCTGATACACGTTTTTAAAAAGTATTCTAAAGAAAGATCGCAAATGTGGTGTTGAACGTCATTAATACTGTAATCTCATTACAATTTAGAAAAAGTAATTATCGACTAACAGTATATATTAATAAGTTTTTATTATCAGGAGACTGTGTAAACGGAATCATTAAAACATTGATTAAGAGTGTTGATTGATCCATCGTTATATAAATTTTATTGCAGCTAATAAGTGCTTTATAAATCGCCTACGCTTTGAAACCAGAAGCATTGAATTATAAGTTCAAAGAGCTCCCTATGACAATCTCCCTGTTGTGAAGCATGCTCTTTATTACCATTTATTACTAATTAGAAGTGGGACGCATCCACTTCCCCTAGAGCAACCAAAAATATCCAGACCGTTATAAACTCTTTAACATTTAATCTAACAACTGGCTCCTTAGATTTTCTTAAATTTGATCAACTTATTAAAAAACGCATTGATCTCTTTTTATTAAAGATCAATTGACTATAGAAGCATCAGGTAGTGTGTACAGTATAGTACAGTAAGCAAAGTTACAGCAAATTAAAAACTGATGTTATTTACTCACATTTGTCAGTCCAAATCTGTAAGCCGTCATTGTTTTCCTGGATCACAAATACGAAAACTTCATGGACAGTAGATCGTTCACATGCAGAGACCACAGGCTGCCAAACTTTAAAGAAGATAAAAACATGTTTAAAGTTGGTGTATGGTGTTTTGCAAAAGTTATTATTTACGCATATAACATTGAGAGAGACATCAGTGTATTGTTTTATTTAGTATACAACAGGTAATAGACAAATACAAATACCCAAACCTGACATCTAATCACCTGGACAGTGCATGCAAAAACACGGTGCATCCGTACAGTATGATCGATTCTGCCCTTACCAATGTTCAAAACCGATGCCCTTAGACACAATCATTTAAAGTGGATTTACACATAACAGTAGTTTTGGTGCACTTTATTACACAGATTTTACATTATACACCAGTACACACTATAGTAATGAGAATCTCTATACAAATAAGAATTATTACAGTATTGAGAATGGGGAGGCTATATCATTTTAAGAGTATAACAACAATGCAAGTAATCTTAAAAGACATTTTCTTTATGCAGAATATGGTTCTTCTTCAGCCTTTGGGGTGAGAAAGAAAAAAAAAAGATTCTGCCTCACGTGGGGTATGAATTAGGAATTTAAAACCAACATAAAAAATTCCTGATGGAAAAATCACATTTAATTGGGCTTTTGACTCGAACCATACCGAGATACTGCGTATGTTACATCTCTGCGTGACAGCTTGCCCTGGTCTCCCCTACGCCCCAGACGCTTTCTTGACAGGTTTCGTGGGAGAGAGAAGGCCATTTAGACACATACTGTATCTACAGGGGTGAACTGGCTGTTCTATCGTGACTGTTTCATGCTTTATAAATACACCAGCAATATCATCGGGTATAAAACAGACGGCATTGTCTCACGGAGAATCCGACCGTTGTCTCCGTTTTAACGGAGTCGGATTTGTGACAGCGCCATAAGCTCTCAACAGTGGTGAGGAGCTTTCTTTGTAATCGCAAAACAATGCTTAAAGCGATATGATAGGTATGCCACACACACACACACACACATGTCAGATGGCCAAAAAGCCAGGCGACCGCCTGCCTGATAGAACTCAAAGCCTAGGATCTAAAAAGGCTCAGCTGACATCACGCAGCAGGGCGTTTGGGTAGTTGCTGGTGATGATGTGGTTTAGATCAATGAGATATATTGTTAAGTTTTTCCAGGAATCGAGATGATGAAACCTGAACAGGCTCCTGATGTGGACAGGGGTGATGTTTGAGCACAATTAAGCAAGTAAGTTTTAAAACACACCGAATAATACACATTGACATATTTCAATCGAATCTGTGAAAGGCCATTTTACACCAAGAACAGATCTTTGGTCCCATGGGAATTTTTACTATTTCTTCTTTAAGGTTTGTATGAATTTATGTGTTAATCGTACATAAACATCAGATTATAAACAAGCGACAATAAAGCCCCATCCCTAATGTTACTGGGAATAAGGCAAATTGTACCAAACACACAAAACGGACCAGACAAATTTGAATGAACAATTTCATTACATTTGAATAGATTTTTTAAATATTACAGTTATCATCCTCCGTGTGAATTGGCCTTTAAACCCATCATCAGCAAAAACTGTGTTGATAAAAGTTAAGGTTTTATCTAACAACTTACTCCATAGATTTTATTAAATTTGATCAACTTACAAAATGCATTAATCTCTCATATCCAAGCATCACTTCAAAACGGGATTTAAGTAAAACACACTCAACATGAATTTCATTTGTATCATTATCATGCCTCAAAAACATTCTGCATTTCTTTTACTACTGTAAACACTGAATCGCAGAGATCCTGAAAAATCTAGGTCAACACATTAATTTTGTGTAGAAAAAGTTCCTGTACAACAATAATTCCACAGGGATCTAAGTCGCGATGGTCCTAGCGTATATTAAAAGGGTGGAGGGCATGTGTGTCGCTAATGGCTGGATTCTAGTATGTGCTTGTTCATCTGTGTTCTTACCAAGGATCCATAAAGAAGAAAAGAAAACAACATCAACATCACCATCACTGAGAAGCTGTGGGGCCACGTTTCCATTGATTTTTCCTGTTTTAATGGATTTCATTGGACCTCTCATGATTCTGCATTAATATTTCATTACTTGTGTCTTCCATTTCCTGGCTTTAAGAGCGCCGGCTGGCTTTCAGCGAAGTGCTCCGGGTCGATGAACTGCTACCAGGACTCCCAGAAACACACTCAGGGAATCGAAACGGTAACCCTTACCGATCTAAGACGACAAACGGGGGAAACAATTAGATAATGAGAATTTAAGAGTTTATTCACATAAAAATGAAAATGGATGAATTTACTCACCATCGCGTTGATCTGAACATATAAGACGACAAACAGGGGAGAAAGAATTAGATAATGAGAATTTAAGGGTGTATTCACATAAAAATGAAAATGGATGAATTTACTCACCCTTACGTTGATCTGAACATACAACTTGTTTTTCTCCAACACATTTTATGTAGTGTGACGAGTTCCAACGAGAACAAATATAAACTCATCATATTTATAGTTCTTACAGTACAATGTGTAATATCATCTATTCCTAACGGGATTATTGCTGAAAATCCATCCACTACAGCTCTCAAATAATATTTGATGCTGTTAGATCAATAAATATTGGTCACAAACAAGCTTCAATTTAGGTTTGCTAAAGTCCTCTGTAATAAACGCAATGGGTTTGCAATGCAAGGGTAAGAAAACGCAAACAAAAAACAAACCTTTTTAACAACAAAACCGAGCCGAAATGGGAATCTTGCTCGTGCTTGTAAATAACCTAGTTTGACTTGAGAGTTCGTTTACGTAAATGTTTCATGCCCCAGAATGCACTGCCAGAAAAATCTGTTCCATCATTACCTGAGCAAGGTTATTTTGTTGGTATAAATTGTTTTTCTGTCAAATCACCCGAGAACTTGATGTGACTTTTTTAGCTTGAGACATTGACAACGGTTCTTGCGTTTGCGATTAATATTATATTACTGGGTTGAGATGAATTGTGGACATTAATGTATTCAAGTGCAACAGCGCAAACTAAAGCGATCAGACATATGCAGGTCAGACGTGCTGCTGGCTCAGCACACCATGGAAAGACGCTTTGCTAAAAAACCCTTTCAAGTACCGCTTCAAAGGATCCATCACTGTCAATAAAGAAAAGGCGTCTGCGACAAATAGTTTGAGTTGAGAATTCTGTCCATCCCTCTACTGTGCCTTGAAAATCAAATGAGCAAAAAAGTTTTACAAGTTTAGGCATACTTTGTTTCATTTGAATGATGCAGATTTGTTTAAGGATAAGAAACACAACTAAACAATACTAAACAAATCAAAAGTGTTTATTAAACGGTGCTCTGGACTTCTTGAATCTGATTGGTCAATTGCTACATTCGACTACTAAAGGTTTGCATATGACTTTTTTCTTTTATAGCCGTGCTAACTTCACATCTTTCATTAAGCCACTAAATGCATTTTCATTTATTTGTCAAGTAGTCGTGTAAGTTACCATTTACATAATGCGTGACAGACCATCAAGTACTGTAAATGAGTACTTACAGGCCCTACATACTGAAACATCTAAAAAATGAGGGGTTTTGTCTCATTCTTGTACTAATATAATTTATTAAAGGGGAAAAGTTTGAATGCTTACTTTGACTTACTATAAAATAACACTATGAAACTAAACAAATTCAGAATCGATGCCTTGGGATTATTTATTAAGATGAAAGATTTTGAATCATTATGCTTTTAGCTTTAAACTTTCCACCATAACGTCAGATAAAGCCATGCACATATCATACACAGTCAACTTCACCTAGAGTTTAAATTAATCATGTTTTTAAGTGAAATTTATGAAGTACTTAAATATATATCTTTACACAATTTTTAAGATTATAGGAAATAAATACACAAATTTAATCAAGTGTGCCTTGACTTCCGACTGGTAATGTGTACGCTGCCCTTATTTACTTTCTGTTATCTGCACTTAAAAAAACAAAGGTTAATATGACGAAAATCTGGTTCTACAATCTTATACATAAACTATACAAATTAGCATTGCAAATCATTTAAAAAGGGACATATTGCTAAATAAAGTTGATTATTGTGAATATATGTCACACTGTCAGTGAAAACCAGGCTAAAGTCTAAAAACCTTATTCTGAGATAACGAACATAAAAGTTTGATTTTACCCATGAATTTCACTATGATTTCAATTTTTGTCAGTCTTACTCAGTCAATATTAAAAGATATCATGGTAATATTTTACCATGTACTACAGTGTTACATAGTGTAATATAGTGTTCTTATTAGCTTAGACTTTAGCTGGGTTTTTACAGGCAGGGTAACATGTTGTTATAAACATGTTCTATTAATTTGACTATTAAAAAGAATGATTGTGCATTTCTAGAAATGAATTTCAAATGCAACGACTGAAAGAATGCCACTTTTTGCCCATAATATAATAATATAATATAACAAAAAGCCTTGAATCAGCTCATGAATCAGGTTCATGCATCACAGCTCTCCAGCACAGACCATCAGATGTCAGTGGACTGTGTGAATCGCAGCCGTTGTTGGCAAGTAGACACATGCAAACAGAAAATCCTCTCCAAATGACCAGTTTCTGAGAATTACCTGTCACATTGAGAGCAGGAGGTCCAGTCAATTAAGTAACTCTAGGGTCTTTTAAAAAGAAGATCCGTCAACAACGGGCATCTATCGCAGCCTGATCAGAATCGCTGTTTCTGATGCTGACAAATGAGCTAAATAATGATTAGTCTGTAGTACAGTACACATTACATCCTCCATTATTAACAAGCCTTTTTGAAAAACAAAATAAATACTAAACACTAAACAGCATAAGTTACCTATGCAAACTTTATTTACATACTGGCAAAACTAAATAAACACTGCTTTTAAGTCTATGTTAAATGTGGCAACAACGTTTCAGCGAGTGTTTAATATGCACTGCATCAACTGTTTTCCCTAGAGCATCTTCCCACTTGCACAGCAGGGAATCCTGGAGTCTGAGCTAAAAGGCGTTTTTCTTTGGTCATACTGCCACCTAGTGGCTATAACAAGCACCATCACATTTAGGTCTAATCTGAACTCTTTATATGATGGATGCGGTTGCCTGGTTACCACTTTAACCTTCAAAACTTGTTTTGTTGGCACATTAAGATGGAGAGGTAACCATGGAGATGAGACGTATTGCTTAAGGACATTTTATCACGTTTGCTGGCAATTCACCTTAATTGTGACGCGCATCCGACACCTTTGACATTTAAACGTTTAAAAGTGAATGCAGATATTTGCAAATAAGGAGCACAAGTGAGATTTTAAACAAGAACATAAACTGTTTACTTACATTTTTGTGTGTCATACATGGTTTGCATACAGACAGAAAAAAGACTTGCCTGGGAAAAAGTATTACAAAAAGGAGTGATAAAAGAGGGGATATAATAACAGAATACAGAAAATAACGGTTCAGTGCAAAGATTGTAGTGTTGGCGGGTGGGCTTTTAAAAACACCTGTAATAACTCAAACCATAAAATAACACTTGACTTAAGCTTATAACACCATCACGAAACTGAAATCGCTGGACATTGTCTAACTCTTACAACAGTTAAAATACGTGTTGGCTCAAATTACTGGATTAAAATGACCTGGTGAGTAGTTATTTTATGGGGGGCAGTTGATAAACTGACAAGGCATAAAAAAGACATTCTTTTATACAACTACACAAGCCGTAGTGTACGTAACGGTTACAAATGTTAGTGTGTTTGGAAGGGTACGGTACCTTTTCCAGTAAGATACGCATACGGTCACGTGGCCTTCCTGTTAGTGCTGCAAGTGTATATTTAAAACAACACACAATAAAATTGCAGTGGGTTCAAAAACAGTTTCTGTGAACCTCATTTTGATAAACAAACCTGATGTGTTACAAGATTACAGAGGTAGATGCCATCAATTGTGACTCAAATGGCTGAACATACTGCTTTCTCAAGTACTGTGTATTTCTGAAAAAAAGAGAAAAACTAGACTCTTATCCAGTTAGTGTAAACAGACAAACCGATTTAATACGAAAGGGAAAAACTGTTTGATAAACTGCTTCAACAGCTACGAACAAATTATTATACTTGAACGCAATGGGGCTCAATTATTAAACAAAAGCAAAACAAATGTAATTTGTTGTAAAACCATTCTTATAAACGAAATTGAACGTGGCAATTTATTTGCACAGACATTTGTTATGCTCGTGTTTCAGGAATGTGGTCAAATTTTGCAAGAAACTGTAATCTATTTGCCTTGTGCATGCAACATTATAAAACACAATTTGAATACAATGACAATTTTGAACACTGTTTAGTCAAAGCAAATGTAAAACTTGCTGGTATGTTTGTTGATGCAACAACTTGTTAGGGGGAGTGTTATTTTCAATTTTGAAAATATTTTAAAAGAAAAATGCCATGGATTGCATGGAATTAAAACACCTCTAACTAAAATCAAAAGGCATAATATCTGTATGATTGTGGAAAGAAAGTGTTAAGTATTGGAGTGTTAAGGGGAGTCTCTAACCACCACGATGACCAGATGCTCCTCCTCGAGTTTTCCAAGAGTTTTCAAAGCAGTCTGGAGATACTGCTGTGAGAAGTCACAGGGTGGAAAAGCATACAACATGCCCCCCATCTCCTTCTCTTTGGGACCGCCAAGGGGCAGGCCGATGACCCCGGCTGCCTGCTTGTTTCTAAGATAAGTCACCAGGTTTCTGAGAAGGCGCTGCTGAAGGCCAGGTTCAGGAGGCGGAGCGTCGCGGTCCACGGGCCCCTGCACGGCGAGGAGGACGGCGTAACCGTCCGGGCCGCCCAGTTTGATGCGTCGAGTCACCTCGTCCAGTTTGGGCTGATCCAACCTCAGCCGCTGAGCGATTTTGAGCTGTGTGATCTTGGAACCGCCTGCTTGATTGTCCCTCATGAGAAAGTGGAGAAAGCTAGCACCTCCTTCCAACATGTGCATGTTTGTGGGGAAGCAGCTGTTTTTAAGGACAAGGGAACCGTGCCACACACGGCTAAGAGTCTGTGCGTATTCAGAGAGCGTGCTGAGCTTTTTAGACTTGTCGGTTTGCGAGTCGGGGTCACTTTCGCTTTTGCGGTGGTTGCGCTCGCCATCCTTTCTCGAATGGGAGGAATCATCTTGTGAGGGCCGCTCGTCACTGGAGTGTCTGCTTATTTCAGGAGTGTGATCGAGTGGTTCGGAGGTGGAGTCTGGAAGACGACCGCGGCCCCTGTCTGGGCTGTCCTCCGGGGTGGTCGGGGCCCCTCCGCGGACCTTTGACCTTCCCCGCTCCTCTGTGGACCGCTCTGCAGGGCTAAGGCTTCTTCGTTTGCGACGCTCCTCCCAGTTTTTCCCCTGTCCACGTTCCAGTTCTCGCTCCTTTAGCCAGCGTTCCCTGCTGCGGCTACGACTGCGGCTACGCTGCCTCGCCGCACGTCGCTCCAGCCCTTTCGGCGGACTCCACTCTCGGTCAGAAAGGCGGTCTCTGTCTCTCTCCGCAAGCGCGGGATGGGAGGGCGAACGAGCTCTAGCCCTAAGTTCTCTTTCTAGGCTGCGGTGACGTCCGTAACCTTCAGGCAGAACGTCGTAATGAGGAGGGGGGAGCAGGGGAGGCTGGTACTGTTGAGGGTACGCCCGGGTCTCCTCTGCTTTAGCAAAATCCACACGCAGCCGACGGTTCGGACCGCCCAGTGGGAATCCGCGCATTTGTGCGCAAGCAGCCTGGGCTGCATCCAGGCTCTCGTAATGAATGTAAGCAAAATTATCTCCTTTTACATAGTCTATGGTGCGAATACTCCCAAAGCGATCAAACTCACGGGCTAAGGCAGCAAGCGATGTATTCGGGCCGAGACCACCCACCCACAGACGGGTGGTCGGATTGGCTTTCCCATAGCCTATCTTAATGGGGTTTCCGTTAATCATACGTCCCTGCATGGCAACTTTGGCCCGATGAGCCATATCCAAGTTCTGAAATTTGAGAAAGGCATAAGCTCCCCCCTGTCCACGGGCGGGGCGCTTAATGACGACTTCTTCAATAATCCCATACTTGTCGAACCCCTGTCTTAATTCCACTTCAGAAATGTTATGATCTAAATTGCCAATGAATAAATTCCTTGTGGCTCTCTGGTCGTCCTCTGGCTTTAAGTCCTCATCGGGAAGCTGATAAGCATACGCACGACTCCTTTCCTCCAACGTGCTGTAATAGTCTAAAACTCGGTCCCTGCTAAGTCCAATACCATCAACGTAATGTCTGGCTCTTACATCCCTTAGTGTACTTCCTCCAGCACCTGGAGAAAGAGACCGTTGTCTGTACGTGTAGGCAGCACCGTGCACGGACAAGTAACTAACATCAGGAGGAGTGACGCTGCGACGCCGCATGTACATGGGTTCAACTTTAAGAGGTCGATCATAAAGCACTAACCTAGTTTTGGCGTGCCGCGCTTCCCGCGCGTTTTCCGTGTGGCGAAAGTTTACGTAGGCGACCCGTCCCAGTTCGGGCGTGTGAGAAAGCTTGACGCTAACGTCCCCGAACTTTTTAAACTCATGAAACAGTCCGTCTTCTACGTGCTCGTCGGAAAGCTGTGATCCGAGATTACTTATAAGTAGTGTCTTATATTCAAGTCGTGCACCCACCATGTCTGTAGATGGGGTCTTACCTTTGGGCAGGACCGATGTGGTTCGGAGAGGAGCTCGACCCAGCAGACCCAGTTCACGGTGATGGAGGCTCTCGCGCTCTTCTCGTGCCCGCGGTTTTTCCCGCTCTCGGCTGCGGCTTCGTTTGTGGTAACTTCGGCTTTCGGCGAGCAGCAGCGCGAGCGGCGGGTTCGGTTCGCGTTCTCGGTCCCTCTCACGAACGCGTTTGGCGAGTGCTCTGGACGGACTCGGGTCGCGTTCGGCCTGCCGCTTCATTTTACAGTGATGCTCCTCCGCGCAAAAATACTAAAATTAGCTCCGAGGTACAATCGTACGGTTCCGGGAAACGGTGCACATTCGTGAGAGGGGTTTTATCTAACGTGTGCACGGAAAACTATCGTCGGGATGTTCACTTTCGAGGTTAAAAATAAAGCAACAAACATTAGCGTCGCCTCAACTGCATCTATTCCGCCATCTTGGACAAAAGGAATGTGCGCGCGCCCGCGAGAGGGAGGAGCTTTAGCTGACGTAAGCGCGTATTGCGTGACGCCATGAAAATGATAGAAAATCCATATTATTGTTTTAAAAACAACATTTTGAGGGCGCATTTGAGAAAATTGTTTTTTTTTTAAAGTAACATTTTGAGAGCGCATTTGAGAAAATGTTTTTGTACAAAAACTCAGATGCGCCCTCAAAATGTTTTTGTAAAATCTTACAAAAACATTTTCTCAAAATGCGTCCTAATCTGCTTTCCGTTACCCACCTAAACTGCTGTAGTGCATTTTAGTATTTACTATAGATTAAAAATTCTTATATACTTATATAATTACTGCAGTTCGTTAATGGATACTGTCGTTTTCTGTAGTATTGACTAAATTAAACCGATAAACTGTAGTGTAAACAAATACTATAGGTTACTGCAGTATTTTCATTTGGGGAAAGCAGAGAAAACCACAATGCTACATACTTTTGTGAGTATTTGTTTACAAAACTGTGTCAAACAGTTTGCAATATGCAATAATAAAAGCTATCAGAAGTATGCTACACTGTAAAAATGAAGATGCATGAGGAACCATTTGAGGTTCTCCACCTGCCATACTAGCAGAACCTCCAGGAGACCTCAAGGCACTTTTTCTTGCAAGCATGGTTCTCAAAGGAACTTCAAAACTAAATATAAGTGCCTAAAGGATCCCATAAGTTTTGTCAAGAACTACAAAGACTGTTAATGTTTCCACCAGTAACCCTATTGTAGGAAGAAACTTTTTAAGGTTCTGAGTACCCACAAGATATTTTTACAGTGTACATTTTCATATGAGTGAATAGTGACAACAGGTTAAACCATCAATTTAAATACAGGTCTGTTTTAACACATTGCATTGTGTGTGTGTGTATGTATAAACATGGTTTAAAATTTAAATTTATGTTCACAACAAAGATGTTAATTATTATTAAACAAAGGCTAACAAAACACAACAAGACTTTTTTCTTAATCTTTTAATGAAAAAGACAGTATAACCATATTAAACACATTTTACAGTAAAGTCCATCCAATCTGACCCACATATTTTGAAAGCAAGACTCTCTACACCCATTTCATATAGTATGAGACAAGTAAGAAGCCATCCTCTCAAAAGAAGAAAATATTTGTATATTCAAACTATACAGTGTCAAAATATACCATAACATCAGGAACTAAACACAGGCTGTGGTGGATCTTAATCAATCTTGCCTGTGTTGCATGTTATAAAATAAAAAGTTGTATTTGCATGGAAATGTGTGCGCTTGAATTCTTGATGTTTACCCCGGGAGAACATGGTGTAGTAACAGCACAATGCAAACCCCACTGTTAGGTGGTCAGTTAGTCACACAGCCACATCTTCCACCCTAAATGGCTTTGGCCACTGCCTTGGTCCCATAATTCCATGCAAGTTTACAGATCTGTCCTTGCCTTGGCTGCATTAGGTGCATATTTGGGCATGAGCTCGTTGATCTTGCGGATGAAGTCGGATTTCTCTACGCATCCTTTGCAGGACTCGCCCCATTCATCCAAGATTTTCTTCAGATCTTTCACTTTCAGCTTCTTCAGGTCGACGGAGCTCAGATCAACTTGTTTATCTGGGAAATAAATGAAACGAGTTTACATCCAACATCTTTTAGCAAAAAAAACGTTCATTCACTGCAGTTGGCAACAATAAGCCTGTGGTCAATTAGATTATTCAGTGTATTAACTTCTCTTAAATGTTGAAGACCTCATTGCTCCTGTAGCACAGCTGGTTGAGCACAGCACTACACATGACTGATCAAATGTATCTTCATTTAGATATATGCCCAAAAATAATTTGATTTTTAGACTTTAGCCTGGTTTCACAGACAGGGTCACGTATTTCTTTAGAAACAGGGTTGTGAATTAGTACCCTCAATACTGATCAACTACTAAATAGCAGCAATGCATTAAATCAACAAGAAATTTTTATGCAAATGAACCTTCCAGCCTACCATATTTCAGTTCACAAATCTGACTGTCTTTCTTTTTGAGTTTTTCACAGATCTTCTCCACGGGCACATGGTAACTCAACGGTTTGGACACTTCATTGGTCATTTTTGTAGCTGCATCGCTTGTTGCACCTATATAATAACACTTTATACACACAAAAACAAAGCAACATATAAATAATCAGACTCGATGTGCGACAGAATATGTCATATAAACAAAGACAAACACTTACAAAGCGGTTTTCTTTCCCTTTCGCGTCTTTGCAAGTTTTTACTAGAGCTTTTTCAATGGTGTCACTGTTGAATTCAACATCATTGTCCTTTAGTGACTGATGAAACCTTTCCAGAAATCGTACGCAAACTAGAATGACAAAACATTAACGAACAAGTTAACATTGCTCATAGATTTAGTAACATCTCACAAATTTGATTCACTAATGGGTTATTATTTTAACAGGTGTGTCACAACATTTATATCATAATGTGCTTGTTAATCATACAGTGACATTATGCGTTGCAGTGCTTCCAGTAGCCTTAATATGCATCTATAGAGAAGAGATTCTCATTGAATAAGTAAAAATTGCATGCAAAGTCTACATTGAAGACAAGCACACAAAATAAAAAATACACACTATTAGAACATTTTACATGATGAAAATTATTATGTATACAATATTATAAGTATACTGCAGTTACTGTACATTAGACTTATATGCTATACAATGCAATATAAATAATAAAAACATGTTATATACAGTATCGGTCATCAAAAGTTTGTAAACACCGACTCACTGTTTTTTCCACATTTAAGAATAGTAGTAACTCATCAAAACCATGAAATAACACAATGTAACTGTGTGAATTATGTTGTGACTAAAAGCATCAAACATAAATGGACACTGTGTTATATTTAGCATCTTCAAAAATGACTTGAATGTCTAGAATTTGCAAAATCATACTCTTGGCATTTTGTCATCCAGCTTCTTGAGGTCTTAACCTGTGAAGCTTTTCAAACAACACTGAAGGAATTTCTATTTATAATGGACTCTTATTGGCTGTTTTTATTGATTATTTGTTTAAGTAATCAATTTCACATTTGTTTTATTAATATTAATATGTTTGTATATATTAACGTCACCTAAACAATCGTAAGTCACTAATGCACGAAGTAGTAGAAACAAAATCCACCACATTCACAATAACAGTCAACTTAATGTCCTGAATAAACTAAAGCAGGTGAATAAAGTAAGACGTGAGATGCTCTTGACAGAAAACACATGTTTCTACCTCGAGCATATTAAACAAACTCACCTTCACATTCTCCTTCTTTAAAAGCATCACTGTAGCTCGGCACGAGCGCGAGGGCCAGGGCCACAGAAAGCCCGCTTAAATATAACATCATAAAAGCAAATAAAGCAGTCTAACTAATTAAATACCCTGTGAAAAAGTGTCGGTCCGAGCATTAAAGGTACCGGTTCGACAGCAGGCAACGTACTGATTCAACGCCGCTTCCTATTGTAAAGGCCCGCCTATTCTCACACTCGATTGGTCACCGTTACACCGTTCCACGATTCTATTGGCTGAGTTGTGACGTTTCAACACGCACCGCCGTCTGATTTGACGTGTAGAGTTCGTTCAGGAGTGAGTCCAGTTGGCGGCCTCCTGTTGGTGAACACGGTTTGATGACGTGTCGGTGGAAACGAGCGCCATCGTTGTAGTTCACTGATCTGGTGACGTCATCGTTATTTAAATAAACTCTTATCATTCTGCAAATGTAGACAGTGAGAAGCATGTTATATGTTAGTAAATAAATATATTGGTTTCACATACCAAACCAACTTGAAACCAATGCATGTTACAGAAGAAAACAATAATGTTTGAAAAAACAGGATTATTATGAACCTTATGAATTTATGGAATAACTGATTAATTGTGACAAGGATTTCTCAATGTGTAGTTTACAGTGTAAATTTGATAGATAATGTGGTAAATAGTCTATAAGAAAGTGTATGTGATATTGTATTAATGTATAAAATATATATTTTCTACTTATGTATGAAAGTTGCCCTTAGTAGAAATTCTTTAATAACTGTTTTAATTTTGTTTGGAACACTTAATTTGTAATAAAAGTTATATAAATATATTAAGCTACTATATTAAGCTTCAGCCTAGACTTATTTTTTGTTAATGTATGTGGTCATAATTTCTATACTTTTAACCGATGATGCAGGTATCAAGTTGCTGAACCACAACTTTTGCATAAATGATGTGGAATATGCAAAACTGATCCACACTGACTGGTTCAATCAAAATGGAGATTCAGGTGTAAAGTATCTTTGTAAACATTTCTGTTATGAAAGCAAAAACAATTTTACATGTAGTTTTCACACTTGGGGTAAAGGCTCCTCTAGCTGTCTTGACATTTAGGCTACATGATTTTTCATGTGCCATGATTTTTAATTAAATGTGTGTGTGCGTGTATGAATATATATATATATATATATATATATATATATATATATATATTCATATACACACACACAATTAAAAATGTATTTATTTTGTAATTGGTAAAGCAAAATTTCTTTACAGTAATTCCATATGTGCCTACTGTTACTGTTAGTATCAGTATTGCTGTATACACACTGCTGTTGATATACTTGCCACTAGGGTGCGATGTTACATAAGAAACTACAAACTGTTACACTGCAGGACATTTCCAATCACCTGCTATGTTGTATGCATATGCGTTGAAACAAAGGTTAGTAAATATGGAAATTATTTTGTAATATTTTGTACATCTGGACAAAAAAAAAGAAAGCCAGGCAAAAAAAATCAGTTGATAAAACATTGTCTTTAATATTAGGCATTATTAATGAATTACACGTCACAGCGGTTAAGTGAGTAGGAAAAAAAGTGTATTTACATCTAAAATCCACACCACATTTATTCATGCTAGCACAATATATACAGAAAAAATACTTTTAGAATACTTGTACAAAGGTTTTCGTAGTTCTGCATGGTAAAACGTAACTTCCTTTAGATTTCGATGCAAAATACACAAAATAACTGTAGTGATTAGCCCATTGATTTTTTTTACTTGTTTGCATTTTAGTTTTAAAAACACATTTACATCAGAAAGTACAAGGCAGACAATTAATCTCGATCTATACATGATTTGTCCTTCCTGAAGATATAAATACAAAGCTTTCGAAGGATTATATACACAAAATAAAGCCAGACATGGTGTGGTACAAATTGTAATGCATGTCCGAGTGTTTAGTACCCTTCTTACGCAGTTTTTCTTATGTACAAAGACAACGAAAGAGTCATTTGTCCAGTATTATACTTTGCACACCCATATCATCTATCATCTTTATAATACCAGAAACTCAATTTCCAACATACTACAATACTTCTTTCAATCAATGCTCTCAGCCAAATACAGGAAAACAAATTCATTAGCAAGTCACACCGAATGCTGTATATACTGTATGAACAAAGTACTGATCGAATATTGTATTGTAGATGTTTATCAGGGCAACCTCATTATGTAAAAAATAAAACGTCACCCTCAATCTGAAACTCTGTATTCAAAACTTCAGCTTCCCTCTACTGAGATATCAAACATGTAAAATATGTACAGACATTTTTACATGGTGTTTTGTGCCGAATGAATAACCGTTTAAAGCATTATGTTGAAATAACGTGATTATACGCTTTTGTTTTCTGTTACTTTTGCTTGAATATGCAAGCAAAATTATGATGGCGAATGAGTACAAGACATACAGTATCCGTCAGTCATTATTTACATGCAAAATGTCTAGAAAGCCATAATAAGAAATGCTCAAAACAATAAATATTAACGCCTTTTAGTTTATCAGTGCTTGTATTCACAGAATGGGCCGTCCCAGATACACTTAAACAGTTTACTCTCCTTCTTATATCACACGATCTTTGCATAGATTGCAGTTCCGTCCCTAAACACTCAATATTTCATGTATATAGAAAATATTTATATTTAAATGACTGAAGGTTAACCATGTTTGTTTGTCTTTAAAGACCTGAATGCAATGTTTTCTTACTTGAAGAAATGACATTTAAATAATTAAAAATGAAGATATGAGATTAGTTAATGTTCTAAGAGATTTGAATATCATGTGATGAATGATAGTTTACCGGGTTTCCAATTGGCTTTCTATCAAAACATTCACTCGTATTGACTCGTATCACTTGGCCATAAAAAGTGATGAACTATGCATCATTACGTTAACATGCACTTTTCGCTGTTCATATTACAAAAGCACACATAACAAAACCTCTTAGATCTCCTATACACCTGCCATTTGCGTTTCATGTTCTTCAAGTATGGGACTGGTCTGTATTTTATACAGTGTTTGGATGCCAGACCTTTAAATGATTAAATTATGTTTTTCAACCTTAAACAATTAAGTGACATAAACCAAACTAAACTGTAACTCATAAACTACAAACACTGTACGCTGTAAGTGATGATGTCCGCACTAAGTGGCACGGCAACACAACCACAACCAATTAGCATGTATCTGATGTTTAAAACTGCAGTCCATAACTTTTGCTTCGCCATCGCCATCTTTGTTTTAAATGTAAAACTGCAGGTTACTTTACATACTTATTATACTTATACGCAGGTTTATGTCAAATGACGTCAAAATGACTTTTTTTATCGTCCCAGACAGATAAAATTATAAATCATATAAATCAAACAGTCTTACCATTGTGAATCATGGTAAGGTAAAGAGAAAGTTTTAAAACTTTTAAAGTTTCATTTTTATGTTTGTGCTCAATAACTGATTTTGTTTACGTTTAACCAAAAAAAGTTATAAATTGGAGCTTTAATATACAGTTATGTAGTGCAATATTTAAAAGCAATGAGATTTCACTTTGTATAGGGATTGATAGCATGCTGTGACAAAAATAAAAGCTAAGTGACTAGTGGTTCATATGGAAGATGCCAGGTCATGTCTGGTTAGGACACCGTCTCAAGGGCCACTTTTGCTTTCTTACAGTTGGCCAGCATGTTTAGGTTTTCATGACGATGTTAGCCACAAAAATCTATTTCAGTCTCAATAACCAGTGTGTTGCCTAAAGTCGCATTAATTAGCAGTAGAAAAGATGTTGAAATATACAGTACAAACAAAGTCTCTACCAGATCTTCCTTCAAGTGATGAAGGGCAGCATCATGTTCACCAGTGTAGAGAACATGCACAACTACACGTAAAGATGAACTTTTTAAATAACACACTTTCAAGTAATCAAAAATCGTTACACAAATACCATCAGGTATCAAGTGCGAATCCATCAGCAGCTAAAGGACTTTCCAAGTCCCTAAACACAACATAAAACACACATACACGCTCAATCTTTCCTCTCCTCCACCCTCCTAAACAAGTGATATAATCTTTCATAGCGATATTTATGATATAATCGAGGAAATATTTATTCTATCTCTCATTTTAAATTTTTTTATTATACAATTATATTAAAGTCTTGGAATTTTATAACAGCTCTATCTAAAAATATATATTCTTTATGAAAACTGTCAACTCAAAGGAACGGAAATCAGATCCCAAAGAAACCTGCTGAGACCGAAATCTGCTTTACCATAAGGAGACATCTGTGAAATGGCTTTGATATAACAGCTCTTTGACTGTTGCGTTATTAGCGTAACGGAATAGCAATGTTCAGAGGATGCTGATTTGCTTTCGCAGCGCGACAATATTGTGGGTGTAATGAGGCTTTACCAAGATCGTAAAAGCCTCTTACTGTCAAATCAGTGCGACTTTTCTCGGGGAAAAGCTTCTCGCAAACATGCAGGAGGTAGCAGTCGTTCTGCTAAGTGATTCATGCCTGTAATGAAGTGTTGGGTTGTTATATCTGACGCTGTGATAATAGAAAGACATTTGATGTGCTCGCATTGGATTTTGAGGTGAATATTCTGTCAGAGGAAATAAGTGTGCCGAGAAGATACGGGGATCTTTAAACATCTTTAAAGAACTCCTGTAATCCACTCATACTGTATGCTGAATGCAAGATGCAGGTCAACTTCTGTAGATAGTGGCTAAAACTTAAACCGTTGACTAGCATTTAAAAATGATATATTAATAACTAAAAAGGTTTTTGGTAGCTTAGGGTTAAGTGCTAAATTGCAACCCAATCAGAATCCAAGAGCGCTTTCTGGCAAGGTTTGACAACAGTATTGTTTGTAACAATTTTGGCAACTTGAGAAAAAATAATATGTTTAGATGTAGTACAATGGGCAACAGAGATAACCTTAACCTGCATACTTAAAAACCATGTGATCATTGTGCTTCCGATACCATCTGAAGATTTCTTTCCATGCCATTACAAATCTGGGTTATTCAATCCATATACATGGACTTGGCGCTATAAGCAATACCCATTCAACACACGCCAAGCTCGAAACAAAAATCTTACTGGATTTGGAAGCTCAGCAACATGGCAAGCACCTCTGAAAAGGTTTGAAAGACCAACACTGGATTTATGGGAAGCTAGGGGTGAAAGTCTAAACAAGTCATTGCTTTGGGCTTCAACATTCCCAAAACACAACACATCAAGCAGAACTCCAAGCAGAATCTTATTCTTTCTCTATTCTTCACTGATGCCATGTTCCCAAGCCACTTTAGCTTGTTCCTCCTTGTTGGTGAGCAGAGGCTGAGAGATCTTGCGAGGCATGGGCCTTGGAACTGGCCTCAAGTCCTCTTCAGGGATACATCCTTCTCTCAGGTAGGGCTTGGGGGGTAGAGCGGGCACAGGCTCGTGGTGATGGTAGTGGGGGTGGGTGATGTGAATTGCGTGCGGATGGTGGTGGTGAAGGTGCATGTGATGGTGGTGGTGGCCATCCGTGGGTAACCCTGGGGTTACGCCCAACGGGGCCGAGTGACTACGGCACGGAGCAGGCTTGAGAGGGTCCAGAACTTCGGGCTCGGAGACGCTGTAGCGCACGGGGAGGTAGGGGCTCTCGGCTTCCTCCGTGTCCGTGGTCCAGGCCTGGCTGCTCGGCATAGAGTCCAGGGTGTCGGCTCGTGCCGGAGGCTCGGAGGAGGACTGGGCGAAATTGCTCTCGCTCAGGGAGGAGACGCCACTGCTGGCGCTGCCGGACAAGGTGGAGTTACTGCCATCCAGGCCTGATTGTGGACTGGTGGGTGAGGCAGGTATAGGGTGCAGGGGTGACTGGTAAAAGTCAGAAGAAGTAGATAGTTGTTAAACACAATAGAAATGTATCGTAAGACATCTAGACAATTTTAAAATATGCGGTTTCTGAATGAAAGCCACTTGCATGTCATGTTTTAGGTTATCTTAAACATTAGGGCTATGTCCTGACATGACCCTCTGTTCATTCTACCAAGTTTTCATTTGAACTGAAGACAGACTTCCACCCAGACACATGTATGCACACATACCATCTTAAAAAAAAAAAACAAACATTTTCCACAAATTATATCCAGACTCGAGTGCATTTCAGCTCAGGGTGTTTTTGTGGGAAAACAGGTGAGGACATCCGAGGTCAACAAGACGCAAGACATATCGGAATGCTAGCGGGAACATGCATGACATGGACTAAACTGCACAAGACACATCTAGGCAGAGGATACCTTTCTTAAGGAGCGCGCAGGGAGAGCTGGAGGGAGTTCGCTGGTCTGGTGGTGGAAGGCATCAAAGTGCATCGAGAAGTGTCCTAAAGGGGGAGACACAGCCGGACAGAACACGGGTTGGAAAGAGGAAACGCCCACAGGCAGATACACACGCGCATGCACGCAATAAAGGATGCTTCTCTGAACTTAGCTGACATTCAGAGCAGAATGATGTTTGGGAGGGAAACAAGGTGGAAAGGGAACTTGAGGTCTGGATCATGTGAGGATATTAACTAGAAGTAAGGTCGATGATGGAATGGGGTAAAGCTATTGAAATGAAGGTGAAGGTATTTCAGCTTGTACAGCTGGAAGAGTCACATTGTGACACCTTCCAGAAAAAAAGAAATGAAAAGAAATCTCCTCAGTGAAATATTTCTCACCGGGCGGGAGGGTGCGGGGGGGAACAGGTGGTGCCATCACACTCCCCACATGAGCAGAGAGGAACGGTAGAGTGTCTCTGGTGCCACTGTCCAAACTCCAGCTGCTGGGAGCAGTCAACACTACCAGATAAAGAAAGACCAGATATCATCAGAACACACATCACTAGTGATCTGCTGGACCTGAATGTCAGATTTTTTAGGAAGCCAGAATTTGAAGGGGTTTGGAATGCTGGAACCAACATGGGATGCTGTTACATCATATTGGCTCTTAAGCTAGACCAACAAACAAATTGTGCTTGGTCAACTTTACCAAGAAGGCTGATGCTGTTGCATCAAGTTCACATCATGGTTGTGTTGGAAAACATGCTAGACCAGTAAACTAGCATGGAAACTTGGTAAACCAAATTCAAGCAAATTTACCATTGTTTATTGAAAGTTAAGTAAAAGATCACATAATAGGAATTAAATTGGTTTATAATGTTTAAAATTAAACTCAAGCTTAAAATAATCAGCAACTAAAACATTGAGATGTGTGCAACTTCCAAGTATCCTGACATTTACACTGATTCAACATCTGTGATGATTACAAAATGCTCATAGCTAACGTTACATCATCTAATCTTAGTGATGCCAAACTAAATACACAAATAATCTAAACTGTATTTTTTGTCTAAATGTACAGTAATGTTTATATTTAATAATGCGACTTTGAACGTTTTCACCGATGAACGGGTATTGTGAGATTGTGGAAATACAGCAATACAGTTGGTTTAGAGAAGCATACACACCCAGTCATACCTTTATCAGCAACAGAGAGATTCGGGTCACTGCAGGGTTTGCAGGGGCCGATGACCTGGTGGTACAGAGCCCTCTGGTGATTGGTCGGCTGAGGAGGATACATAAAAAAAAATCATTAATATCAGTTTAATTTACAGTCATCATCCAGTCATTTGAACAAAAACATTTCATCATTTCCTGAACTGGGTCGTGTGACGTACCTGTCCATTCTCAGTGATGTTGGGGTACAAAGCGCTGCTGGGACGGTCCCTGTGGGGCGGCAGAAGCATCAACATCTCTCTGTTGTGTCTGTATCTGTCAGGCAATGATGGTGACCCAACTGAAGAGAAAGGAAATACAACTTCACATAACACATGATAGACGCTCGCCAAGCAATTTTGTGCTTTTCATGAAAGATTTGCCAAAACTGTATAACTATAATGAGAGCTAAGATGCTCTTTTTAAAGCAGTGATGTGCACTTAAATACAAAAATATTGACAACCCAAGTTGATGTTCAGATGACAGTTTATTGGCGCTTACCTCTGATGCCCGTGTGACCTGAGTTGATCATCTGAGACGGAGCTGAATGAGTCGAGCTCAAACTGGATGACGATGGACTAGGCTGAAAATAATACACAGGGTGATATATTAGTGCTTTAAATGTCACATACAGACATGAGATCATAGCAATAATCATGCTTTTATACTGCACATTCTGGGAAAAATGTGATCTGTTAAAGTCGTGTTTGTGATTTACAAATAAAATCATCCTTCATAATGTAAAGAACATTCTGTAAACATATATCCTTGATATTTTTAGTGATACATTAAAGCCATTACAAAGATGGAAATCAGTGTTTAGAAAGCCAATTTCTGTAACAAAAAATAAATAATTCACAGTGTGAATAAAATCAGCCATTTCAGTATTTAAAACCGTTCATTTTTGTATTGTAAATGAAAATACTGTATCAGAAATCTATTATGAAATCTATATTTCGCAGCAATAAACAAACATTACACACAGCAAAAAACACACATCTCTTCATCTTGTCCTATAATGCGATTCGATTTGTAATCTTTTGTGTTTTATGACTGATGACGTCATTTTTATGGCTTTTTTATCATTTTTATGACTGATGCTCCTGATCTCACAATTAGATTTTGAGACTTGAGTTGTGTTGTGTTTTGAGACAGTCTCATCTCTGTAATCTCTGTGTCCTGTGCATGCATAAAATTCATACGGGATACAGCAAAAATAACATGAGTAGTGTAGTGTTGTGCTATATTTCAAACATGTCCATGGTTACATATTTCCACTGCCGTATGCATGACTGTATTAAGTGGATACTAGACACAAGGTATCTCAATTTGTCCATTGCTTGTGGATACCATATATTCTAATATTTACACTGTTACAAATAATCAAATAGTGTACCTTTCTCTCAAATATAAAGTAAAACATTTTACTTTTTCTTGAGAAAATGGGAGCAGCAGTTTTTGGTGTAAAACTACTGTCACTGTTTGTTGCTTAGTGGTATCTAAGGTGTTGATAAGCAGTTGTTTTGGTGTTCTAGGGGGTTGCTAAGGTGTTCAGGTTGGCTGGAAGGATGCTGGGTTGTTCTGAGTGGTACTTAACACACTGATATGCAAGTGTTGTGGATTTGTTGTTTACTGATCCAGTGCTATTTTGGCCCTGTCACTTTTACATTTACATTTCATGCATTTGGCAGGCATTTTTATTCAAATGTGCATTCAATCTATATGCATTTTATCAGTATGTTTGATCCCTGGAAATCAAACCCATGATCTTTGTATTTGTAATGCAATGCTCTGCCAGTTGAGCTACAAGGACACACACAGGAAAGCATGCTTCTTCTCAAAAAGCGTCCTATACCACTAAAATATTTGTGTTCATGTGTGGACTGTGAACTCACCTGCATGCGGTAAAGGTCCTCCGGGTGCTCCATCATACCGTCCGTCAGGATTAGCAGGTTTCCCGTCTCGCTGGAGGTGTGAGAGGAAAGAGAAGAGGAGGAGTGGCGGATAGAGCCCAACACATTCAGAGGGCTAGACAGACAGACAGACACATGCAGGAATGGAGTGAAAATAAAGAACAGGACAGAAAGAGGCAACAGGGGCAAGAGGAGGTGTTCAAACAGGAAGAACGATGTGGTGAATCATGCAGGGATGAACAAAGAGTAAAAGATGGAGAACGGAACAAGACAAGGGGTTTTACAAACAAAGAACATTGTAAAAATGAAAGAAAGAGTATATAAACATGCACACGGATAAAAGTGACAGCAGGGAGAGAGAGAGAGGAACAAACAGAGAGAGAGAGACATGAGAAAGATGTGGTGGAGGTGAGATTTGTGCGTTTAGGGTGGGCGGCATGATCGTGTACACGTGTTTATGGGAAATACGCGGTCAAAGAGTGTTTGTGAGGACAAAAGAAGGACTATGTCTATGGCTAAAGCTCTATATCCCAATATATATCTGCAAACATACATAAACACACAGACACTAGACAAATTACAATAAGATGTACTTTATAAAGTGCCAAATTGATAAATTGCCTGTGACTGAAAAATACAAAAAAATTAAATATACAAAAAACAAGTATTAAATAAAATACAAATAAGTACATAAATGTGGATGTATTTGATGGTGTACATATTTAAAATGATGCATACATTAAAGTTATGAATTTAATTAATTATTAATTTAATAACGATATTTAAAATTAAATTAATACATTTAAATGAATAATTCATTAATTCAATAAAATTCGCTATACAAAAAAAACAGTCAGTCTTGCAATATTGATATTTCGTAAAAATTGAAATGATACCATGTATCCTATATACATAGTTTTTGTTTGTTTTTATTTATGCCTATACTATCTATACTAATATGTATTTACTGTAAAGCTGTTTTGCAACAATGCAAAATTTTGAAAAATAAAAAACACTGAAAAAAAAATTAAATAGCCAATTTGTAATGCAATTAAATTTGAATTTTCCTGTTACTTTACGCTAACAGCTGATTGGTCAGTATATATGTTTGTGTTCATGCACACATGTGTACTCACCTATGTCGGTGCATGAGTTTAATACTCTCTGGGCTCATAGGGCTGTGTGTGGCGAGGATGCCGCGTGGGGTACTGGCCCCTGAGCACGCCGGGCTCAGTTTATCCAGACCGGGCAGACCCTGCAGGGCCACATAAAAACACTACTCTGAATATCCATACTGTCTGCACTGTCTGAGGCCACTACACACTTGTGTAAAGACGTATTACAATGTTTATCTTACAAAAAACGATGCTTGGTGCTTTATAAAGCACTCAAAATTTAAAAGTGAAAAATGAACTTAATTCAAAATATTTTTTAAAAGCAATAATGCTTATTCATTCTTAATACTGTTTATGCCTAAATGTAAATGTTTATCAAGTAAATTCTCCTTAAGAGACGCAAAGTTTGAAAATGATTTACTCAAGTGTAAAAGCCACAACCTCACATTTTGAAAAATTCAAATTTGAAAAATTCATTTCAAAATGAAAATATCAGATTTTTATTACGCGATTACCGTTGTCAAAAGAATTCACGATAACAATATTGAAATGTATCTATTGTAGTATCTATTAAAATGTTTTTTGCTCTATAAATCAGTAATGCCAGATCAAACTCATCTTTATTTTTTGTGTTTTCTCTTGTTTGGTCAATGAATTATACAGATGTAGGGATGCAGAAAGAGAGTTTGTAACATACTTATGATGCAGAATTAACACAATATTGATTGTTGTGGTTTTTAATATTACAGTTTTTGACAATACCATATATACCGTAACACCGTTATGGCTGCTTTGAGTAAAAATGTCTGATATTAAAGCGATAAACTGTTCTATGACAGATCTATGTAAGTTCTCACATGACAAAGACTGCTCCTCATCATCTGGAACTGATCAATGAGCTTCTTGTGCAGGGGACGCATTTCCGGATGCACCAGTTTCTCATGGACGGCCAGGCCCACGCCCAGGACATGCACCTATGGGGTTTTAGTTTGTAAGTGAGAATATTAGCCTGAGAATCACAAAACAGTTGAGTTGATGAACTTTATGAGAGTTTACCTGTTCCTGCATTAGATCCTTGAGTTGGGTGATCTTCTCTGTATCTTCCGGGTGACTGCTAATGTACTCTTTATCAAAGAAAGCCTGGACAACATCAAGCATAGAAACAGTCAGCAGCTGTTAATGTGTGTAACATAATTCATTTATTCATTTGAATGTATTTGATGTTTGATCAATTGGGTATTTCAAATTTTTATAGACACTATGAAGAACAAAAGCCAAATTAATGTTTTCTTCTTCAAATCTCACAAAATTTAGAAGCTTTTAAGATTGAATTCTCTGAAGCAACTGCAAATGACTGCTTATTTGATCTTTAAATAACCCATTTTACTTTTTAATGTGATGTACTTCCATTAGAAACTTATTTCAACAAGAAAAAAAGATATTTGAATTTGATTAATCATTAATCAATCAATTAAATGGATTGTTAAATGTGGCTTTTGCATATCAGAAACAAGCCAGACTAAAATATAAGTTTGAACTAAATAAGTTTCATTTGAATTTTACTTTGTCTTTAGCAACTCGTTAAGTCAAGGCCTGCTACTTACTTCCTGGTATCTGGCGATGCCGCCGTTGACGGCTGCGTCGATGACTCCGTTGAGGCACATGCTGAGCAGGTTGATGTTCCCGTGAAGCTGCTTGTGTTGATATTGGCTGATCAGGGTACGGAGCTCCTGGTTCTTATTTTCCACCACGTAAATGGCGTTCTCCAGCGGACTGACTTCAATCTACACAATGCATGATGTACACGATATAAACATGTGCCATGATCATGCATTCACATATATATATATATATATATATATATATATATATATATGTTTTTTTTATTAAATCAAGACTTTGTTAAAGTTAAAATGTGTATATTTGCATAGGTGTAAGTCTTTTTAGATGTGATAACTCAACTATCTTACTAAGCACCAAATTCATCAAAATATATCTTATTTGTGTCATTTCACTTAAAAATTAAAAAGTTTATATATTTTAAGTTACATCCTCATGAAAACCATTTTGCAATTTGACATATTGTTTTAAATAGTTAAGACTCTTGTGCCCTGCATATAAAAATTATTTTATGCTAATTAATGCTGAAAATATTCATAAGCCTTAATATGCAATATTTCATATATAATCTATATAATTCAAGTACCAGTTTTCTTGTTTAATTATATTTTACTGGGCAAAAATACGAAAAAAGTTAATATAAGTATTAATATTAATAGTTAATATAGTAATGTTAAAATAATAAAGTTATTATATTAACACCATAGTAACAGTAACACAAGACCTTGAATATTTAGTTGCTTAGAAATTAGCATTCTATTTGTAAATGCTTTAAAACACAACAAGTTTATAAACATATGTGTTTTTTGCTGTCTTGCCAAATTACTATTACATCTATATTTCACATTAAATAACTTTTTTTACGTTTACTAAATTTAGTGTCTGCTATTTATGTACCAGTGTACCACAGGCAAAAATGCTTGTTAAAATCTTTTATGGAAGCCATTTACTTTTAACAAGCAGACAGTTATTTTTAACATCTACAGTACCAGAATTGCTGCTTCTTTACATTGTGACACGTTTGGATGATGGTGAAGCTACAGACATGAGTCACCCACCAGCTCTCGTTTTTCCACTTCAAACCAGCGGGAGATCCCAGGCAGAGGGTGCGTGAGGATAAGTGTGGTCCGCTCGATCCAGAGACTCTGTGAAACACAGCAGCGACATCAAAACAACTCAATGATGTTTCCTCCAAACATCAGCAGGTTGTTTCTTTGCTGTATTGACCTCCAGTACAACATATTCATGATGTTTACCTTAAATTCGTTCTCTCTGTCTTTCAGTCCCTTGTGGAAAGGTCGGTCGTACCGAAACCGGCGGACGTTATTGACTCTGTAGAAGCTTTTGATACGGTCGGGCACGCGGTCCATCTGCAGCACATCGACATTTTCTGGGACTGGAGTTACAGCATAGATCTGCAGGTCTGTGGGGCTTTATAAAGGAAAAGACTGCTACCGCATTTTTGAACAAATATACTTTACTGATTCAGAAGTGTCAAGTAAAGCAACAAACTAAAGAACAACTACTCAAAAAAGCTTGTGTTCATCTGCTCTATTTGGAATAATATGGATATTCATTGGTGTTGAAGTATTGTAAATTGCATGACACGAAAAGTCACCATTCAACTAAAAACAGTGAATTATCCCAATTAAGTCCACACAACTTCACATTACATTACAGTGAAGGATACACTGAGCATCACCCTGCAAAATTCCCTCATCTGGTTGATTAGGGTGCTGCATGGCAATAGCTTGTGGAAATTCTCCCAGCATTCTTTGCTGAAAGGCTTCAAGCCTCTCATAGTCATGACCCCGACAGACAAACTCCTTATTCTGTGTGGAGACAGAGAGAATGAGAAAAAACATACAGTTTAAGTTAAGTAGAGACAATGGAATCCAGTTTTTTGTAATGAAAGACTCGTTTTTACTATGATTAAAAGTGTACATACTAGGGATGCAACAATACAGTTAGCCCACGGTTCAATACATACCTCGTTTTTTTTAACCACGGTTTTCGGTTCGGTTCTGATGGCTTGACACATAAGAGTGTTTTTTTGTTATTCTATGCTTAGGCAATAGGAACATAGTAAGGCAATAGTAAGAGGTTAAGAAGAAAAAATAAAAACGATTTATTGCAATACTCCTTTATTTTACTTAAAAGCAAAGAAAAGTCCACTAGTTCCTAGTGTATTGTATAATATAAAATAATTTTTTATTTTAAAATTAACACAGCTGCTGGTAGCCCATGTACAAAATGGGGAACACAGAAATTCCTAAATTTTGAGTAAACATAAATTGACCATTTTAATTAAACTTAACAGTACTCCAGTACAGTATCCTTCATTCAGAATGTAAAGTGCAATTTCACTTAGGTCAGCTATCTATTCCTGTATTTTGAGGTTCTTCTGTAAAAAGATAAGCCTGTCAACATTCTCTGCAGCAAGGCGAGAGCGTTTTGCACTTACAATGTCCCCGGCAGTGGAGAAAATTGTCTGAAGTGGAGAAATGTCTCCACACCACGGATTTGAAAGACGCTGGCGCTTCCTCGTACTGTAGGCTTCACTTCACCGCTGCTCGCCATGTTAAAGTGTGGAATGATGGTTCAGCGCCCCGTAACTTTAGAGCATAGTGATTGAATATTTACTCGCGGGGAGGAGTTTCCTCATCTCAGCTCGTAGACTTACAGGCACACACAAACAGTCAAATCGGAGTGAAATAAAATGCACATAAATTATTTAAATGTAAAACCGAAAAAAACGCAATTCACAAGCGCGTATTGAACCATGGATGTCGTACCGAATGGTTCAATATTATATTGAGAATTGTGGCATCCCTAGTACATACATATATTTTCATGCCATCTTTACAGTTTCTGACATGAGAACAGATCTGTCCCTCTGTTATTCATATAAACAATGTACAAAGGTTTATACAAGCCACTCACCCTGAGGAAGAAGGGAAATTTTCGACCATAAAATCCCACCCTGAAAAACTCCGGCTCAAGTCTCTGCTGCTCTATGATGTTGTCATAATACGCTGCCTCCATTTTCTGTGTAGAAATAAAATGCTAAATATTCACGAAGGGATCGGCTGCCACCTCAGTGTAATAATGCAAAACATTATAGCTGTCCATCAAAAAAATAGTGTTGTTATGCAATAACTATTTATAAATTCACATATACAAAGAAAACTTCAAAATCGCTGACCCGTATCCAGCTGAGACTCTGATAATCATAAAGGGATTCGTACTGGAAGGCTAGTTCTCGGCACAAGGGGATGCCGTACTCCCAACACTGAAAACACATAACAGAAAGTTCGGTGTGTATTTCAAACTAGATTTGTGTTTCAAAGAGAAAAAAACTTTTCGAGAGAATCAGCGTTAAGTTTTGGGTAAGAGTTGTAGGTAAGGGTTATGTCAGGTGTGTATGAGAATAAGCATGTAACAAACCAGAAGGGTTGCAGTGTAACAGTAGCTACAAAGTGTTATGCCTGGTTCAGACTACACGATTTTTTTGTCTGTTATGATAGTCACTGTGTCAGATTATGCGATTTTGAATCTTGCGAATCTTGTCGTGTCCTGGACTTGAAACATGTCAGACTACACGTTGCTACGCGACCAATCGTCGCTTGTTGTCACGACGCGCGTGAGAAACAAGAGCGTAAACAATGACTGAAACGGCGTGTTTTGTACTGGCTGTCTTATGTTAGGGTTAGGGTTACGTTCCTGGCTTGCTCGAAGAGGACAGTATGGGCTGTCAATCCTCCAAAGAGAACTTAAGGTAAAATATCGTTCTTTTCATATTAAATATTTTGTTATTAGCCAGTAACAAACACAAGATCATCTCTCTTGCGTTTCGCCATGTTTGAAAGTTGTGTACAAAAAGCGTCTGTGCTCCGATTTGTCAGCGTCACCCATGTGACAGAACCCGTTGTGAAGGGCCGCAAAAAAAATTCAACATGCTAGTCTTTCTGTCGTGACGTTGTGAACTATCGCAGACGCGGTTTCGGTTGTCGGATACTATGACACACTATACGAGATGAAACGATCAATTATTGCGTCCTGACGTCCATTGTCGTTTACGAATCCCTACGACACCTTACGTCAAACGGATCGTGCCAGATTCGGGCTAAAATCGTGTAGTCTGAACCAGGCACTAAACAGACAATATATAGAAAGACCGATTGCAATTCCAATAAATGCAATAAAGCTAACCAAACAAAAAATCAGTATAAGATTCTCAATAAACATTCAATCAATGTACACAAGTCCGTTACACACACTTGAACCCTACCTTTCCCTTGTTGAAGTAGTGGATGACCTTACGACAGAGACCCTCTTTGCGATGCCATTCGCTTTGTGCGGGATAGTGCAGGAATTCTCGAAGCGGTCTTTCTTCCCAGTGTAGGAGTTCCCAATACAGCAGCAGTGTAAACGCCGCCTCTGTAGAACACAATGGTTGGTGTAGATGAATTACTTTTGTGTTGTACACTTCACCTCACCTGGCAGAACATGAAACTGGCAACACAAAGACATTAGTTCGAACCCCAGATAACACACATAAAGATCAATTCTTACAATAAAAGCATCTACAAAATACAAAAATTAGGGATTGCATTACATCCATGAGAAGTCATGTCTTGATCTACTCTCATAGTAGATGAATAGTTGTTTATCTACTATGAGAATGTCTTCAATAAGATTTGATGTACGTGATTCACCTGTGTAGTTTTCAGCCTGCAGGTGCATGTCACACAGCTTGTGAATGTACCGGATGTACATCTCCTCCTTGTTAATCTCTGACTTATAGAAATTCTAAAACATAAGAGGAAAAATTGGCCAGGTTGCTGTCACCTAATTGCCAAAAAAACACTCATCTTCAATAAAAGGACAAAACTTACCAGCAGGTTCACAGTGCACCCTATTTTCTTGTTCTCTGTTTCATCGCCTTTCATGCAATCTCTGTTGACACAAGAGACAAGATAACTCGATACTTTCAGTCATTAATCTGCCTTATTCTCTGGTTCTTTGCCTTGAAAAAGTTTTCTTAAAATTGGACTGCACAGTGCAACAACAATCGTGTTTGTAACAAAGTCAGGATTATTAGTTCCCAGGCTTAATGAGCATTTCTGAGGGAAGAATTTGTCGCTGGATTTGCCAAGGTTTGTGAACTTAAAAAACAAAACAAATCGAGACTATAAAATGTATCATAAATACAATAACATAACAATAAGAGCGCTGCCTGCAACTGTTGCAAGCAGTCACCTGCCAACCATCTGCATATGTTTTGGACTTGTCCGCAGCTGATAACCTTCGAGACACTCAAAAAAGCTCTCAACACTAATATCGACCCTGACCCATTTATAGCCCTTTTTGGGGTCTCCCCTAGGCCTGATTTGGTGGCCCGAGATCGTAAAGTTATTGCTTTTACATCAATCTTGGCCAGACGCGCTATCCTTCTTAAGTGGAAGCATGTTTCCCCCAACACATGACCGGTGGATACACGTCATTTTCTACTGCATTGGGCTTGAAAAGTTAAGATGCTCACTCTCTGGTTCACTTAAAACCTTTCACAAGACTTGGGATTCTTTCTTAAATTACATTAAAAGGTTGCCTTGTACAACTGTAACTCGCAGTGATACATAATTTTCATTTGTCAGAAGGATCCTTTTAGAAGGAACTTTACCATTTTTTTATTTTTTTATTTCTATTTATTTATTTATTATTATTTTTTATACACATGTACTTATTCATTTTTATTTTATTAATTTATTTCTGGAATTGATTTTGAGGAGGGGGACCATGTAAGGGATTAATAATGGACAACATTTTATTGTTTACTGTTCTTATGATGTCCTATTCTGTATTGTTCATTAAAACCAATAAAAAAATAAAAATAAAATTGTAATATGAATATTGTCAATAATGTATTTACATACATTTCAATAGATCAAGAAAATTAACTGTAAACTCAAATGTCATATTTATCAAGATTCATTAAACATCACATGAAAACATTGTGATTGGTCACTTTGTCGCTCTCTTCCTGTGTCAGTGGACGGTTATTGCCCATAATAATCAGACTACACTTTATAACTCTGGCTTATTAAGATGACATCTTCTACAGTCACATAATATATATAATTTTTAATTGAACAGAATGTACAACACATGTGTTTTACCTGTAGTCAAGCAGACGTTCCATTAAACGTGTCACAGACGTGACAAAGGAAATCCCTGTTTCCCTCCAAGTCTCCTGCTCTATCTTCTCCAGCAGACTACACATAAATAGCACAGACATACATATTTATAAACGGCAAAACTTCATAGGCAAAAAACTGGTAATAAAAAACTGAATGGCACGTAGAGTCCCAGGCGGTATTAGTGGCATCTGATTGGTTGAACAAGGTTAGTTTCCTCTTACCTGGGGTAAGGCCCAAAGAGTTGTGTTCTACATATCCCGCAGCACAAGGCAAAGCAGAGACACTCAGATTATGACAAGAGAAGTAATACAGCTGGTTGTGAAGGTGTGTGTCTTAGTAGAGAAGGAAGCGAGAGTGTGTGTTTGTGTTTATACACTTACAGTAAACTAAAAAGTTCTCTGTAATTCTCATCTCCTTTGCCTTCAGACACCAGACTGTCCAGTTTGTCTATCAATTCTGCCTCCACCTGTGAATATGAAATGAATCACGTACAGATACACTAACTGCTGCTGCAGAATGGAAATTATTTAAAGGGACAGTACACAAAATAAAAATCACATTTTTCCTGCATTTGCAGAAGATTACATTTTGGCACCATTTATTCACCCTCATGTCTCTTCAAATATGTACAACATGTTTTTTTTGCATAGAACACTAAAAAGCTGTTCAAGAAATGTCAAGTTTCCCATATAATGAAAGTGAATGGGGACTGGAGCTGTCAAGGTGCATAAAAGACAAAGAGCACCATAAAAATAGTACATATGATGTGCATAGTTGTTCATGTTTCATTTCTTCTAAAGCCATACAATACAACAGCGTAGCTTTGCAAACTCTAATTATAATGAAAAATAAGCAGAATGTATATTCTGTTGAATTTCTCTCACTTTGCTCTACAAAAGAAAAACTTCAAACCAAATAAGTAAAAGGTGACAGAATATCCACATTAAGGTGAACTTTTCCTTTAAAAGAGACTGAAAAACAGAGAACCAGACCTGTTTGAAATTGCCGTTCTTTCGCTGTTCCCAGTCCATCATGTCATGAAAGATGGGGATCATTATATTCCGGACTTCATTTTGTGGCACAAGAGTCACTCCCAGAAATGGGCCAATCATTCCCGGTATGAAGTGAATCTTATTTTCACCTGCAGTTAAACCAAGTAAACCAACACCTTCTTGAGCAATTTTAAGTTTTGAATACTAATTCAAATGACCAATGAACTTCTTCAACTATAGACACTTTTGTTCTTGTGAAATTTTACAAAATAAATTCCTTCCACACTATTACTGCATTCATTTATCTTATTTAATTTGTCACATTTTCAAATGTTGAAACATATTTGCTTTATTCATTCAGGCATTAATGTAATGATTTTCATAATAAAAAGTTGGGATGAGAATAAAATGATAAAAACTAAACAAAAGAAGGAATTAATAAATAATAAATAACTGAAAGCTTGATGCAATATTTATAAAGACAGTTTTAAAGTGCCCTTCATGTAATAAAAAGGAAATCGATAAAATCTGTTTATAATAAAAACATTAACTTAACAGGGCATTTATTTATGTGTTTATAAATGAAGAAACATCCAAGACTATGGAAGTGTAAAACTAATAACAAGGAAATTGAAAAGCTCATTGGTCTATTTATCTGCAGAGGGCAGTATTGCTTTTCCAGGATAACTGTGTGTGTGTATGCAGAGCAATGAAAAGAGAAATGATGAAAACACTTACCCAGATTCTGCCACATGCTAAATAGTTCATAAGCCATCATAACTCTCATATCACCATACCTATGAGAACAACAAACACAAACAAACACTTTCAAAGCAATTATACACCACTTGTGAACTTATGCACAAATAAACACTGTATTAGAAGATGGTCTTAAAAGCAAACAGCAGGTTTTAAACATGACAGACTTAAAACACTCACTGGGCACAAAAAAACAGACTGCAAGTGAAATATTCTGCTGTGTAATTTCATGCATTTGTTTAATAGCTTAAAAAACAGGAATCCATTTCTAATGAGATTCAGAGCTTTGCACGAGTGAATATGAAGTATAAAGTCTTACTTGTCAAAGACCTTCTTTCTTTTGGCTGGGGTCAGAGTTTCCAGTTGTAAACTGGGCTGGTTGATAAACAGCACAGCCAAACTGAAGTATGAATTCCACACCTGATGCACAAAGAAACACACAAAGAGACATTTAGCGTTTCATCTGCTGCAATGTGAACATCATTCATTTAAAAGAGATCTTGAGCCTAAAGAAACATCATATTGACATACAACTGACTGACATAATTAGTGGGTGTGTCTCGGCTAAAGCTCCTCCCCATTTCACTAATAGGAAGCCACATGTTTCATCACTCATAATGCATAAAAAATCTTTATATAATTTTAACGTATAATAACAAATTAGAATGTCACTTAAATACTTTTGATAGAAACAATTAAGGCCAGTAGGTTATTTATATTGTAATCCACATTAAATACTCACACTCTCTACCAACATAACTGGTTATTGACCAGCTAACACAATTTGTTAAGAATAATATTGCTGGTTACAAGTATAAGATATGTTTTAAAAATATGTTTAAGTATTGCTTTACTTATAATCTTATATTTAATAATCTTAGCAGTCCATTAAGATGGTCCATGTCTAAGCAGTTTTTAGCAGGAATAATCTATGCAAGCACACAATTATAGACAGCACCTTGTTTTCTCTGAAAGCTAACCTTCGTTAATAATTAACTAGATTTAAACTTTTCAGAGCCAATATCCCTGGTCGCCGACACCATCTGTTTTATTCTGGGAGGTCTGCTTCATTATTGAGAGTCAAGCGTGTCCAATGGCAGGACTCCATAAATAATCACACAGCATTGTAACAGGAGAAACATGTCAATGAATTGAGTTTGTGTTTCAGAGCAAAGTGTATCGCTGTGGTGTTTGATGTACAGTCACAAACCTTAAAATCAAAGTCAGCATCTGTGAAGCTCTTATGCAGAGCAGGTGACAGATACTGAGTTGTGCTCACGATGATACTGCAAAGGAAAGAGAGAGCAAGAGAGAGACTGTGATCAGAACAGCAAAGGCTATAAATATACTTATGATAAAAAGTAAATATAATTAGAATCTAGAAATATCACTCCATAGAAAGTTGACTTTTGATTTGACTTAAATAAATACATATAGCAATCAGATGTTATGTATTTATTGAACAAGTATTAATATTAAGTGTTGCATTTTCTCCCGTTCATAGTAATAATCATAGAATCTAGTTAATATCTAGTATCTTTGTCGAATCTCACTTGCTGGTCAGGAGCCGCATGACGTTCCAGTCACGAGGAAAGATGCTGAGCTTCATCAGGTTTCTGAACACACAGAAGATCTTCAGCAAGAACTCCTAAAAGAGATAAAAGCAGAGAAAAGATCATTTTATAGTTGAATCCACATTTCCACAATAGTTTAAGCAATAATAATAGACAACTCGATTGGTGGATTCTGGCATCATACAGATTTGTTCTTGTTAAACACCTGACTGTTTTCCAGGCAATATGAACTCTTCGACTCACCTTTAGCTCCTCTTTGCTCTGGAAGTTGTCCAGCAGGTGTTGAAAATGAATATCTGACATTTGACGCAGTAGGGACAAAAGACAGGAAACATATTCTCCCTGCCAATCAGAAAACAATCAGAGAGTCTTTGTGAGCTAATCAGCCTGTTCATTTGAAACTCTCAAGCAGCCAATCAAACACATTTAAAGGGAACAGGGTAGTAAAATGAAAGAGGTAGGTGAGGAGACGAAAACTTTTTGCAGGAAAACATTGGTCAATGACTCATTAAAGTCACATTTCACCTGAAAATTACAATAAAGAAAAAAATAAGAATGACTTTCTCCCTGAATTCTCATTACCAGAAGGCCAAAAATACTATAATGCATAATAAATATAATACTTAGCATAAGTAGCATACTTAGCATAAATTCTTGTACTGCCTTCATTTAGGAATATGTAAAATACCTTAAATGTACTGTATGCTGTACAATACAATGTAATATTTATTTCTATAAAATTATGAGATTAAGTTTTCATGACATTCACACTTATAAAGACATATGTGAGTCAGTGAGTGTGAGAGATAACAGACAACAGACACATTAATCTGAACAAAGGGGGTGTGTCCATGATGGGGGAGTGGCTAATAGAGTGCAACAGTGACTGCCCACTTTTCTCAAATCCACTGGGGTTCTCCACTGGAGTTTTAAAATGTAATTTATTTATAATTTTGAGTGTTACTTATCGGACCTTGACTGTTGTGCTCTACAGGCAGAGCAAGACAAGCTCAGGAAAGAAAGAAAGTAAGAAAGACAGAAAGAAGGAATGAAAAAAGAAAGAAAGAAAAAAGAAAGAAAGAAAGCTCTCAATAGGGGGATGCTGGCAAGCAGGTAGATGAGAAGACTGAAGTAATGGAGGGAAGGATAAAGGTAGAAGAATCAGATTGTTAGTTACTAACAGTGATTTCAGCCGTGCACTGTGGACAGCGCTGCCCTCTTACCGCCTCCTGCGACTGAGATTTACTCATGATGGCCAACAGCGTCTGCAACAACACATCCAACAAGCTCTCCACCATCATCTCCACCTCTTCCTGTACAGAGCTCTCCTACAAACAAGAACAGAAAAAAATGTTTCTTCAATCAAAGCTGCTAATGAGATACAGGAGGTGTTGGAAGTCCTGAAGATTTGTACAGGGGCTGATTGTGTTTGTGTACCAGTGAGCTGCTCTTAATAATGGAGAAGATGCTGCTGAGGATCCCTGAGCAGATGAGAAGCTCCTTCTGTTGCCTCAGATGCAGATGAATGTGATGTAAAACAACAGGAAGTAGAATTCTTCTTGACTCTAAAGACAGACATAAATACTTGTTAAAGATGTAAGCCACAGTTAAGGGTATTTATCTGCTTAACAACATATTGTAACCATGACCATTGTAACCAACAACACATTGTAATTGCATGATTGGTAAAATTATGCAATACATACTATACATATGTTTTCACAACGCATCAACAACGGCTTTGCCAGCTTAATATCACAGTAATTTGCAATGTTTTTTTTTTACAAATGTTTGTAAATTTGTATCATGTGAATCGTATGAAAACATTTAGCCCCACCCCTAAACCTAACCATCACTGGGACAGGAGCAGATTGTACTATAAACATATAATATCGTACGCATTTATACAAATTTGCCACCTTGTAAAATAGTTATGAATTACCATGAGATGTTGCCTATTTTGTATATGATCACAAACATTAAATAAATGATTACAAAACCTCACTGCACATAACTACACTTATCAAACAGCTTAAATAAAAATAAATAAATATTATTTTTATTATGGTTGCCTTAAAAATGTTTGATTCCAGAATGCTGCAACTGATCAATCATTATCAACTATTGAAAGTCAATATTTAGATTAAAAGTTTGCTGCAGTTGGCACACATCAAACATCTCATTAATTAAATGGCTAAAACTGATACCTGGAAAAGAGAAAAGCCTGCTGTCCACTGTACGTGCGATAGACTGCAGCTTCACCACGTCCATAGACTGTCCGATGTGCACTGTGCTCGGCATGCTGCCCAGAGTTCCCCTCACAAACTCTGCCACTTCTTGTACTGTGAACATCTGCAGGAGCTCATCAAATATGGCCGGGAAAGAGTTGAGAAGGGCAGCCTGGAAAGTAGATTAAAGAAAGAAAAAACAAAAGTGTGGGCTTTGTTTCGGTGAAGGACATCGTTTGGATAACTCAAGATGTCAGAGGACTGCTGGCCAAAGACGGACACTTTCTGGACATCATCCAGAAAGCAAGTTATTGACAATTTCATGTACATTACTTAGCAAGTAATACAGCGACTGACATTTGGCTATCCTTGTTTTCAAGGTATGCTTCTATTTTTTAAGGTCATTCTCAAACCCATTCTTTGCTCAACAGTCCACCGACACCATCCACTGCAGGCAATGTGATCTCTGGTTCCTGGTTCAAAATCACTGAAGGTAACAGAAATGGTGGGGGTGATCGAACAGGTCGAAACTTGTGAGGGTTGAATGCTTGTGCAGGAAAAGATTTGGCATCAAACACAGCAATCAAAACTGAGATGCACGTCAAACCAAAAACCAAACAGCTTTAGGAGAAAAGAAGCATTTTTTTGTGTAAGATGGTTTTTTTGGATTGGTTGGTACATGTTGGGTTCTGGTGGCTGTCTGGTGGTCTGGATAGGTTGCATTGATGTTTTACACCTTGGGCTGGGTTGTGAGGGAGTTTCCATTCCATCCATTCCATTACTGTGCTACAATTCAACAAGCTGCAACTACTTACGGACAGAGGAGAGGGCCGTGGGGCATTACTGCTCAACGGCTGCAAGCAGCTGCCCTGGTTGGTAGTGGCCGGTCCTGTAGGAGGCTGAGGACCCTGAGGGAGTACAGTGAGGTGGGGCAGGATTGGGTCAAGAGCCAGGGCAAGAATGGGAGGTGTCCACAAAGGTACAATATGGGGCAATTGAGGAACAAATTGAAGTAAATAAACAAAACTAGTCTTCATGAAAGCAGTCTTGCAATTCAGAGCAGATATTTCTCAAAGATACTCTGGTAGCCTAAAGGCGCTTTTCCACTGCATACCTAGTACCTGTTACTTTTTTGGTACCACTTTGGCTGAGGTTCCAAGCGTACCGTAGCAATACTAAACCGTGACATGCACACACTGTAGATCACTGATTGGTTAGAGAGAAACGTCCCTGCCTGCGTCATTGGATTTGCAACACCAAACCCGCTATATTTAAATAAAAAAAAAAAGTCAGCAACAGTCACCGTGACCAGAGTACCATTAGTTTTGCATCACCATTCCATCGATTATGTCAGCAAATCTATGCCAAAAACAACCAGGACAAAACTAATGCACGCGTGTAGGTAAATAATCAAAAAAATGCGAGGACATAACAGATCTACAAATCATATGCTTGCGAGGGCTTGTAATGCACGCACTGATCTACATGTGCGTGCATTACAAGCCCTCGCAAGCATAACAATTTACAATATATCAATTCTAATATCAAATGTCATTGGTTATGTTTTTACTCGGTTCTTTTTGGCATTGATTGGCAGCATATTATATCCTCCATTGCTTCTGTGCTGTGTGTTTATTTGTATCGTATTCGGCGCAACAATAACCACAAGTCTATTATCCCACCAACTTCGATGCAGAACTAAAATGCAGTGGAAAAGCAACCGAGTCGTACTGTACAGTACTATGCAGTGGAAAAGCGCCATAAGGAAACACCTTCCTTTGTCTGATCGCAACTCAGAAATTATTTTATGGGATCTTCTTCTGATGGGGCTGTCTAAACAGTACTGTAGAACCTTTTCAGGGCAGAGCTAGACATACACATCAATCTGGTAAGACTAAAAAACCTGAGTGAAAAAACAACACCTTTAATCCTGAGTCAACAACAAGTGGCTTCAGAGGTTAAATGTTTAAAATAGCTAAACATGTTCACCTGTTTAGCTTTTTATTTTACAGACCGTATTTTCTCGTTAAACAAAATCACAGCCTTAAGTGTCAAGCATCTGTTTTTGCTTGTTATTTGTCCAGTAAGCAGTAAGTATGCAGGTGTGTATGTAATCACTTTTCATTTGAAGCATCGGAACACTGCACAATTTCATCAGTTATTGTACAGTTTGTTCCAGTGTGTTTCAATATTCTCTTGCATTATTTTTAGATTTAATATATTTTAATAATATCTACGTATTGCACTCTTGGGTAATCAACAGTCTGGTTTTGTACACGGTGTCCTCCCACTAACTAACCAACAAAATTTGAGGAAGCCTGTTATCTTTTGAAACAAGGTGCTGAAATCTCAATGTACCTTGAGTTTGTATCTGACCTGGGTAAAAATGAGGGTCTCCGAGCTGCGGCTGTCCAGACTGAGCACAAAGCGGATAGACTGGAAAAGCTCTTGGATGCTTGCCCGAAACTGGTCTTCTTCCATACCGCAGGTGGCCCGTGAGTAAAGGATCCGTGATTGGACGATGAATTTGAACAGGTATTCCAGAGCCTGGAGGGGGGGTTGTGGTTAACAAGCGTAGCCTGAATGTATCTGACAGTATGTGAGCATATTAAAAATGTACTATGTTGTACAATATTTATACTGTGGAATGTTTACACTTGGTCAGGTTTAGAGCATTGTGTTAAAAAATGTATACATTGAATGCTTTGGATAAAAGGGTCTGGCAGATACATCAATGTAAATAGTCACTTTTTTTTGTTTTGACTGATCAGACAGCTACACAACAATGAAAAGCCCAAGCCCTCTAAAATTAATCCGAGATGGATCATAATCCCATCACACAACAGACACTTACGACTTAAATTGCAACACTTAATAATATTTGTTCGAGTCTAGATATTATTTCAGGTCCTTTGAGGACAACACTGACTGTTCTATCACTTTATATGCAAAGTATTATCTATTCTAATTTCTGTCTATGCTGAATCATAGATTACTTCACAGGGATTTTATCTGTTGACTCCAAGTCTATTCGCATGGTAAAAAACACAAAAACAAATGATGTAACTGGCAAATAAACGGCTGTGCTATCTTCCAGTTTTACAGTAAGAATAAAAATAAGATTTTTAATTTGTGGTTGGAAACATTGATATGTAAACTGATATAGTGAGCTAAGAGGATGCTGATGTAACCAGTTAAAAGGGTACATCAGCACTTGGTGACATCACAGATGTCTTACCTTCATTGCTTCCTGGATGTGATCCTGTCGTACAACTTCGGCTGATCGGTCCATATACCACTTCAAGCAGCGAATCAGCTCTCTGCATTTCAAACGGAAAATCCCGTTAGAATAAACTATTAGTATTCGTCATGTTTTATAAAATGGTTAATAATAATAAAGGATAATCTTGAATTTACCAATAAAAAGATTTTTGTTGGTAACACTACATGGCTTTGATTCATATTTGTAACCGAGTAAACTTTATTTTAAATCTTGCCAAGAAGAAAACATCATTGCAATGAACCCATTCACTATAGAGAACGCAAAAGTTCACCAAATAGCTTTAGGCTTTCAGGAAATACTGTTGAAATACTGTTCTGGAAAATTTCTAACCAAAAATATTCCGCAAAATTGATGTACTCACTTGTAAGCCAGCGCTCCAGCAAAATGTTTTTGAATGTAGGTGTCCATCACAGGCCTGAAGTGATAAAACTTACTGTCCCGAAGTAGATTGATAATAAACACCTGGACAAAAAACGACAGCAGAAGCTTAAAAAGCTTAAACATCAGGTCTAAAGCTTGGATTGAGATTGAGGTGGAAAAAAATCCCCACACAGAAATTACAACAAAAAAAGCAACTGCATGGGATGCATAAAGTATTCAACAAACAGTAGCTGTCGTTTGAAATATGCAGTTGCGTTTGGAGGAAAATGATGGGTCATATCATTTTTTATTAAATAAGGTTAATCAAGGTTTCTTGCACCGAAAATATTCTTGAATTACTTTTTCATGACTATTTCACCCTGTCTGACCCTTACAAGTAAAAGGGTAGATTTTTACTACTGTATCTTTAAGAATCTTGAAGAAACAGTTCTTTGCTGAACCCATATATATGCTTTACTATACTCCTCGCAGAAACATGACAGATGTATTCAGGCCAAGAAAGGCTAGAACATCTTGACTCTTTTTGCACGAGTACAAGAAGCTAAAGGCTCTCCAGAGACGCCACCATCAGGCAGCTGTGAACGACTAATAATGCCTGGGTCCACGCCAGCAGAAACGTTCATTTTTCAACATGAGACACACACATTGCACGGGTTCTGCTGAACGTGATGAATCATGCACTTTAAAGAATGTGTGCACATATAAAAGGGCTTGGGCTTGTATAGGAAATGCAGGTCTTGATGAATGGGAAACGAAGACTTTATTACAATGGTAAATTATTTATGTTAGCTAATTTATGGAATAGATCATGTATTAAAAACCTCACCAGTGACTGAAATACCAGTGGCCCATATTTGTCTGTGTTGTCATCCAGAATGGAAAACAACGTGTCAAGAATATCTTGAAGAAACTGAAAAAAATGTATGAAATGTAAATTTCATTAATAAAACATTAGATTTTATTCTGAAATTATTTGAAAAATATCTAAAAAGACAATACAAGGAAGATAATGTATAAGACAGAATGCTCACTTTGACAATTTCTTCCCCGCAGACATGTCGCAGTCGACCCAAAATGTCCATTACACGGTCTGGGTGTGCTTTCCACTTTAACAAGGCTAGCAGATCAACTTAAGAAACATAAAAATAGCATGTTATAACTCTGAGCAAAAACTGATGCCTGTAAATAAAACAAAATATTGGGTTATGTTTGTTACAACTATGTAATAACATTGTTATAAAGTGTTAATAACCAACCATTCTGTGTTAGTTTGGTGGAGGAGAGCTGAGTGGAAATCCAGAGGGTTTCCTTGGTGCTGCGCTGGAATATAAGGCTGGATGGGATGTTAGGACAGCCGTTGAAGTCGTCTTTACAGCAGGGCAGACCCAGGTACAGTGCGTGGTTACTAAAGGTTGTGTTCTCATCACACTAATTTACACAGAAAGTATTACACTTCAATTAATATGTAAAACATGCAAATAAAGAATTTTAAGTAATTTATCTACTTTATTAAAATTATATATGTTATATATATTTTATTTGTATATTTAAAATAATAATAAACTCAAAAATAAAATGTAATTAATGTGTCCACAATCCACAAAAACTCAACACCATGTTGCATTCATCCATGTATTGTTTCTATCCTGGGCTGTTTGGGCTGTAACTACTTATTCCAAGTCATCCATTTCAAAAACACAAATTTAAATTAAATCTTAGTTTTGTAATCAAAGAAGTTAATTGGTTTGCACAATTACATGTCTATTTTGTCTACACCTTAATCCTTATATTCTTGTCCTTTGTTAACAACAGTGATTTTGTGCATTAAAGTTTGTTTGACACTGTTTGTGTCCAATCCAAATGGAATAATTTTTAATGACTGAATAACAGCAAAATAATATCGGATGTCATCTTCACCTTGTAGACGTAAAGCTCGTGGCTTTCATCTGACAGTGTGGTGCCGTCTTCCCTCATTAGTGGAGTGAAAGCAAAGCCAAAAAGCTTCTTCTCTCCTTTGTCCTTTGCTGTATACACACAAAAATATGAGCATTCTACAATTTGGATGCTTTCGTTTAAGAAGAAGCACTTTCAGTTCATTCATAGCATTATATCACTTTGAGAGCAAAGTAATGGATGAAAACCTGAAAATTTGATCATGTTCAGTGTTTACAAGCAGACTCCTGCATATATATATATATATAATCTAATACAATTAAAGTACCGTGGTACAACCACAGTAATTTATTGAAAGTTATGCATCCTTACTCGAACAGTGTCTGAATTCAAAACGCAGATGCGACCCTCTGAATCGATCAATGGGGATAGGCAGTTTGATGACCTCACTCCAGCGTGGACTGTTGTTGTGATAAAGGACGAAAGACCGATAATCACTTATGTTGTGCTCTCCTGAGCCCAGACTAATGCAATCCTGATCAGACAGAAGAAATGGAAAGTGCTCCTTAAAAATGGTTTACTTTGTTACATAATGTAACGTTTATGACACACAAACAATATCGATAGGCTTATGTCAATCACAACAGAAAATCAAAATAATTACCACACGTCATTCACACATTTAGCAGTAATAGTTTTTCAAATTATTCAACATACTTTGAGAATCTCGCCGTCAGCGTACAGCACATACATGGTGACCTCGATGTTCTTTTGAACGCTCTTGCCGCCCCTTTCAAAGTCTCCTCTCTCCAGTGTGAGGTAGAGATCATTGCGTATATCACCTATCAACATAAAAATACAGTTATACAATACAGAGTTTGTTAAAATTAGTTTGAGACTCGTGTATCCACTTGATGAACCCAAATCTAGGTAAAGCAAATTGTAATTTTTTTTTAGATCTAATATGTTTTGTGTGACACTAAAACACATAACATTTGTTTTTGATGTGGTCTAAGAAAACTGATGAGATCAAACTGCCAAGTGAAAAAGCAACATTCGCCAGGCATTTTATTAAAAGTTAGATAGTTAGTCAGTAATTTTTATCATGTTTCTACACCTACACGGCTTTAAGGAGACCATTTAGTGTTGGATGAACCAGCACAGTAAAGTCCTTTAACAAAGTATAATAAAAGCTATCACCATATAAAGGTCAAATCGTTTGTTCAGCTGAACCCAGCAAAAGCAACTCTGTGCCCTCCAGCGAGAAGAAACACCATACAAATTTCTAACCTGTTTTCTTCACCATCACGGCACATGTGACCCAGGCTTTATTGACTTGTGTCACACCATGACACACCTGCCCACATTTTCTCCACAAAAATTTGACCTCATATTTGTTGTCAAACTCAGAATAAAAATTATTTCTTTTTAGATATGAGTCAGCTTTTACCCGTCTACTCAGAGGAGGAGAAAAGTTTTGCTATTAGCGAAAAAAGTTGTGTTCAATCTGATTTCCTTCAATTACAGTTGACGCAATTAAAGTAAATTGAGAATGATTCCTTCTTTAGAACATTGTAAAAATGATTCCTGTTGCTAACAACCACCCCGCAGCTGAATCTGCAGACACTTGGTGATGTATATTTGGGTTTATACCTTAAGCTAAGCATAAAATTTGCCATGTTAATGAGACACCAGATATCCCTTGAATATCTTTATTGGGAGTGGATTTTTTTACATAAAGGAGAATGGTAATAGGGAAAAAGCACCTCCCAACAATCCAATAAAACCGATTTTTTTTTGTGTGTGTAATGTATCTGAAATAGATTAAAAAAAGTCACTTCTGTTTAAGAGTGACTTTACATTTTAAGAAATTAGAAACAGAATTTTGCACCTGAGGACCCGTCCTGACTAAACATAGCTCAGTTATAACACTTTATCCCAATCCCAGCATATGCAAATACAAAACTTTCTTGCCTTAAAAAAAATTACATTTTTATCAAATACATTGTCCCAGAGAAAATGTTATTGCTCAGAGGTTGCTCTTTCATATCTCAGGATATTTATTCAGTTGTGTTTTATTTTAGTATCAACATTGTCTAATATCTTTCTCCTAAATAAAACAGAAACAAATGAGACAATTATAAAAATGCATTATAATAAGAGAGCTGTACAATCATTGTAGAGTGAATAGGTAAAGTAAATAGGTAAGGATTGTATAAATTTGATAAGAAATGTTTAAGTGTATATTAAAATCTTCAGTAATATTGTCTTTTGACTACAAACTTGAAAACCTAAGATCAGTTTGTGACATTGTTGACACTTCTTCTGAAACTGTAATTGACACATCTGAGGGATTTCGTACTCTTTTTCTCAGGAGAAATTACAGAGGAATTAAGCAAACGTTTCCATTTGCTCTCCATTTCAGCTCATTGATGGATGATTAAAATATTAAAGATATCTTATATATAATATACTCTATACTGTCAAAATATGAAGACATCCATTTTGATTGTTATAAATATTAAGCACTTTACATATTTATATATTTAATGTTTATACTCAATATGTATGACATGCTCAATATTACAAAACCAACATTTATTAAATTATTATCAGCTTTTTACATCTGGTGCCCCATAACACTAGTTAGTATTATTTCAAAGAAACTGACAAACAGGGAATCCACTGTAGCTAAGGAAGCGAATACAGAAAAAAACGTCTTTTGGAACCAAACAACAAACTGTGAAAGACTAAATAAAATCTTGTTCACTGTTCTGTTTGACTGACAGTTCCACACTGCGGTACAAATGTTATCTGGCACCAGCAGGCTGGTTCTCAGTGAGCGCTGGTGTTTCGATGGATTGTGTCCCTGTTCTTAGGCTTTCTGTAATGGGTAACAGCCACAGTCTTATAGGCCTTTTCTTCACTTCTTCTGAGCTGTCTGGGTTTATAAAATTCACATAAAGCTCTCTATTCATTGAACAACTACAAATTCTTTCCAAGAAAAAGACAATCCTGGTGCATGACCAGCTGAAAACTGCACAGTTGTTGCTAGTGTACAGACCAAAGGAGGTGAAGGAGATGCAATAGCTGGGGGTTTAAATATTAATATTTATATTAATGTATTTAAATACAATAAAATATATAACACTAGATAAGGATAAAACACGATTTGCACTTCTGGATAGATGCTAAGTGCATTCCATTAGCGCTGTACTTGTACTCGACAATAAAGCTGAATCTAATCTAACCTAAGTGAAAGACAAAATAAGGGATTTTAAAGGGTAAATGATTTTGCTGAGTTTGTTGAGAATTTGTCATCAATCAACAGTAAGTTAACGGTTTAAAATCTACTTAGAAAGTAATAAATAATGTGCGATGATATGCTCACAATAGAAACTAAAACAATTGATAAATAATAAGATGATTAAAAAAATGCAATAAAGAATCAGCATCCAGTTGCAAAAAAAAATTCTTAAGCAAAAGATTTTATAAAATAAAAGAAAGCAAGAAATGTAAAACAACTATTTATTTATCATTTACCACTTCATCTAAATTAATAAAAAAAACTTTAATTTAAAATATATTTTTCCTTTTTTTTTCATTTTAATAAAATAAAAAACTGTCCAACTACAAAAAATGTAAAATAAAATAAGACATAACATTAACACAACACAACATAACATAATATAACATAATATAACGTAAAAAAAAAATACTACTATGAGCTGTACTTCTCCATGATGTATGCTAAATGAATGGATCGACCCATCTCAATTGACAGTAACAAAAGCAACAAATAATTCTGCAAAGGTTTAGATATGAGAACACCCCTGGCTTACAGAAAATGTCACGATTCATAGCGTCTCCTACATTATTAGCATTTCACAACTCTCATTGAACAATAACATTGTTTAATCAAACATTTATGTAAAGAGCACAACTTCTTCTGTGATTATCATTGAACTACCTCTGGCTTCTCAATATAGCGGCTGACCGATCCATCATTGAAGCTCAAAGACACCTGAATAAAAATCACCAACTAAGATGGAAGAACCCATCAGTGAGAATGACATTACAAATAAAAAGAGAAGATACGGTACAGCATTACATGATGTTGACATTGAAGACTGTTGAGGAATGGACTCTGAGGTCCACTGAATGAGTCAGAACTTCAAAAGTACAAAGAGTGACATGAGAAACAGCGGACAGTTATCAGAAGACCACTTTGGAAATGCCCCAGGGCTTGTGCTAAATCACATGGATGAGATTTCGTAACTCAGCTTTGACGTAGTAAGAGTCCAGCTGATTTCACAGGCTCCCTGGGGCATCGAGTAGACAGCTAGTGCAGTCTGTCTAAATGTGGGTCATGTTGGTACAAGTATAATTTTTTCACAGTCAAAATGGCAATGAGGGTGATTGTATCCTTATGTGTCTAGTATTAATGTCATAACTGGGGTCAGAGATTCAACCAAACCACTGAATCCGAACGTCTATGGTACGGACATTACACATCAAATTGTGCTTGTTAAGCTAGCTGTGGTATTATTCCTCCAAATGTGTGTCACCTGGCGGATAATAAAACATGACCCTGTCTTTTAAATTCAGCCTCAACTCATCAGAGTTTGTTTCCAATCATTAATTTCACCATGATATCAATATTTGACATGTCATTACTCAATGACAAGATTAAAGATATCAAAGTTATATTTTTTACAGAATGTACAGCACTTTACACATTTTTGTACACTTATACATTTATAAAGTTCCACAACAGATATGCTTTAGCTATTTGTTGTAATTGTAATTACAAGAACTGTTATGTTAGTCGCTACCATTTACTCCAAATAAAAAGTGCTTACCTGGCATGATAACATCAGGAAAGCCCAGTTTGCGTGTGACGGCTACGCCACGGTTGAATATCATTGGGTTTTCTCTTCGGACTTGCTCAATGTCGCCCCGCAGAAGCTGCAGAGAGATGATCAGACCTGCACGACAAGAATGTGAGATGAATTTATTGTGACGACCATAATTATCATTTCTGTTTACCTTGTTATTATTTACAAAAATGGGACTTTTGTTTTGGAAAGGTACCAGAGAGATACGCTATGTTTTTTAGTCTCTAAGCTGGCTGCCAGTAACTGCTTAATTCAGTTCAATCAAGACATTGTTTTGCGTCTACAATGCCGCTAATGGCCTGGCACCCCACTACCTTTAATCCTTCATTAAATTGAACATGCCAGCCCGCCTGCAATCAGTCATTCTGATAGGCTGCCTCTCCCGATTCCCAGCTGGATGGGATTTCCGTTCATCCAGGTCCAGGATTTTTCAGGCTATCCTCTTAACGGTGATATGAACCCTCAATTGAAACAGCTGATGTGCCAACTGCAACCGAACGTTACCTAACGGATTGATTTTCTCCCGGCCACACGGGATATGTTTTTGTGATTTTTTTTAGCTTTTTAATGTCATTTTGGGTTCTTGTATCATTTTCCAGCTTAAAGGGCTAGTTCACCCAAATATTTGAATATAAATAAAAAAAACTCCCCCTAATGCCATCCCAACGTTAATGTATATGATTTTCTTTCTTTAGTTGAAAACAAATAAATAATTTCATATTATAATGCCATCATGTTTTTCCTATATTGAACTCAAAATAGTGACATTTAATGGTTTGTGAGAGAAAACAATTAATATATTGGGCTTAGTTAGCAAAGCTAAAATGCGAACAAACAAATCCAAGCAAAGTTATCGATGTGCCGACATATTTTAATAGATTATTCAGGAGGGGATGTTTGAATGTATCGCTATGAGAGGATTTTTTTATTTTTGGGTGAGCTAGACCTTTAACCTGATAATTGTCATTGCACATGTTGAGTATACACATGAAAATTCACTGTCCTGTGAATGTCTGTCCTGATAGATATAGATATAGATATATTTTTTAAATGTAGGTATTTTTAAAAAACGAACATTAACTTTATATTCTTTTTTTTGTTTATGTTTATTATTATGAAAATGTATCAAATAGTTATTCTTTAGTCTAAGTCCTTTCCATTAATATATAAGTTTAACATGATTAGCTTACAAGTCAACTATGAAACATTAAAGTGAATAGTGAAATAACATGTTCCATCTGATAAATGTTGACAAATTTTTGCATTGATTTTGTATTTGCATACAGTAATGTATTTTTACCTATCTGTTTTATCACTACTTATGCAATCTATATAGTGAGCAATATCAAAAACATGAGATGCTTCAAAGACTTCAACTTAGTAAAACAAAATGTTCTGCATGTCATACTAATACTTGAATCAAGCATTTGCCTGTTCCTTTTAAAAGTGCACTTACCGTAGTTAGTGCTGGGGGCTGTGTATTTGGTACTAGACTTGCGGATAATGTTCTCATGGATCTGGTACCACTCGTTCTCATTATTACAACTGGAAAAGAGACAAGAAACACAGGGGAAGATGAACATTATCAGTTGAAGAACAGATAAAGCAGGTGGAATCATCATATGTATTAGTATTTCAGTTAATTCCCAGACTTGAAAAGACAAAATGTAATCTGTCAGTATATACACAACTCAGTGTAAGATCTTGTCCTAAGAGGGCATCACAGAATTGAAGGATGGGCTTATGAATGGGCCTGCATTCAAACAAAACTGAACTTTTATTCAGTCAAAGAGAATTTTTCAATACCCAACGTGCACTGACACTCCAGCATAGCACTACTGCATAATGAACATCAATTCCTTACCAAAATCTTGTGGTCAAAAGTCAGTTTTTGAGTGAAACAAAATATTCAACATGGAAAATATGTGGGGCATGATTTGATTTATTCATTGGGTATTGATTTGATCCAAAAAATGGCTGTTCTGTACAAAATAAAAGATGGGTTTGTACCAGGTTTGTAACTTTGCTGTGCATTGTGGAAAGCTAGTGTTTAATCCCGTACTGATGTTTTTGTGATATTTCAATGGCCTTTTCACAACCATTTATTAACCAACTTTTCTGTACTGCAAAAGAAGGAAAGCCATTCATGTTTGACTAGACTAAATGTTACAAGACTTTCATTTAACACTGAACTATAGCTTTTAATAACACCAGACTTCAAAGGTCTATGTAGAAGTTTGGTCAAGTGAACGTTCTAACTTTCTATAAAAAAAAAGGTTATATTTGATGTTGAGAGGCGATTAACCACAGCTGGCACAGCTCCAAATATACCATTCATGAAATAACGCTATAAACCAGCAAAATAAAAACTAGCAGTCAAGTACAGCCAAACATTGAAAGCCATCACCTATGAAGAATATTATAGCCCTCTACTGCCTACAGTCAGAGATGTGCAGTCCTCTCAGGTGAGGGAACAGAGTCATATGATATGTTCCAGCACTAGTAGCTGCTAAAACGCTGCGGGCGAGGTGTTGGAGGTTTGAGAACAGCAGCTCTCTGGCCTGAGGGGAACTGATGTTGTTAATGCCCGATCCAGCAGTGACTAATCCCGCTGTGGCAGCTGAAAGGGACCTCAGTGAGCTGTGCTAGTTTAAGCGGTGGGTGAGCGGGCAGATGCTTTGTGGGAACTCCCGCAGAGTCCATCTGGTTGGCTGTCATGGCGACTGGTTCCAAGGGCATCAGTGGTGGTTCTGGTCTGTCACTCGCAGGGTCGCAAACGGCTTTACACCAAACGCACGAGGAAAGCTGCGCCATGTTCCAGTTTTCACAGGCTCTTTGATGAAAAACTGTTAAATTACAGAACATGAAGGGGTGTATTCACAGCAAAGCCGACTGGATGAACGGCATAGCTGAACAGGGACTGAGGCCAGGTCTGGTTGCTGTAGTGTTTTATTCCCTATCTAGTCTACCACTAGATGTCCCCACATAACTAGTATACTCTGATACACTTGCACAAACACAAACCTACACAAACACACCTCTACAAACGCGAATACACATATGATATGCATGTGCATTTACTCATTCTTCATGTCATTAAAAATCAGCATGACTCTCTTTTGCCTGTAAAACACAAAAGAAGATACTTTTGGACCCCATTGACTTCCATTGTATGAACACAAAAACAGACATTTTTTCAAAATATCTTCTTATGTGTTACTTATCTTATCAGCTTCAAATGGTGAGATTTATGCATTATGAATACTGTATAAATGCAATAATGATAATAAAATCAGACATTGTATAGTTTCACCTCCTTCAAAAAACGCATTATACACAATGTAAAAAAGCTTCATTTACAGAGCAAAGCCAGAGTTCAGCACAACGTTGCAAGCAATGCATCAATGTAACGATAAAAGAAGAAAAAAAAACCTAGTGAAAAGCCCTGATTCGTTACTTCACTGAAACTGACGTAATACCGCATGATTGCATGTCATTTTGAAACCTGAGGTATCCAAACAAATCCTTTTTTTCCGTCTCTCCTACACACGCACACCTTATTTTTTTCATCTCTGAGTTCTTCTTTCATTTAACCAGTTCTGTCAGTTCCCAAGACTATAAAACAGAGGAGGGCTTGCTGCATGGCTGCGCACAGAGGTAATGAAAGTCTGTGATGGAGATAGCTAGAAGATTTGACCACGTGTCACTGTTCATTGGGGACTAATACATTTGTCGTGTGCTGCTTTCTGTAGCAAACAGGTATGTTTAAAAACCTGTGAGATGCCGGTTCTCAAGTGTTCCTGTAGCTCAACTGGTAGAGCATTGCGTTAGCAACACAAAGGTCACAGGTTTGATGGCCAGGGAATACACATACTGATCAAATGTATTTACATTTACATTTACATTTAGGCATTTAGCTGACGCTTTTATCCAAAGCGACTTGCGGTGCTAGATAAATACCTGTAGGGGAAGGAAAAGAAGTTTTTTTTTTATGCTGTCAGGTGTTCGTGGAAAAGGTGTGTTTTTAGTAGTTTTTTAAAGGAGGTGAGGGATGTGGCAGACCGGATTGCGTTAGGGAGATTATTCCACAAGCCGGGAACAGAGAAGGAGAAAGAGCGAGAGAGAGAGATTTAGTGCTCTTCTGTGATGGTACCACCAGTCGACGTACATTCGTTGAGCGTAGGGTTCTGGATGGGTTGTAGGTATGTAGAAGAGAGTTAAAGTATGAGGGTGCAGAGTTTGTGATGGTTTTAAATGTCAGCATTAGTGATTTAAATTTAATGCGGGCCGCCACCGTTAGCCAATGGAGAGAGATGAAGAGTGGCGTGACATGTGCTCTTTTGGGTTCCTGGAAGACGAGTCTTGCTGCAGCGTTCTGTATCATCTGCAGTGGTTTGATTGTTCGTGCAGGAAGACCAGCCAGAAGAGCATTGCAATAGTCCAGTCTGGAGATTACCATGGCTTGGACAAGCAGTTGGGTAGCGTGCTCTGTGAGGTATGGCCTGATCTTCCTGATGTTGTAAAGTGCATATCTACAAGACCGTGCTATCCTTGAGATGTGTTCGGTAAAGGACAGCTGATCATTGAAGATTACACCAAGGTTTCTAACTGATTTAGATGGTGTAATGGTTGTGTTGCCAATTTGAATTGTGAGGTTGTGTTGCGTTGCCGGTGAGGCCAGAAGTATCAGGAGCTCAGTTTTGGCAAGGTTTAGCTGAAGGTGGTGTTTGGTCATCCAAGATGAGATGTCATTCAGGCAGGCTGCAATGCGTGATGCTATTGTGGGGTCATCTGGCTGGAAGGAGAAGAAAATCTGGGTGTCATCAGCATAGCAGTGGTAATCAAAGCCATGTGATTGAATGATGGGACCCAGGGATGTAGATGGAGAAGAGGAGTGGTGCAAGAACAGATCCCTGAGGAACGCCAGTGGCCATGGGATGGCCTTTAGACAGCTCCCCATTCCATGACACCCTGAAGGACCTGTCTGAGAGGTAGGATTTAAACCACCGGAGTGGGGTACCTGTGATCCCTAGCGATGAGAGGGATGTCAGTAGGATCTGGTGATTGACCGTGTCAAAGGCGGCGGAAAGATCCAGCAGAATGAGAACAGATGATTTAGACTCGGCTTTTGCCAGTCGCAGTGTCTCAGTGACTGACAGAAGTGCAGTCTCTGTGGAGTGGTTGCTCTTGAAACCGGACTGTCGTTTGTCCAGTAGTTCGTTCTGGGAGAGGTAGGATGAAATCTGATTAAAAACAGCTCGCTCCAGTGTCTTAGAGATGAATGGGAGGAGAGAGACAGGTCTGTAGCTATCGGTGAAGGAAGGGTTGAGAGTGGGTTTTTTAAGCAGCGGGGTGACCCGGGCCTGCTTAAAGGTGGTGGGGAAGGTGTCAGAGAGGAGTGAGGAGTTAATAATGTGTGTGAGTGATGGAGTGACTGCGCTGGAGATGGATTGGAGCAGATGTGAGGGGATTGGGTCGAGTGGGCAGGTGGTGGGGTTGCAGGAGAGAAGTTTGGTAACTTCAGCATCGTTTAAAGTGCAAAAAGAGGAAAAAGTGGAGCTGGGTGAAGCCTGTGTGTGTGCTGGGGTTTCAGGAGTTGAGAACTGGCTGCTGATCAGGGATGTTTTGTTTATGAAAAAGTTAGCAAAATCATCAGCTGATACTGACGAGGCAGGTGGGGGGGTAGGTGGAGAGAGGAGGGCGCTAAAGGCTTTGAAAAGTTTTTTAGAATCTGATGTGTGACTGATCTTTGTGATGTAATAAGATGTCTTTGCTGTGTGGACAGCAGCGGAGAAGGATGAAAGTAGTGACTGGTACTCACAGAGGTCGGGTGGGTGTTTTGTCTTACGCCATTTCCTTTCAGCAGCCCTGAGTTTGGTCCGATGATCCCTAAGGACGTCCGAAAGCCAAGGGCAGGGAGGGGAGGCACGAGCTGGTCTGGAGGATAGAGGGCAGAGGTTATCTAGACAGGATGTTAGTGTTGAACATAGGGTGTCCGTGGCTGTATTGGTATCCAGGGATGAGAAGTTGGAAGGGAGAGAGGATGATACCTCAGCAGAAAGTGTGCTGGGGGAAAGAGAGCGGAGGTTGCGCCTAAATGAAACAGATGTGGGTGTGGCTGTGTTGTTAGAGCTGAGATGTATGTTGCAAGTTATGAAGAAGTGATCGGAGATATGTAGGGGTAGGACAGTAGGATTTGAGGTGATGCAGTTGCGTGTGAAGATGAGGTCCAGTTGGTTTCCTGATTTATGAGTAGCGGTGGTGGTAAGGAGGGAGAGGTCAAATGTCTTGATTTCTCCAGGTGAATATTAAAGTCACCAAAGACCATGAGTGGGCTGCCATCCTCAGGAAATGAGGAGAGAAGCACATCAAGTTCATCAGTAAAGTTGTGAAGTGGCCCTGGTGGGCGGTAAACTACAATGATGTGAATCAGAGAAGGAAATGAAACGGTAACCGCATGGTATTCAAAGGAAGTGTTTGTGCATAATCCTGGAAGGCATGTATATTTACATGTGATGGGAAAGAGTAAACCTGTGCCACCACCCCTGGCCGGATTGACGAGGGGAGTGGGAGAAAGCGTAGTTGCAAGAGAGTGCAGCGGGAGTGGCGGAGTCCTCTGGACGGATCCATGTCTCAGTGAGACCGAGGATGTGAATGTCTGACTGTGTAGCAAAGGCAAGAATGAACTCAGCCTTGTTTACAGCTGACTGGCAGTTCCAGAGGCCCACAGAGAGAGACAGAGGAGGGGTGGGGTGAATGGGGTGTAGGTCAGAGTGTGTGCGGTATGATGAGTGTCTGTAGGCGTGTCTATGGTGGATTACAGGGATAGGCTGAGAGTGCATGGAGTTTACAAAGAGGGATGCATCAAATAGAAAGTTAAAATTATTACTTAAATTAAAAGGTGATACTTAAGTGCCTTGCTGGTGTCCTTGCTCGGTGGAGTCGCACAGGTAGAGTCGATGGTCTTTACACTCATAGGGCTTCACACGAGGGCTGACGCTACGGGTGCGCCGTTTAAGTGCAATGGCTGATTACGACTTGATTGAAAACAGCTAAACACGCCTTTACAATTTCCACAACAAAGGCTTAATTAGGCTAATGTTGCTTGGGTCGAAACTACGAGCTAACACCTGGGATAGCTCCGCGTAATCGAGTGCTAAATGCAAAGTGATAGCTCTCAGGAAGCAATAATATAGTTTAAAATGCTATAGTTAATGAATACACACAGGGCAGGATCGAATAAAATAAAGGTACCCTTTTAGAAACACTATAGATAAATAAAAGATAATTCCTAACCAACAACAGGCAATATTCAACACAGCGCAATAACAAAGTAAACAAAACTAAGCCGAACTCACGCACAACTGCTGTCTACTGCAGACGAATCGCTTCTCCTAAGTTACCAGAGTAAGCCAGTTGTTTAAATATCCTTACGGTTGCTAAACATGCCTTTACAATTTCCACAACAAAGGCTTAATTAGGCTAATGTTGCTCGGGTCGAAACTACGAGCTAACACCTGGGATAGCTTCTCACAGAATCGAAGTGCTAAATGCAAAGTGATAGCTCTCAGGAAGCAATAATATAGTTTAAAATGCTATAGTTAACGAATACACACAGGGCAGGATCGAATAAAATAAAGGTACCCTTTTAGAAACACTATAGATAAATAAAAGATAATTCCTAACCACAATAACAAAGTAAACAAAACTAAGCCGAACTCACGCACAACTGCTGTCTACTGCAGACGAATCGCTTCTCCTAAATGTATATCTTAAATGCACTTTAAGTTGCTTTGGATAAAAGCACCTGCCAAATGTGTAAATGTAAAACTCTGCTGCATACATAGGCACTAAATAGGAAAAAACCTCACTGCACATGCACATATTGTGCAAAATATTCAGTTAGATTTGGAAATATTCCATTAATATTTTCAGTATTTAAAGATACAGTATGTAATTATATTTATAATCAGTCTTTTCTTCTGTATGCGTGGTACAAAAATCACACAGAAATATTTTGAATCTTTCACGCATTTTGACATGGGGCTAGTTTCGTTTAGCCACCAAACAGTAGAGAAGTGACTGTGTTGCCAAATCTTCATTGAAAAACAGCATAAACAATTCCAAAATGAACCTACATAAAATGCTTAATGTTGGAAATAAGATCCAAATATTGCTTTCACAATTTCACTTTATTAACTCCATAAAGTGGCTAGCTTTATGATCGAAGATAAAACAAGCCCAAACGCTATTTTAATAAGTGGACATGGCAACACAGAAAGTGTGCATCGCTAGCACCAAAGCAGTGGAAGTTTAGTTTCCTCAAACATAACAAGTCTTTTGCTGTTATTATTACTTTCAAAATTAGCAGAAAGCAAACAGGTAAAACTTTTGAAATTCATGTTTCTTCTACAAGACACGCAAAACGCTGTTATGGATACAGCTCTGTCAATCATCAGAATTGCGTTCTGACTCCCGTTCCATAAACACATGGATGATCATTTAGGGCACGGGTGTCCAAACTCGGTCCTGGAGGGCCGCTGTCCTGCAGAGTTTAGCTCCAACCCCAATTAAACACACCTGAACCAGCTAATCAAGGTCTAATTAGGCATACAAGAAACTCTGAGGCAGGTGTGTTGAGGCAAGCTAGAGCTAAACTTTGCAGGACAGTGGCCCTCCAGGACTGAGTTTGGACACCCCTGATTTAGGGGATTCACTCCCGCATTAAAAAGTGATGATACCTCCTAAAACTTGTGTGTATGTGGCCTATGCTACCGTAGAATTTGTCCGAATCAAGATATCTTAAAAGGCAGCATAATAATGTGTACTACAGTATATCTTCTGGAATCCACCTACAGTATAGTAGTTTCAAAATCTCTGTAGGGAATCTGCTCATTACATTTAGAAACAGTGCTGTTATCTTATAATAAAATCTAATTTCTTGGTTAGTTTTACTGTAAGATTAAGACTATACTGGACTCATCTATGCCATGTGTCTGTAAAGCAGGAAGTTGTGCAATCCATATTTGAAAAGGCATCTTGTCATTCATGGAACAAATATGTTTTTCTCACTAAACGAACAAGGCATAATTTACATAAATTTTACATGAATTGCTGTTTACAGCTTGTTCAGCTCAAGTCTACAAGAATTCCCAGTACTCTAATAGCAACAACAGGGAGGTTAATGTATTATTGAGCAGTTTTTATCCATCATCCAAGTGTTTGGAGATCCGTCAAACCAAGTAGGCAATTCATCACTCGTGGCTAAACGCAGTTCATAGTAAAGACTACCCTTTCAATTTAATTGATAAATCATATAGAAAAATGATTGTGAAGCGTGTGAAAGAGTCTTACGTGTAAACTTTAAGCACAAAGTCTTTCTCTTCTTTGAGTTCAGAGATGGTCTGAAGGATGTCGCTCATGGCTAGCACTGCACATCCGTACGGCCGGCGATACTGGACATGAGGAGGGCCTTTCTTTGAGTCGTTGAGTAACATCCGCCCTGTACATTAGAAATCACTATGAGAAAAACGTGACATGTACATGCTAACATCTACATAAACTACACAAACTCTCTTCAAAACAAAATGCATATTTTAAATGCAAACTGCATATTTATCTTAGTTGACACAAAGTCTTAACATAATTTGTATGTACTTGCTCAAAAACTGATATTTTCAAGTTACGGATTGTAGCTTTAACAGCACTAATATCATTTATACAGTATATTTATACAGCAACAAATATTTGACTATATTGATGTTCTGAGTATGTCTGTATTACATTCACAATTATAGAATTCTTCAAAAATTGTATAAAAAATGGACAAAAGTTTTTTCTATTTTAAGACTGGCTAAAAAATACAAAGGCATAAAAAGTTTTTGGGGGATCTATAACACCCATCCATCACTGCGAAGCTGCAATGTAACTCGCAATCCCATGCTTACGTAACAGCTCTAGAGATGCAGGGGAAATGTAATGCCTCGCGGCAACTCTGCTACATTTGGCTCAAAATAGAGGTAGAGCGAGGGATTGTGGGAAGGAAAGAGAGGCTAAATGCAATGGGATACTCACCCGTCCTAATGACTTGGGACACAATATACAGATCTCGCTTCATGTCTTTGTTGCTTAGATCCTGCACGGGAAATGAAAGACGAAAATGAGCAACTGAGAAAAGAGATCTGATGGAGAGCGAATGGTGATGTTTCTTATGAGAAACAGACCAGTACTCCTATACCGTATTGGTCTCTGTATCGATCTAAACGAACTCTGGATGAACTCAAACGTTTTTTATATCACCAAAAGCAAATAATATAAGCTTTCTATTTACATTTTATTGCTTTGTACACATACTTTATGTAAGTAACTGTCTTATTTATGTCTACTTTAAGAAATATTTGAGTAGCTAATACTTTCCATTAAGTTTCCTGAACTATGAAACAGTAACGCCTAAGCAATAAAATGATCCACTGGTTAAAGACTATTTGTACTAATGTCCATTTGTAAGCATGTTTTTACAATCCCAAGCAATAACAAGAGTTTATGGAGTGAAGAGTGTGCAGCTCACCGTAAAGAGTGCGCAGAGACGGTCGACCTTCTCTGGATTTTTTGGACCGCCATTTTTGTTAAGCCTCACCATAAACTTCTCACTGCAGGAAGAGAGTAATCACGTAGTTCACATAGCGAAACTTTTTATTCAAATTTATCATTCATTCAAGAAAAACATAACCAAGATTTTACTTTAGACACCACGTCGCAAATCAACACAGTACTGAACAATTCAAAGCACAAAAAGGCTGCGATAATTTGATCGCACCAGGATATGAAACACATTTTTTTATCTCCCTGTACACCATTTCTTCATGTGTTACCTGTGTAACATTAAAAAAACGTTAAGCAATACATTATTTTGGGTCATGGCCTTCCAGTTGAGAACCCGACTTCATCAAGCATTAATTAACAACTTATTATCTGTACACAACACTGTATTCATTACATATCTTTCACAAGCGAGGGGATATTATTTTAATATAAACAGTCAATAACCTCAGGGCTCCTGTTGCTCTAAATGACAACAAATTAAAAATAGACACTAGCGAAGACACTTCTGAATTATTCCAGACCCCATAAAAGGAAGGCACTGGCAGGGTCTGTGCTGAGAATAGATAGTGTTCCTCTTGTCTTGTTTTCCAGTGTGGACGAGTCAAATGGTCTGTAATCGGATCACAGGAAATAGAGTTGCACACTTCCTGTCTGCTCCAATCCAGCCTAATGGAGTCCCGGGCGCCACACAGGCCATTACAGCAACAGACTCGCAGCGACCACAACAATACTTGACATGATGTGTGTGAGAGAGGCATGCAGCTGTGGAAATACAGGTGGTTTGAAAAGAACAGATGCTGCTTGGGTTTTTTTGTAAGAGTCGGGGAGCTACAATGAAATATGCGGTGTTTTTTCTTGCATTTGACATTATGATATGGCCATTTTTTTAAACTTACGAAAGCAGTTTTTGGTGAACTGTGCCTTTAAGGATCCAACATATCTAATAAACATTTTCTTTCTCCTAATGTTTAGGTCCACCTAGAGAGATTCGAAAATGCTGGTGCTATAGAAACATTGAAAAAAAACCCTAATGACTTTCTCAGTGCCAGTAAACTCTGAAATCTTATTGCAGAGGCCTTAATTAGATATTAATTCACGACTGCAAGCCAGTTTCCCTATGCTGAGAATGCTTCACATGCCATATGCCATCCACAGGAACCAGTCCTCATGCATTTCAACTACACTGCGACAAATACCACAATGTGGATCAAAATATTTTCTGTTACCGTTGAGCTTGGCAGAACATTAAGTCCTCAGTTTCTGCGCTGAGATACAGGCGACTGCTTTTTGGGACAACTTCATTTATTTCTGTCATGCACAGACGAATGTGTGAAGTGTATTTGTGACCAGGCAGCTTCACTTGAACACAGATAGAAAAAAATGGACTCTGTATAATGTGAATTTACAGAATCAGGTGTAAGATTGCGAGGGATGTCAGATTGCCTTTATAATAAACCTGATGGTAAAAAGTCATGGATCATGGAATCCGGATTAAAATCTAATTAAGGATTAAAAAAACTTGGCTAGTCCCCAATGTTTTTCTGCTTACTTTTTCAAACCTTTTGCTTTTATTGCATATATTTTCTGAATTCTTTAAATAAATTTAGAAAGGCTGTATTATTAAATCAATGCACATACATAGGATGCTGACTGGTTAAAATGGGTGATTGGTTTCAGTATAGTAATCATAGATATGTATATGTAAATGCAACAGTTGACCACTAAAGACAGGTTGATGTGTCGGCCATCTTGGAAGGGTACAAATTTCTGTAGCTGTCATCACTCACAGTCAAAATTAAAGGGTTTTCCAATATGCCACAACATCTGGTTATAAATTTGATTAGAAACCTGAGATTTGGCTTAACGTTTCACTGGTAAAAATGTTTTGGTTCATGTTTTTGTATGTATTACTTAAGTTAACAGACTTATCTTTGTTGAATCGTGTTAGATTAGCAATTATAATGTCTGGGGGTCTACATAACAGCACGTAACATCTGATATTCATACATGTGTAAAAGGATGGTTTCAGATGTACAGTCAACTTGCTCTCAAGTGGACACAAACCATCTTTGACCTTTCCAATATGGCGGATGGCTTACATATAGTGGTCCATAAAAACAAATGTATACAGATCTATAATAGTACTAAAAACAAACTATTTTTATACACAGTCACTTTTGCTATTAAAATACTGTAACTATTTCCTATAGCACATACAGTACAATTTTTGTGTATACTCTGCTGCCAAAGGAAGAAGAAATACCATGTTTCCATCACAAAAGTGAAACAGTTTATAAAGGCTGTTAAATAAATCAAGATGATGTATTCTTTGATCACTAAAGTAAATCTCTGCTGTCACATGCACTTGAATGTGTTTACACGATTGCATTAAATCACACTGAGAGAATAGCTCTGCACAGACCAACCAATCAAATAGTGGGAAAGGCACCAACCCACTTCCCTGTAGGAGACGGTATTGTCTTCTGGTGGCAGTAAGTATTCATTAAAATCTTTTCTCATAAGCAGTGCTATTATTCCTTCAGCTTTATCCTGTTGAAACGACTCAGGGCTGATTGTTCAATTTCCATTGTGAAGCGATTGCTATCGCATAGCGCACATGGTAATAACATACTTAACGTGTGGAGTGTGTGAAGGATGATAGGATATTAGCTTGACGTTTGGTCTTTGTAACATTGTATAACATGTTCAGACAGCGGATCTGGGTTCGCAAAGGACAAGAGTTTCAGAACAGGAAATGAACTACTGGAGAACTGTGCCATAATACAATTATCAAGTGCAAATACTGAAGGGCCCTTAAAAGCAAGTTTGATTAGAGACGTGCAGGATTTAATTCAATCATGAAAAGAACATGACTAGTAGAGATGAGATAATGCAGGTCACAAACAGATTTGATCATTATTAAAAACTAAAACACTAAATGTTTTGGTAACAATAATAAAAATAAAAGGTCATATGTGTCATATGTGAAATCCAAAGTCGCAAAATCGAATGATAAAATGAAAAGTATTAAAGTAGTCATAGCCATAACATGAATATTGTTAACACATGGTTTATGGATGCTGTATTATATTTTGCACAAAAATACCAGAAGTTGGCTTTCTAAACACTGATTTGAGTTTAAATGAGTTTTCACAGACAGGGTCACATATAATTTGTAAAATTTATACAGGTAAACAGATTTTTGCAATAACATTTAAACAAAACCGCTGGTTGATTAAGGATATACAAGCTCCCAGCATGCATCGCAGCATATATATATATTTTGCCATTTTTGTTATAAGATTATTGGTATACGATTATTATTTTGCTCTCTGCTGACTTTATTATTCTAATTCACATTATTTAAAAGTCACACAAAAGCTCTTGTACAGATAATGCCATGGTCACCGAACTTTCTATTACTGACTTCCATTCATACGTATGTGAATGTTGCAGACCAGAAACGCAAGCTTATGTGAGAAAAACAGATTTTGCTGCGTTCCAAAGATCAAGTTTGGTGAACTCTGACCTGTGAATTCCTATCACGTAAAGATGTGTGGCGTCATGGCGTGACCTTTTCAGGTGAAGAAAACACTAAAAATCACAGTATCTGGGTAGTTGAAAAATAAATATGTGACTGTGTCCTATGGTGTGACAGCAAAAGTGTAGACAATTTTATTTAATATACAAATAGCAAGAGAGATTTATCTTCTTTGCTGGAGTTAAAAATAGGATGAGAAGGATTTATCTTGCTGCAATTTAAGACTTTAGTCTAATAGACTTTTGTCAACCACCCATCTAACAATCTCATTTTGTCTAATACAGCTTTAAAATAACAACAGCAACCGTAAAGCATGTTGAAATCGGTGATGTGTGGATAAAAACACGCTTTAGATCGTAACATTACATCCGCTTGGTGACCATATTCGTATTCATACGTCTGTGTAGGAATTTTAAACGCTGAAAGTCTAGTGTGACCGCGGCATAAAACGAGACAATTGAAATTATCACCAGAAGAAAAAAGCTTTAGCAGAATGTGGTAGTGGACTACGACAGGCCAGCTACACTCAAAAATCCACAAGAAATGAGGAACAGGACTGATGAAGATATATCCAGCCTGCTGGGAGTGCAAACAGGGCTGCTGTAAATGGAAAAACAAGCTACCAAATAACACTCCCATCACCAAAAAGGACTCCAGCCGGATTTGTTTGGAGCATGCAAGCGTGCTGAAATACGTGCGTCATCACGAAGGCGTATGTGTGCGTGTTTGGAAAGCGGCAGACAGATTAAAAATAAGGGACAGGTGAGAAACTTCAGTGGAGCAGAAAAAGAGTGAAAAGCATTTGGGGATAAATATGTTACAAAGTATTGGACAATAAAAACACAGATCAGGAATTGATGAGTAAAGGTTGTGAATGTACAAAATGGGCATTGAAATATGCAATTTTTGACAAACATTTTAGGATTTCTAAAAATGATTTTAGCATAAGCACATGCACATTGTACAAACAGTTTAACCTGATAATTGTCACTGCACATATTGAGCATACACATGAAAATATGCTATCCTATTTTTTTTATCTTTTCTAATAATTTTTTTATTTTAGGTAATTTTTAAAAAACTTTAACATTAACATTGCTTCATTATTTTTTTAAGTTGTTATTGTTATAAAAAATGAAATATTGCATATTATAAAAAAATTGTCAAATATTTATTCTTGAGTTTTAGACCTTTACAACAATATATAGTTTGTTATGATCAGATTAGAATGAGATATGAAATATGAAAGTGAATAGTGCACCTGTGGAACAGTGACAGTTAACAGATTAATGATGAAATCAATGCAAGGTTTGGAACATGAGGTCTTACTGTAAATAATTCACATTATTCTGAAGAAAAGCTTTGTTTCATAGGTGTTACTTTGTTTTGTGACTCTGGAACCACAACTTTGTAAGTTCATCAAAATGTATTCAATGTGATCAAATGATGTCATTAAGCCCCGTTTTTATCCCCCTTCCCTCCAACCAGATCCAGAACGCTTTCATTACTTCCCAACTGAAAATCACAAAAAAATGTTGTGACTGCAAATGCAAGCCGCCTACAGACACAAACCTAAATCAAAAGAAAAGGTTTACTTTATTATCGGCTTTTTGAAGTCAATTTCCTTTAAAGTTTACTTTTTGATGATTTGCACAGCGATTGGGTTCATGAATCACTACTGACAAATTCCACCATCAAGAAAGTTCTCTTTAACTTAACAAACGGCTGCATGTTTCTCCTTTCAGATTTGACCAGGAATGATATAAATTTGGATGAAACCTGTGGCCCACTCCGGGGTCAGACAGCTTTTGAGAGGGAGGCAGAAGCACCATTATCAGCTTGTCAAAGCCAAAGCCGTGAGGAGTGGGAGGAAAGAGAGAGAGAGAGCTCTGTGGGTGCTTTGTGAATAATCATCTTGGCCAGCTTTCTTCGGCTGTTGCAATTTATATAATATGATGCACTTTGGTGTATTTTTTCAGGTTTGAAATCACGATGCAGTTAGTACATATAATAAAAGGACATAGTGATTAAAGCATCATGTCAAATTCTCTACCTAAACCTGAAGGACATTTGTGAACCAGCCTGTGAAAGTCATTTTTGGTGATTTATTGTTTTCTGCATAAAATCATGTAGAAAACAGTAAATTTTATATGCTAAGAACATTCTGTGAAAAAAACAACCTTTATATCTTTAATATTGACCGGTTTACATTAAAATTATATTGAAATTAATAGGTAATTTTTTTTGCATGTTATTTCAGAATTAGATTTTTAGACTTTAGCCTGGTTTTCACAGACAGGGTCACATTTTAAGGTAAAACAAAAATCAGGCAAGACCTTGTAAAAAAAAAAATCCTAACATAAATAATTTTATATCAACTGATGTATTAGAGGGTTAAAAGGGTTATTGGACGCTAATTGCAAATAAAAATATGGATGGGGCTTGATTATATATATTAGAAAATTATTAGAATGTAAAAAGTGGGAGGAGGCAGGTGATTGTAGGGGAGGAGTTTAACATGCTCGGTGACATCAGCAGAAAAGAAAAATTGATCTTAGAGGCAAAGCAGGTGTTATGTTTTGCTAAAAGCTTATGAAGAATTTTTCATCTTTAGAATAATGTACAGAATTTATGTTTAAAAATTACGTTTACTCTTAACCTTATTTAAAAAAAAAACCTTAGTTTGCTTTCTATGATAAAGATTCTTACAGGGCAAAAAAAAGTAAAATCAAACGTCTGTGCAATTGAAGATATCAGAGAGAATGTGAAATTTAGAAAGGAGAAACAAAGAGCAAAATTATCCATGATGAGTTTGATCAGCATGGGGTCTATCTCTCATGAACATGTTCTTCTTACAAGAAACTATCTAGATGTTCCTAAAGATCAAGACCTGAGACCTCAATTACACAAAGGGTTTCTGGGCACCCAAATTAAGCTCCTCGCCAAAAAAGTTTGAACTGAAGAATATCTGAAGAATGTTTATTAGTCTTTCAGACATTTCTGTAACCACAAAAGTTAGATGAGTTATTCACATAGTACCATACAGACACTTGTGAATAGCAGTCGTGCTCGCCTGAGAAGGTTACTATAGCAACAGCTCGAGTTTAAATCAGTACTGGACGGTATAACACCAAAACATTTAAACACTGTCATATATTTACTAAAAGTATATACTTAAAGTAAATATCTTTAGTTTTTATAAAGTCTTTAAGATTGCTTGCATTTGAACATTTGAGCAATTGCTCATATTTCGAAAACTGACAAGGTTTTTTGAGAGAATGGGGAATATATGGAGGCTGTGCATATTACTTAAATACCAAAAAATTACAGATATTCAACAAATAAACCTATAAAACGAGGATTAAACATAATAATGGGATTATTGCTTACAGCAGGCAAATTTGACGGTTACCGTCTCGTAATTTATCATTTATCATTGAAAGAATGTCACTAAAGTGTGTGTACTTGCTAAGTACTAAAATTGCATCTTTAAATTCACTCATCATAGATTAGTTTATCTTTAGAAATCTGCTGAAAACTAAAGTAAACTATTCCATGCAAGAATCAGCCTGATCTCCAGTGTCGGCGCTGTGGTGGGGCATTCGAGGGCCGTGCCCCCCCTAGCGGTCATTGATGCCCCTCCTACCACAGGCCATGGCGTGGCCCAAAAAAAACCTTTTAGTTATTCTTTTAATATTAAATGTACAAACTGTAACTTAAATGAAATAAAATGAAATCAACGGGGAAAACATTAATTTTGGTTGTTCATGACATGTTACCAGGCTTGGCCAGCGTAGGCTACGCTGTGTGTTACTGAGCTGGATCTCGAGTAGAGAGAGGGCATAACTTTACCCCACCCCTTTCTGCCTTTTAATGTGACTCCACTCCAAACGCTGTCTTCATTTTGTTTATTAAACGCAACGTTTTTAATTTCAAAAGCATTTCTAAATTCAGTTCATATTTCCAACAAACGAAATTTCAAGCCAAAATAACGAAATGGTTAAAAAAATATCACAAAAGTTTGGCACAAATCTGTAACGGAAACACGGCTACATGATATAGAAATGAACAACAACAAGAATAAACGAAACTCGCAAATAATAAATAATAATAATAATAAAACGTGTTTCTCTTTTTTATTGCATTTCTGCTGTGTTGGACTATGATGTCGCCACTGCGTAAAAAAAAAAAAAATTCTCAAACAGTAGTGCCCCCCGCCGATGACCCAATGCCCCTCCAGTAGATCTGCTCTGGCGCCGACTCTGCTGATCTCACTGGAAATTTGTTACTATTTTACAAGGTGGTTAATTTGTATGAATTTGTATGATGTGAGTTGTGTAAAAATGTACGATTATTAAGAAAATTCATAATAAAGCCCCACCCTAAAACCTAACCACCACTGGTGCAAAGCAACTAAAACACTTATAAATAAACAAATATAAATCAACAACCTAGTGAGATAGTTGCGATATTCTAAAATATAGTAAAATGGTAAACAGAAGACACTGTGCTTTTAAGTTACAGGGTTGTTCTTGGGTGTTTTTTACAACATTCAATAAAAGGATGAAACGTTTCAAACAGAAACATGAAAGCCATCATCACCGTCTCACAATGGCTTACAAAGGCTTCTCTAATTTAATTAATGAGGTGTATAAATTACTTTTTAAACACTCCCAAAGGAGAAATCTGGCAGTGGCCTTATTTCTCTTAAGATTAACGCATTGAACTGAAGAGGAAAAACAAAACAAGCATTATAATAAAGGATCTCCTACGTGTTAAGTTTTATTGGAGTCGATGAAAATGGACGTTCTTCAAGAAACTTCTACTATATAAGAAACACTGAATCCCTCAACTTCGGCAATGTTGACAGACTTCCAGAAGCGCAATGCCAGAACCCATCCCAAAATAAAATGAAATGCTCTTTTATGCCAATCTATGTAACATTCCTGATACTTATAATTTGACATGTTTCAATACCATGAAGTGAAATTGTTTTACATAAATACCCTAATCAAGATCTCTTGTCTTTCACAGAAAGACACTTTAGAGATCTGTGCACCGTTTTTAAGAAATGTACAAATTTTGGCAGAATTGGTGCAAGCTTCCATTTCCAAGACTCTGATGTTTTAAAAATGATCTTAGTTTATTGCATATGGGATAAGACCAGCTGTACTGTTTTCATAAATGCACTGCAATAGGGTTTTACAGAATAATTAGTGATGAAAGCATATTGACCTGATTTGTTTGCCCTCTCTCAGGTCATACAGGGAGAAGAAGATATCGGTGTCTTCGCCGATGGTGTTGTACGTGAAGCTCTTAAGGTTGACGAAAAGATGGTGTGGCACAGGCATCCGACATGAGTCGCCGTGTCTCTGTCTTCCACCATCCTAAAAAACACCATATGTGGTATAAATAACATTATAGCAACATAAAATCAACATAACATTACATAACAACACAAGACACTGACCTATGTTCCAACCCACTTTACATTTCAAACATAACAGCAGTGTAAGTGTTTATACACATGCGAAAGTGTAAAAGGTTATTAATCATGACTAACACAAAGTGAACAAGGTGAACAGATGAACTTAACACTTCCTGTCACATTTTAGCCCATGGTGAAGTGTGACCTACACGTAGATCTGCATATGGTAACGTGTCACAGACTCGAAATGTTTCTGACAACTCAGATGCTGAAAATGACAAACATACCTGAGATGTGCTTTGCTGGACGCTGTGTCTGCTGGATAGGTGCTATTGACCAAGTAAAAGAGAAAGAGAGAGACATTATGGTCATATTTTGGCCTATTCCAGACTTAAACTCACGCATACGGAGCATGTTAAATGCAGTTAGACTCATTGTCTTGGCTGTGTGCGGTAACCCTGTGACAGTATTTCTTTTATTACAATCCAAGACATGAACAAACATTATTTAAAACAAACAGCCATTAGACTCACAATATGATAATTCAACTGGAATAGTAATTAATCCACAAATGTAGTTTCATTCTCATGAGTTTATGCATTTAAATCACTTTAAAGCAACAATTTTATATTTAATTTGAATGTATTAACACTTTATTTACAGTACAATACTTCATTAGACTATACAGTAGTTATTAAATTTGACCCTGCTTGTGGAAACCCAGCTAAAGTCATTCTACATAAAGTCACAAATATGTATCTTTGTTTATCAGTTTTTAATGCCTATGAAAAAAAAATATGTCTGAAAAACTCTGAAAAAGACACAAACGTGGACTAAAAGCCGAAAACTTCATTTTGATTTCATGGTGTCTTTAAAAATATAATTACCTAGGGAAATTTAAGATCAGGAGAATCTGAAAAGGCGGAGATGGACATAAATATTTGCTTAAACAGGGGAAAATATTTCACTGTCACACATAAATGCTAAATTCACAAAACCTCAATATCCGTGTTTTGAAGAAGCCTGTTCAAACGTAAAACAATGTCACATTACATTCATTCATTTTGAGTCCCAGTGCTTTGAAATAAAAGTCACAGAGAATTTTCGGTACAGGATCTGTAATTCAGTAAATAGAAAGTTTGCTCAAGGGTTTGAAGCCTTTCACACGGCACTGTACAAATGTACAGAAGCCTCATCTCAGAAGATCTAGATTATCCAGGCACTGTCAGCACAAAATAAAGCTGAATACATATGCTCATAATCACATGAAATGAAACTTGCCCTGGAGCCTGTCTGTGTTTGTAGGCTTGCACTTCTTTCTCCAGTGTTTTTCACTGCAATTACAATACATTACTCAGTGTTCAACATAGTGTTCGACCCCATTTCTGAATGCGCCAGAGGTAGGGGGTCGTGCAAAATACACTATTAAATTATACAGCAACAGAAAAAAGCTAAAACACAGCTCTAGGGATTTCTGATGAGGTGGAGTGCGGTTGCTATGTGGTTGCTAGGTTGTTCCAAGTAGCTGTTTGGGTTTGTGCCGTGTATTCTGGGTGGTTGCTAAGGTGTTGCTAAGGTGTTCTGAGTAATTAGTGTGTTGCTATGAGGTTGCTATGTAGTAGCTAGGGTGTGCTAAGCATTTTTTAGCATGTTGATATGTGGTTTCTATGGTGTTGCTAGGTGGTAAGTAGGGTGATCTAAGATATTAACACATTGCTATGTGGTTAAGAGGGTGTTTAAGCGGTTGCTATTGTGCTTTCTAGCTCGTTGCTAAGGTTTTGCAGATGTTTGGGATGATGCTGTTGCTAGGCTGGCCTAAATGGTTAGTGTGTTGCTTTGTAGATGCTATGGTGCTGTTAGGTGATAAATAGTGTGTTTGGCTTGCCAGCATGTTGCTGTGTGCTGAGAGAGGGTGTGTGAGTGGTTTCTAGGGTGTTGCTAGGTAAGGTGTTCTAAGTGGTTAGAATAACACTTGTTAGAGTATTCTAAGTAGTTTCAGCCTGTTGTCAAGCAGTTGCTATGGGGTTTCTAGGTGTTAAACAAGGTGTTCTGAGGTGTTTGTTGTGTTCTAAGTTTCAACAGCGTTCTTGGTGGTTGCTAGGGGCGACAGTTGCTTTTGTGTGGTTGCTATGGTGTTGCTGAATGGTTACTATAGTGTTGTGGATGGAACCCAGCTTCAAGTGTTTATGATATTCTGTGTTAGTTTCATGTTACTTCAAATCCTTTATCATAAGTATAAGTAATAAAAAAATATTATTCTTTAGCAAATACCCATAATCATTATCACAAAACAGCAGCAAAAGGAAACATCAAAAACGTTTACTTTATCTGAGGATAAAAACGGAGGTTCTCTTGAAACAGACAATGAGAAAAGGAATTAGAGCTTCATTTGCAAACCCAGCGGAGGAATTCAGGCCGAACTGAGAAATGTCTAAAAACAAATATATTTCCTTCTGTTCTCAGTCTTACCATCAGGGAGGCTAAACGCATGCCTGGCGGGACTCATTAATCGAAAATAGTGCCTTGCAGCACTGGAGGCTCAGCAAACATGTTGGGCAGAATTCACAGCCCTGTAACAATGTACTTCTGTGAGAGTTAAGTCCCTTACTGACAACATGTTTATCAATATAAACTCATAGTCTTGCTCATCACACAAAAGTTAGATCTTTCTGCCAGCATAATATAGGCATCTGCGACAAAAGTGACATAATATGTCAAGCGTGTAATTTAGATCATTTTTCATAGCCTCCAGCGCACATAAATAGCATCCCCCCAGTGAAGCAATGAAGATGCTGCACTTGCAAATAATTTTAACTTCTATTTTATTCTAATGTTACCCTAATGTTAATGTTACCCTATGCACTACATACTTGGCATAAACATAAAATGCCTTGGCTTACAATTAAGCCAAAATATGGTTTCTTTTTTGGCCAAAAAGAGAAAATTGTCACTACACTGCCACAGTATTATGTCTTAAAATGTTGTCTAGCTTGGTACTGGGCTTTAGTGTCTCCCTCAAGGGCACAATGATGGGAAAATCTCATTAGTTCTTCATCTCGCTCATGCCGTTAGATTAAAAAGAAACTACTGACGATGCATTTTGTTGCAAAGCTTCTTAAAACCAGTGATTATATTTTAGAAATGAGTAGTTTTTAAGTTTATGTAAGTGATAATTGTTAGAAAGTGATCTGGATTTGACCAAACAGAAAATTTGGGTTGCCAAAATTGACAATCACCATTAAAAAGGTTTTTTGTTCCTCTCACACAAATCAAGATATTCTGAAGAATGTTGGTAACAAACAACATTGGCCCCCATTGACTTCCATTGTATGGATGCAAAACCATTGAGACATTTCTCAAAATATCTTCTTTTGTGTTTCAAGAGTCACATACTGGTTTAAATGACATCAGTGTGATTAGATAATGAGAAGATTTTTGGGTTAACTATAATTTAAAAAGGATTATTATATTTAAGGCCAAATGGCAAAAACGTTTATTAAACATGTTAACGTTTACTTAATAAACAGTTTCACATCTCTTAAATCAATCATCCTCAATAAGCACAGCATTACATTAAAGTGTTATTACTGTATCCCGTAAAAAAAATAATTTAATATCGAGTTTGCACTCAAAACAGACACAAAAAAGAGTGTGTGAACAGGGCACGTCTAACTCCAGAAGCGGTTGGAGATTTGAGTCAATCTATCTTTTGGTTCCCGGAAGACAATTCAGCAGCAACTTCTGAGAAAACTAAAGGTCTCGAGTCTCTGCGGCTTCAATGCTCTCGATTGCCTGAAGTCAAGCAAAAGTCTGCTCAAATCTATGTTCTTTCAAAAGCTTACTTTCTTTCTTCTTTTCCTTTATTTTTGGTATTTTTGTAAAGCTCCTTCACCTCCCACATATCCAGCTGTACCAACCTCTCCAACCTTAACATTTAGCTTTTGCACTTAAAACTTAAATCAAGATTTGGCTCTGTGCGAGACTACATGCTGTTTCGTTACCTGTTTTTTTTTAAACATTACAGCTGAGCAGTATATTGATTTTTTTGTTCAGAAACATTTTGTTGCCAAAATAATATATATATCATATATATATATATATATATATATATATATATATATATATATATATATATATATATAATCAGAAGTAACCAGTAATATCAAAAGAAAAAAAAATACTTCCATCTCTGGTTTAAATCTAGGGACAAAACTGTAATAGTTAGAATAGGTAAGATATTCAGAATCACTTTCACAAAACACTGATTTAATGATTTTTTTCTTGCATCAAGACTCAAAAACAGTTGCATGGCTATGCATGCAATTCACTGAATGGTGTTTAACATGCTAAAATGCTTAACTAAAAACACACAGGCAATTACTATCTATTGCTATATTGGTGCATATAAAACATTAAATGTAATCCCTTGCTTTCAATAAGTATATACTTTTTTTGAAACTATATTTTTATTTAAGGATGCAATCTGTAACATGAACAACTATCTCAATTGCCGGCTCTCTTTGAAACATAAAATTGCAGGTTACTTTACATACTTCAACCCTATCTTTATGTGGATTGAAGTCAAATAAAATCTCCTGTGAAACTGTACCAGACAGCTTAAATTTCTAAATATTATTGCATAATATTACTGTGATTCAGGGGAGACCGTTTTAACATTATTATGTCATTCCTCAATAATTCTTTTTTATTATTTGTAACATTTTTTATATATTTAAATACTGTAATATTTAAACTATTTGGATACAAGCTGTCATTTCAGAGCTATTACATAGATATTGACAACTGTAGGTGATACTGAGTAGTTGTTTAGGTCAATTTTCCAGGAAAAAGTACACAACTAACATTTAGCTGGGTATTCTGCTGAAGAATTGAAAAACATATCTGTAATCACAGTATAGTCCTATGTTAACTGAACTGTTTTTTCAAGTAAATTACAATATCACAATGCTATAAAGCTTGCTTAATTGTTGACACTGCGTTAAATACACACAACAATTTCTCTCACTGAATACATATTCTTGCTTTTGCAAGACTTTCTTTACACAGCATTCTCTATTTGAATTCATTTCTTTAAATGCAGAATACACGGTAGCCTTCTGTGTCATATTGTAGTGGGTTTGAGATCCCACACAAAAACAAGACACGCACATGGCAACACGCACAGACATTGTGAAAAAGATTGAGAATGTGTTAAAGAAAATATCCAAAGCAGCAGAGTGCATATAAATTTACAATACAAATCTACATATAGCAGATTTTCCCACAAGCTGCAATCGAAAATCACTTGTTAGGAACAGATGCAAGAATTAAAAGCGGTTGATTTGAACATCTTACAATCAACTAATAAAAGCTAAATAAAAGAAGCTGAGGAATGTACATAATAAAAAGCTGAAAATGTATTTCATCTAAACAGCAAATATTGTTTCTCATTAAACTGCAAGATGTAACTATTCTATAAAGCTGAACTCTTGCCGTTGGGCTTTCTGGGTAAGAGATTATGTAAATTATTCATACTGATGAGTCATTATGGGAAAATGCCCTTTAATAGAGAGTTTAAAAATGTTTTTGCTTTGTAATTGTTCAGCTTATTCTACAGGTGGGAACGGGGTAACATCTGCGCATTAAACTGACATTATGCACATACGCAAAAACGATTAGAGGAAACTAATAAACATTAAACGAATTCCTGCTCTCATCTACATAGATGACTCACGTTTATTAACAGACCTGTTTCACACAACCTGCAGTAATCAAAGTAACACAAACACTAGAAAACATAGAGACAAAAACTATTTATATATCACAATATATTACAAAAATAATCATCATGAATAATTAAATCGATGAGATCTATGGTCTGTTTTTTACCATTGAATGGTTCTCTGTCATATTCTACAGGAGTTGTGTTTCTGTGTGAAATTATTTCTAGTTTTTACTATTATGTTGAATTTTTATGTTGAAAAATGTTAAATTGCATACTAGTCTAATCATTGAACATTGTCATATAGTCATATTGGCCTTTGAACATATAATTCGGCAAACCTAACTTTCTGATAAGCGCAGATGCAAAACAAGTTATGTTCGTTTACAATCTTACAACATTACGTTTACAATCTGATAAACATCTGCAGAAAAGGTCACTCAAATACGTCTAAAACCATAAACGTTGCGGAAACATCTGCTGAATATTATTTTAAGTGTTTGAGTGTTTTAGCAACATGTTGTAATAAACATATGCTTTAACAACTGCATCTACCAAAAACAACATACAAACACGTGCCATGATGTGTGCTATCAATAGCTACGTTTATATGGACCATTGTAATCCGACTAAAAGTCCAATCCGAATGAAAATGTTCCATATAAACACGTCACTCAGATTAAAAATGGCCAAACCGATTGAAATTTCAGTCGGATTGTAAGGGGTGGTTTATGCCGTTTGTAATCCGCTTGATATGACATGTATACACTTGATCAGATTGAAAAACGAACTAGAAAGGACTGCGCATGCGCAAAGATGAGTCATTCTGAAATTTTCCTTCCATTCATCATCTGTAAAGTGAGAAAGAACAACATTTTCCCACCAGTCCTTGCTTCGAACCCACATCCACAGACTTCTTGTTTTTGGCGACGGAAGAGGCATTTTTAAAGTTTTATAAATCAAGGCAGCACGGCACAAAGCTTCATGTTCGCGTCGCCTTCTAATTAGCATACCAAACAGTAAAATATCAAGTCTATTTTTTAAACCGTAAACAAGTGGTACGAGAAAGGATAAATGTAGCTGCATCCTGAAACAGCGGTAAAATACATTCATGGGCAGTGCGCATGTCAAACGATTTAATCCGACTTAAGCATGCGACATATAAACACACACTACAATCCGATCACTTTATCTATTGTTCATGTAAACACTACATTCGGATTACACAATCTGAATTAATTCAACCTGATGTGTCCATGTAAACGTAGCTAATGACTAAACGCCGTTGGGCTACTTACCATTTTGTAGAGGTCTGAAACACTTATCTGGTCTGCGTCAACCATTTCGAACTCTTTCCTGGGCACCAGATCCAAGCCTAAGTGTCTGTTGAGCAGAGAAGAAATAAGTAAATAGTGTTAGTAAATAATAATGAATCAGCAAACGCTGAAAAGTTATTGCGTCCACCAGTTATAGCCGCTGTCATGTGAGTCTTTTTAATTTATTCACCGCTGTGTTACTACATGCTAAAATTTAGGCCGGCAATGTGATGTACGCTACTTCTAAAATGCGACACTATAAGACACAACGGCGTCTATAAGGATTTAAAGGCTAAATTTACACAATAGTTTCCGAAAGCTCTCTTCAGTTTTTCCCCATGCTATCAAAAGGATCATGTAACTATCAAAAGATCACAGTGTTAAGACGGAGAGAGATGCAAGAACTCACAGCTGTTGTAACACAGAGATAAAGAAACAGGTGTCACCCCCCAGCCCAACACTGAAAGCTTGTGACGCCATACAGTATGTTAACACAACATAAACATGCTTCTCCTAGTCTTAAAGAGACATAAATAAACTGTGTCAACAGCTTGAGCTTAAATAACAGATTTAATTGATTCAGCTGGAATCAATTGCATTGGAATCATAACATTTTAATAAGTTTGCTGGAACGTCCCAGTCCCAGTTACTGTATGTATGAGTGCACATACTCATACAAAATAATGGATAAAAGTGTCTGCCAAATGCATAAAAAAAGCTGGTTTGTCAGAAGTATTTTTACACCTGTATACATCGTCTAGTAGTAATATTTGCCTTAGTAAACACCTAAACGCCATCATTTTATTTTATCTTGTGCACTTGTTTAAAATATTGGATCATCCACCATCTTTCTGTATTACCCAAAGGGATGCTCATTCTTGCAAATAAAACATATGCATATTTCCTAAATCTTTCAATGCAAATTAGCTCATGGAGAGACATTCTGAATCAAAGGCTTGTCTCAAACCATGAATAAATCTATTTGTTGACGGCTTTGTTTATACAAACTGTAATAAGCTTATTAGGTGACAATTAAACATATTTAGTAATGACAAGCTTGATGTACCTCACAATTGTTGCATGCATGAATACCACTAATCTGCAACATTAAAACGTCAAATATACTTTTAATGAGACTCATTTTCACTCCAAAAAGGACAAAATGACAACTAAAAGTCATAGGATTGAAATTATATGATCTATATAAACAACATGTTTATATTGTTCTGCCCATGTAACTCACAGTCATAGTGCTGAGATGTCCTGAGTGGTTGTTCGATTCACTTTCTAGGGTGTTTTAAATGCTTGCTAGGTCCTAAGAGCCCTTAACAATGATGTATGTCAAAAGACATAAGATCGGCTCAAGAGAAATTTGATATACCATATAGACCGAGGTATAATGAAAGACATTATTAGATTGTTTGAGAAACACTGAAGATGCTTTTCAAATCATCCTTTACGTATTTATGGAACGCGTCGGTAAGTGCTGCTGTCTCGAATCCATCTCATCCCATTTACTCAATTATCTCAGGACTGCTGATCTGAAGACCTGGCAGTGATCTACTGCTGAAAGCTCAGGACCACAAAGTGCTTCATTACACGAGAGATTTTTCAGGTGACCTTGAGGAGAGCGTGGAACGTCTTGTTTGTTTGGATTACTCGCCTTTCAATCATTTCAAGAAGAGATGGACCCGATGACCTTTATGTTTGAGGTCTGGTTAGGTAGCAGGTTGCTTTTATTTTTACAGTAAACATTTTGTACTTTGATATTATGTGAATGTTTTTTTTATTTCATTAATAAATCCTTCTTTATAGACCTCATGAAATGACTTAAAGGACAACACTTTTACCCATAAATGAATTGATCATGAAAGTGCGCATTATATACTAAAAGTGGGGTAATTGGAGAAGAGAGATTACGCCATTAATCTAAATTTTACTGTAAATGTGTCAACTGCTAATAATAACAATATTTGACCACACTAAAAGTTTAAATATTTTTGTCATTAATTTTAAATATTTAATAGTTATCTTTTTTATTATAATTATTTAACCAGTCACCGTTCCACAGGTTCTTTCACTATTCACTTTAATATTTTATAGTTGAATTCTAATCTAATAATGACAAACTATATTCAGTATTTATGGACATTTGTTTTAAAAAATATATAATATCAAAAATGATTAAAAAAAATTGTTTGGATAAAGCATTCTCATGTATGTGCAGTACAGTTATCAGGTTATTAAATTAATTTAAACTAACTAAATTTAATTAATTATTACATAATTAAATAAATATTATTGATATTACTATATCTATATTTATATCTATACTATATTATACTATATTAAGTATACCAAAAATGATTTGAATCAGAAAATACTGAAAAAGTTCAACGGCGAGTATTTTTTGTAGCTTGTTCCTGTTTGCTAGAAATATAACTTTTGAAAAAGATGAAATAATGATGAAACAACTGCAAACTGTGAAGAATCACATTAAAACCCTGTTTAAACTGTGTAGGTTAAAATGAGGGTGGTATCCTGCTTTTTATAGCAGTCTAAAAGTCTGTTTGCTCCCAGTACAGCAAACCTTTCTCCCGGTGGTCTGCCGGCTTTACCGTCTACATTTGAAACCTCACCGTAATTCACGTCAGCCAGTCAGTGAATGACATATGTTCTTGTTCTCCTGATTTTCTTTGCTGAGCCGGGCCAAGTCTCTCTTCAGCATCGAGGAGACTGCAGCCATCCATCTCTAGCGTTTCAGCTCGGATGACTCTGTACTCGTGAGGCTTTGGCCTCTAGCACATTTTAAAGACTGGCGGATCACCGTGACGCACGAGTGCTTATTTAAACACTCCTCAATTGAGTGAAGTGTGCCGGAGCTGGACGTTAAGCACATTTAAGTAAACGGTCAAGTGTTCAATGGCTTGTTCAATGGGAAGATCAGCTGACATATGTTGTCTATATAAGAGTACGACAACATGTCATGGGTGGAATCGAGAAGGTCTATAATGTGAAGTGAAGAAAGCTCTCCTAAGCATCTCTATTCATCTCAATGCCAGATGCTTGGCTCAGTTCGGCCAATCACATGAGCTGTAAATGTCATGTGATTTTTTTAAATCAGAAAAAAAATCTTTCACCTGACAAATATCACTGACAAGGTGCCAAAACTAAGAATTAGTTACTATTAGAAAGTTTATTCGTGTATAGATAAGTAGAAAACCTACAGAAAACCTTTCTGTCTATAAACCTTTTTTTTTTACATTTTAAGGTTTTACATCTTGTTGGTTCTTAGATTTAACATAACAGAAGTTATTTTTGATCCTGAAAAAGTTTTTGTCACATTCTCACAAGATTTATTTTCATGGTTTGTTTTAGGGAAAACATCTTGGATCTTAAAGCTAAAAATGACTCACTCATTGCCCCAGTCCAGTCGTACGGTGATGTGTCGCTTGACTTCTCGGACCTGATCTTGGGTCAGGTGACCTGAAAGCAGTTGTCGCCTCAGATCAATCAGCTCATTCATCACGTGACGGAGCTTGTAAAAGAGGTCGACTTTATGTTTCTGTAGAGAAGAAAATAAAGAGAAAGGCAAACATTTATTTTACTCATCCACCAACAACGAACTTTATCATGTAATTTTCAACCCGTCAAATGTTAGCACAGAACATCTTGATAAAACTTAAAAATGTATTTGTCCCTCAACAACAACAAGCTTTCCAGAACCTGAGGCAACAAAACAACCAGGACTCCTGTTCTTCCGTCGTATTTTACAGCTGAAAAGAGATTTTGGTGTTGTATGAAGTAATTTGCTTTCTCGAAACGTAACTGCTTTTTTTGGAATACAACAGGATTTTCTTGTAAAACCACAAACTTGTCCCAAGAAACATTTCTACATTGTGTAGTTTGTAGGTTTTCTTGAGGATTTCACTGAGAACATGAACACTAATGTTTGGAAGAAGCTCTTCTCTAGTTGGACTAGTAACAATACTAAATTTCATATGTATTTCTTTCTAAAGTGCCTCACTGACTGAAAACTGATGAAAAATACAAGACCTTTGCGACCCTTTTCAGTTTATTGTCTTTGTTTATATGTTCATGGAATCGTTGTTGTTCTGTATTTTGGTTTATCACCAACGCTGCTCCACTGGTGGATTACAAACCCGAAACTCTGTAGTAAATCTATTTCGATGGGTTGAAAACAGCAGAGGAAAAATGCAAAAAAGCACCGCATTACAAAAAATGGGTAACACAGTTCCAAATGCAGCCCATATCCATAATTCATTAGACTATAGTTTCATTAGAAAAGTCCAGTGAGTATATTAGAATTACATTTCACAACAAAATACAATGTATTCTGCTTTTTCATCATAAATTATAGACTGAAATCTGATTAGAAGAAACTCAAAATCAAATCAATTGCATGTTGGTACAGAAAACTAGCCTGTGGCTTCGAATGCAAATCCTGGTCTACTGAGTAGACTGACATTATTGCAAAACAGATAAAACTTTCCCAAGATGTTTTTTTATGCAAATACACACCCGTAAGAACCATTAAGAGCACAATTCGAAATTCAATTTAGCATGAACACATTAGCTTTGAATTTAAACTTGACAATGCAATTATTACCAAACTGATATTACGACAAACTTAACTTGATTGCTATAAAATTTCGCTCAAAACTGGAACCAGATATTGGCTTACAGTATATTTGAAGAACGTTTTTTGTATTTGTACCATATTGAAGAAGAAATATAGAGGACCAAATCTCATTCTCTGTAATAATTGAATTTTACTTATTAATCATGGATCTGATTACACATTGAACAGGTCTAAAACTGTCTATTTTAAAAATGTAACATTTAATTGTAATTTAATTAAAGTGATGACTGATGTCTTGACTCTAATAAAGTAATAATCAACTATTTACTTGTATTAAGTATTAACAAATTTCCTTTGTGGACAAACAACTACTATAGTATTCATACAGTGCTTCACTATACATCATAGAAAACTAAGGTTTACATTTATTTTTAGACCAAAAACAGTTATATGATACTGTAACACTTTGTTCCTAGCCTTGCTACAGGGCTTCCATCAGAATGTCAGAATGATTGTATACAAGTCAACCGCTTGTTCAAAAGTGGACCATCCGCTGGGCATCATCCAAACAAGCCTCAAACCACTAGGCCTTTCTTCTGTGTTGGTGTATGATGGATGATGCCATCTTCCACGTCAACCCTCAGGGAGATACAGAGCGGATGGATCTGTGCGTTTGTCACCGGCATGCTGTACCGGCCATGCGTGCCGTCTCCAGTGCCCTCCATCACCTAAACGGTTTTAGTTGTGAGTTTGATGTGGCTTTTGACAACAAAAAGAAGGGGAAGAATGCATCTTTAGACACTCATGTATGTAGCATGAAGCATCTGTCAATTTTTAAAATCAAACGGGGAAATGGAAATTTATGTGTACATATGCACAAAAGCCACATCTTTGTGTTGTGCACATTTGGACTCCAAGACCATACTTTGGAGAATAATGGCTGTCTCCTACTCATGGTGGCATCAATAATTACCACTCAATCATGGAGTTACCAATAATACAACATGACTCATATCCTGCCTGTCTCATGGCGACTTTCATGGAGAAGAATGTTTGAGACCAGCTGCAGAGCCCGGTACATCACAACAACTTCTATTTCCCTGAAAAAAGATGAAAGATTTTGGTGGAAATTCAGAATGGACCATATGAGGATAGCATGAATTATGAAACTTGTTCAGGCTGGTTACTGGTTTGGTGTTTATAGACCAGTATATTATTCTGGTGAAGTTGGAAACGTCAAGCTGGTTTGGCTTGTTTGAGACAACCATAATTTTCATTGATAGTATCTGATGGTTGACTTGTTGACTAGAGAGTTTAAAGGTAATTTGAGATAATGTTAAATCGTAAAACATTTTTAATGCGTTTCTAAAATGTTGTCTTTACATTAAATTGTTTAATTTCAATGCAGCTACAAACAGCCAACCACAATTTCATCATCTTTAACAATACACTTTAGAAGAATTACTAACAGACTTTAAATAGCTTTTATTATTATACATAACCCATAGGTCTCCCTTTGATTGTAATTGTGCCATGATGCTTTTGTGCAATAAAAGATTATGGACACTTATATTATTATTTGACTATTAGAAGAATTTTTAGACACCTGCGTTTTGTTCTGTTCTGTTCTTGTTATCATTTAATACAAAAGCCCTAACTTTTTGCAACTCTTATAATAACCCCTAACTCTTACTATAGAGCATTTTTACAGTATGCAGTTGGGTGGTAATAAAATCAAAGAATTTGCTCTACAATGTTGTTTCAAACATCCCAAGTCCCATTGAATAGTCAAATGTAAGTCAGATATAATCTAGCACAGTAATCTCCAGGTCATGGACACATTTCAACACAGGCTAACACTTTATCTAACTACTGACTGAATCCAGATGAAAGGATGATTCCATTTGGCCGGATCTACCATCTGGAATGAAATGAAATAAATATGTATCCCACAGTTTTCTGAGAAGCAATTGTGAAGGATTTCATGGATGAAGACATCAGAATTTGTCAGACTAGATTAAAAAGACATGCAATTCTTATTTGTTAGCTTTCTGGTTTGGCATTCCTGGTAGCTGCGATGTGATGTATTTTGGGATCTTGGCAAAAAAAATGTTTTTCAGTACAGGGTCATTTTCCCTCCGGTGTGATTCGTTGCAATATCTTTCCATTGCGATCCATTTACCCCAATCAAAAACAGATTCGCCAGCCTCTGCAGTGTAATCGAATTATTATTGTTTTAAATTGGCTGTCGAGAGACCTTTTTCTCTCTCTCTTTAGGCTCTAACTGAAATAAAAGCCCTGATGGAAGGGGAGGGCATGGGCAGATCATCACCTCCTCTCCAGTTTATGACAGATGGACCACATCCAGATAACAATCCATCAGCATCCTCTATGACATACAGGGCCCTAGTCAATTAACATGTACTTTACTGACTGACATTCATATTTCAGTTGGGTATTTAGTAGCAATAGCAATAAAGCTTTACAATCTGAAAAAGAAAACTCCTGATTGTTGCCTGAGTATCAATAATTAGTTAAAACAATAGATAAATAGATAAAACAATGAGAATTTTAAAGAGGCGGGTACAGATTCTATTGCATGATTTTATGAATATGAGAACAGATTGTATGATTTCATGAATATGTGTCGTTTTAATTAGTAAATAAGCTGACAATTCAATTTTTTTCTCTTACAAATGTATTATTTTGCTACAGAAAACATTAACCCACTGTAGTCATTGGGATTACTTTAATGATGGATGCATGTGCTTTTTGAGCCATTTTGAGCATTTTAAACCTGTTACTGTCACCGTTCCACAGGTGGAAAACTTTTTCTCTGGTTTATGCTGGTTTAGACTCACAGTTTATTTCCCTATTCACTTTAATATTTCATAGTTGAATTCGAATCTAATCATGAAACTACATATTCATGGAAAGGTCTGGAAAGACAAATTTCCATAACAATAAAAATAAATACAAAAAATGTTTTTAAAAAAATCAAATATCCAAAATTTCAAATATCCAAAATCCCATTTATCAGGCTAATATAAAATAATTTCTTTGTGTTCAACTGAAGAAGTCATACACAGCTATAGGGTTGAAAAAACATTAATAATTCTCCATTGCATTTGTTATTTTAGTAAAGAATAGACAACATGCAAGGTTTAATTAAACTTACTAAATTAAAAAAACTGATTTTGAACAGAAAAATATGTTAACAATTGTAAAACTATTGCCACAGCTCTATGATAAACATCTTAAATTGTTTGTGTCACGTTAAGGGATACATCAGTATATCATTAGACTAATAAATAATAGACTGATAGATCTCAGAATAGACAAATATCAACCGATCAATCAGTCATATTGAATGACATTTTTGAACATACTCCGAATGAAGCGCATTGAAATTGCATGTAAATATAATGCTACAATATATAAATACAGTTATTATTTACCACAATGTTATATATTAGAGTCCCATAGTGTTACCACCAATGCATCGCAATACCACAGCACAACCACAAAGCATTGTAAGGGATTATTGGAGCTGATGGAGCTGATTTTTATAGATGGAAGGTCACATGCAAGGCAACATTTGCGGTCTGTGCTTTAGAGAATGCAGCTGAGGAGAACATTAGAGAGTGTGTGGGAGACAGAGCTGGAGCACATGTTGAGTCGAGCCGTGTTAGGAACATGTATTTATCGCGCTTTCCACAACTGAATGACTCACAAGCTTTAAATACAAACACAGAATCAAACTGCAGGTGTCGGAATTGGATTTGGCCACATATAGCTGTCAGCTTCAATCTTTTCTTAGTGCATTTGGTGGAAATACAGTAACAAAAATCTTTACATTAACCCAAAACAAGCTAATGGAAAACTGCAGTATGTATCAGAACACTGCAAATATCATGTAGTAAAATAACTGTTTCTCTGTCAGTCGTTCTTAATGTTGGAATACTTGGATTGGCATTCAGAGCAGGTGTAGCACACAGCCGGAAACAACACAACGTCTGGCAAATGTCCCCCAATGTCTTACTTTTGTTGTTAGTTATATGCCAACTGGAATAATGGTGTCTCCTTCTGCAGTAACTGTATCTATTTTACTTCCTCCTTATTAAATAGTACATATGTGATCTTTGTATGATATCAACCAATCAATCATCATCATGTATCCATCCATCCATCCATCAGATAGACAGACAGAGAGATAGATTGCCACAAATGGTATTAAAAGCATTTCAAATTAAAGCTTTCTATGTTTAGACGGTTAAATAGCTAGCTCTTGTAACATCTCAACATGCTCATCTCAAAACTGAAATATGAAAACAAAACTGACCCTAACAACCTTATTACTATTGCTCCTGGTATTGTTGTGAACGATGAATATCGGTTCAAAGGAAAAAAGCTTCTGAATTTACTTATTTCTTAGCTGCTGTCCCCAATCCTTCTTTTGCAGTTTCCCTCCGATGACTTTCAAAAGATGACTTTCAATTCCAGCATTATGGATGTGACATTTCTAAATTCTTAGATAACCAATATATTGAATGATCTGTTTATATTTTCCTAAAGACCTGTTAATAGAGTCCAGACATTAGAAAAATATCAGAAAAATATCTATGCACATATTTTCTATTTAAGAGGAGGGAAATTACATGCATTATTGATGTGACAAAAAAGGATGCACGTTTTTGGATGCAACATGCTTTGTAGGATTTCTGTGAATTAAAATGCACAAACCAGAAGCAATATTACCCAACAAATGGAGACGAGATGACTCTTAAAATAATTAAATGACTTTTTATACAAATTCCGCATTCTGACGCTAAAAGTGGCACTTTACCTGACAATGAAAAATCATTAATTAAGCCAAATTACTTGAATTACAAATTGTCAGATTACAGACACAAAATGTCATGTAGAAGAAACTACTGCTTAAAAAACAAATTACAAGTCTTTAAAAACGAGTCAGTCAACTGAGTTAAATTCAGAGCGCAATCAGAGCACGACAAAGGAAAAGCTGTAATATCAAGACATTTCATACTGAGTTTCTGTGTCCACCATTTGAGTCTGTGAGATGACTCACACCTTTCCTCCTACATGCCGCACAGTCACCGCTGCTCCTCGCCAGCTAATGGTAATGCTCACCTGCGCTAGCCGACTCATCCGCTCCATATACATGTCTCTTCCCTAACCGCACACTTTACATTCCGCATTTCTATAGGAAAGCAAATGATGAAACAAAGCCATGCTTAGGATATGCTCAAAGAAGCGAAATAATGAAAGTAACACACTTTGGTAAACAATAAGTTATGTAAAATATGTGACACGGGCAGATCAGTGAGCAACCGAATGACATCATCAAGTCTAGTCATGCCCATCTTGATGCAAAAGAAACATACAAATGTAAACCAAAGAGCAAGCTGTGTTTAAAGCTTAAAAAGCACATTCACATCCATCATTAAAGTAATTAAATCATTGAAGCTTCGTTATTTTAAAATATTGAAAAGCTTAATTTTGATAGAACTATTCCATTAACAGTGTATTATGATACACTTTTAAATAATGGATTCTGATTGGCCACAGTATGTTATTCCCTGATAACAAACTCTCAAAATTAATAACACTTAATCAATAAAGCTTAAAATAATAATTGCTTTTGTTTCACTTTAAAATAATAAAAAAAGATATTTATTAACCCACTGGTGTCATACTGTGGCTTAAGACCTTTCAATGAATTCACTCTAGATTGTAATTAGATTGAATTATGCCTAATAACATATATAAGATTATATTTCAAAAGATTAAATAATTAAACCATGTTTGTCTTTTTTGAACATTGTGTCTTGATTGTGCTGCTATGAAACATTTTTTCCTCACATAAGCTAAAAAAACATTAAAAAATAATTTGCTTCTGTGTAATAAGCAATGTCTTAATCAATGTAAAATATTATACAGTAACTGAACAGAACAATAGCACTATTAAATAAACCCTATACTGCTTAGTATACTGCATACAGTGTGCAGACTTTCTAAATGCATGGAACTGGATGACCTTACTACATTTGCCAAAATATGCAGCATGCAACAATAAACAACAGACTTTTCCCCCTTTTTAGATTCATGAGAACCTGCAGATAACACTACAACATTAATGCAATATAACAACACTGCCATATAAAAACACAGCGACTCCCTTGAAACACAAGTTCAGTAAGAAAAAAGTCAGTTTATCTTGATGCAATGCCTCAATTACAGCAGCAGTCGCGGGAAAGAGACTGATATGCTGCATTAACTAGAAGGTTGATGCTTTGAGCATCACTTTCAAACAGTATACATGACTATCTCACTATTTTTATAATTTATAATAACTAATACTATAGCATAGAGCAGCACTTCCGGACTCCGGTCCGGATCCAGACCCGGAGGGAATTCAATCCGGACCCGCCACCATTTCGTATTTCAACAGCAGTAAATGTGTGTAAGGGATTAAAAGTCTGGATTTCCTACTTTGATAAACGCATGTCAAAATCATTTGTTTAGTGTTTTATGTCTTTTTGGAGATGGTCCGAAATTAAAGCGAAGGCGAGATATTTAAAGTCTTCCTCCGTGATTCAGTTGCCATGACATCCAGTGAGTGTATACTTTTGACGTAATTGGGCGCGAGTCGCGCGACGCAACACTTCACCGCAGTAAGCGTTTGAATGGGTGTGGAGGATGTCATTGTCCAGGAAAAGAAAAGTTGACGAAAAGTTTTCAAAGATGATTGGACAGAGAGGTATGCGTTCATTTTGCCCCAATCCAGCACGAAGCCATTCTGTTTGATTTGTAACGAGACAGTTGGAGTTGTGAAGAGTGGAAATGTCAAATGGCATTATGAAACAAAACATGGTCATTTTGAACAGCAATATCCACAAAATACAGAGGTGCGGACAGCAAAACTACGACAGCTAAAGTCTACATATGAATCAACAAATAAGTTGCTTGTGAGAGCTGTGACACAGCAAGAGAGAACTACAGAAGCATCTTTCCGTGTGGCCTGGGTACTAGGCAAAAACAAGAAGCCATTCACTGATGCATGTTTATTAAAACAAGTATTACATTAATGTATATTAGTTCCGGACCTTTGTCATTGATGAAAATTCACATTTGGACCTTTGAATGTAGACTTTGAGAAACCCTGGCATAGAGTTTAGCTTGCAAAGCTCCAGCGCTATTGAGATTATTATAAGTCAGTCTAGGAGCTGTTTAGATAGGAGAATAGACCGAAGAAGTGCATTCTGGGAGCTGAAAGCTCAATTTAAGCGTTTGATGTGAGATAGGTGGTTTGATAACAATGGTCTGCAAAAGGGACGCGATAAAATGATGATTTAGAGGTTACATATCTCAAAAATGGACATGCGATATTGGCAGTGGTGCTGAGCCGAGGAAAGCCGGTTTTTGTTCTGAAATAGCTTTAAAAGATCATATGTGAAAGCATGTTGTGAGGGTAATACGTAGTTGGCACTCAAGCAGCGGGCGTGAGACAGCAAGACAGTGCGTGACAGCGTGCATGCGTGTTAACTGGCTTGCACACTACCCTCAAATCTCTCGTGGACTGGCGTGACCTTTGTTCAGGGCACGCGATTACACTTCTCGCCAGTTTTACTTTGCCCAGCAAATCTGTCCAGTCCGTTTGTGTGTGTGTGTTTGCTGGGGTCATCGAAGGGCATGGAGAAACAGACCATATGGAAAGAGAATGGTGAAAATACTGTTGTGTGCCTCAAACTTTTCAGATATAAAAAAATATGCAGCCTAGTTGAGTTCAACACAAGTTTGTTAAAATCAAATCCTATATTAATAAGACACATCTAACACTTTTAGCCACCAGACGTCCATAAAATCATAGCTATAGCTTTGGTATTGCTATTATTGTACAGTAACAAAGTTAATTGATTTTGACATTTTTTACCTATAGTGACAGACGGTTTAAAAACAAATAGTTAATTCCTCCAGTAATTGAAACAATAATGCTAAAACCACAAAGACTTAATAAAACTGAAATTTAAAATGACTTGTGGAAAAACTTTTGCATTATTTAATAACATTGGGAACAATATTGTAGTTAACAAGAAACAAACAATAGATATAGTGAAAGATTATAGTGACCATATTATTTTGAAAATTATTTATTTTATATTTTAAACATTATAATCTAAACTACACGGCCAGACCGCAAGACAACACACCTGCTAACTTTAGTAAAAACAATTTAACAGTGGCAATTCAAGATCTCACAGAATCTCACTTGATCAAACGTGGCTTCAGAAAAAAACAAATACAATATGGAGGATGATCAACATAGTTAGCTGGCATTTGCTCTGTTTTCTTGCATGACACATTATAAAGGCTCTAGTACTGTTGTCATAGTTATATATTAGTCAACCTTCTTTCTCTTCAATTTTCTATTTCACTTTCGTTACATGTTTGTGGCTGCCATGTTTTAGCTATAACAGTATACAACATCTGATTGGTGAAGCTTGCTGGCTCTCATTGGCTGTTGCACGTATACCCTATAGAGTCGTAAATATATTTGATATTCAGGTTCACATAGGCTCTGAATCGAAAGCAGTAAAATAATCATAACGACACTACACGGTTATGGAATTTTTGGATACAATGTCAGTTGCGACTTTAGGGGTTGGTTGGGTGTGCAAATCGGGCCTTAAATCAAGTTTAAAATCTTAAGTTGTGTGGTCAACCCCAAAGTATAAATGAAGCATACTGTACAATGCTACGCAAAGATTTTTTAGGATTGCTTTTGCACAAAAAATAAAATTGGAAATGATAGTGTTGTTCACAATAACATTCAAACAGTAAAAAACAGATATAAAATGTCTATATAACCCAGTAGAAAACAACTATTTTACGATAAAAAATTTAAAATACTTAAGAAAAGGCTTTTGGAAGCACTTTTGCTTTTCTCAAAACTTCAAAACAAATAATCCATTTCACTATAATGAATCTGACTATGCTAAACAGATCAGTAAATCAACCAAAGATTCAGTTGTAAGATAAAGCGAGACGTCTCAAAAAGCTGTCAAAGCTGGAAAAAGAACTAGAGAGGTCTTGCAAAATTAGTGCGCTGATGCAACTGATAGGGAACGCCATTGGCTGTTGAGTCTCATCATTGATGTCAATGGCACTATATTAGAAAATTTGCAGTAATTATAAGAAATGCACTAATATGAAGCTAAACGTACATGAACATAAAGTTTGGTCTGTTCTTCACAAAAAGCAAAAAACTTAAAACATGACATACAAACTATACAAAATATTTTACGATACTTTTATGAAGCGTTTAGAGTTTGACAGTCTCTGTTCTTACTTTCAATGAATGGAAAAGACAAGCCAGAATAAGAACACACCTTCTGTGTTCCATGGAAGAAACAACATCTGTATATGATGACAGATCTTTCAATTTTTCAAAAAGAAAGCTTACAAGACTTTCAAGTGCTGATATACAGCTGTTTTTCAAAGAAACTGTATAATAAACAAACAAAATGTTTTGTTGCATGGAAAAACCCTCTAATAGCATCACACACGCTGACGTTAGTCCACTCTGAGGTCATAACCTGGGTCCGATGAGGGCCTGAACGTAACTAAAAAACTACAAGCCCATTAACTACGCTCTGTCACAAAAGACCAGCATGCTTTGCGACGAGCATCAGCTCGCTATGCTTAAGCCGTACAGTCTTGAAAAAGCAATTTTTAAGGTTAAGTAAGAAATGCGACAGCTTACCGCTACAACTCGAAATGCTTCCCCTCCGACCGCTCCTGCAGACTAGCTCGAAACGCACGCCGCTCGCATGACATGAGTGGAAATCACAGGCTGTCAAATACCTCGATCTCGCTTCCTCTGCAACTGGTCTCTCCCTCTCTCCTCAACACGCATGCTGAGTCTTTCTCACTTTCTCTCACACACACGCATTCAGACACACGTTGCCACCCACGTCAACCAAGAACACACGCTTTCCCAGGCATGCAGCAGAAACACGCGACGTCTCTCTCGCACACGCGCCGCCTCTTTAATTGATCACTAATGTATTTCGGACAACCGCATGCCTTCGCTTTCCTCTCTTTTTGCCTTGTGTCTTATTGCTGTATTGTAGTTCCCTAACTAACGCTGCGTGAAGCTCTCAGCAGCCCACACGCAACTGCGCTCCCTCCCTCAATGTCTCGGAAGAAACGCAGAGGGATGCCATGAATGTTTGCCATTGGAGGAAACAGCTGCCAGTTTCCTCAGCTGTGCCGAGCCTTCTATGCACGCGGAATTCAGCTGACAGACAGAGATGAGTCACATTCTATAGAGGAACACTAAGAAATAGGGCTGCACAATATATCGAAATTACCGAAATATCGCAAATATGCATATCGCAATGGTTTGCAATAAATGAGTGATTTAATTGTAATACTTCAAAAAGTAACGAATGGTCAAAGGTTACCCCGAAGCGGATAATATAGTATCTGACACATAAGCGCTAGTCGGGATATGCGTGCATGTGTATAATAGTGTGCCGTGTGCATGCTCTGATGCAAGACAGTCAAGAAGCCGCAAAGCTGTAGCTAATTATCGAGATGCTGCAACGCTAGCTCGACTAACAAGCGAGGAATCTCAGCCAATCGATGGCAATGACATCAGAATTCTTTATCGTCCTTTTAATTACTAAAATGCATTGTATTCAAATCATAATAGTCATAATAGCAGTCATAATAGTCGTTACAATTAAATTAACGGACAGGCTGTCCATTCATTAAATGATAAGCTATTTCCTTACGAAAGCAGTTTATTTATCATACTGAAGCTTCTTCTCAATTGACATTGACAATCAAAAAATTGCCCTTTGGTCTCCTTCCCTGCATACTGCAACGTTATTCTTTTTTTTAGCCATGATTGTAGATTTAGCCTTTAGTGGCTTTAACTTTACTAACATGATCATTAGCAATAGTTATGTTTGTTCTAGCTAAAACCACCAGAAAACTAATGTAAGCACAAAGGATATACTTAAAACTCGTTTTCATCCACTGAGAGGACTGGGCAATCTAAAAGCTTGCAAACAAAACAAAAACGCATCACTTACACTCAAATCACAGCTCACCAGAGCAATGAATCAAATCACAGCCCACAATCAAAAAAGGAAAATGTGTTGAGGTGCAGTTATCATGTTCCTTATTTGTGGATTCCAGAGAGATTTTGTAAGACTGCAGGACTGATATTCTCACTCATGAATGGGTTTTACAAATTGCGCAAGTCCTTGAAAACAAGAGATCCGTAACAAGCATTAGGAGATGAGAGAGGCATATGTGCGGCCATATTGTTATGGAGAACAAGGCAGCCTGTGGCACTGATGCTAAACTGTGCCATATTGATGTCAATTTACATGTCTTGCTTCATAGCAACTATATTGTGTTGTGGGCAGTGTTGGGGTACTTAGCTGGAAAAGGAAGAGATTTGAATACATTTTCACAAAAATATGTTTCTCCATGTCCTATGGTCGCCATCTTTGGTGTGTCTACTTTATCACCTTTTATCACATCTCAAGCACAGTCTATCGTTTTTGCTTCTCTGGTTACTAGAAGATGGATTTTGTTGAAAATGTCCATCTCCACCCTCAACTACCGCTTGGCAAAAGGATCTTATGACGTTTTTCTCTCTAGAAAAGACTCACATGACAAATTCTAAAAAGTGTGGAACCCCATTCTTGCTTGCGAGATTTTAATTCAGATTAATTTACGATAATATGGGCACATTTATGTTTATGCATATTTATGCATGTGTTTGTTCGGTTTTTATATGATTGTTTATATTTATAAACAATCATATCTGTTTTTATATTACCTTTTAATATTTTTAACACTCTCAAAACATATCTATACTGTATTAAATACGGTGTGGATTGTTTTTATTTATTGGTATTATTTATACAGAAGTTTAAACACATATAAATAAGCCAAATATTTGCAAAGTGTCATGAGCTGCTTGCTGTTTTGTAAACCAAAGTGGTATTTTATTGTGTACAATGACTATACCTTGTATAGCTATCAACTGTTGCAACATGGATCGTTTTGTTAATTATCATGGGGGAAACTGCACAAACAGTTCCCAAGTTTCACATTTACATCATTGGTTTGAGCCAATCAAACAGACTGCAATTTCGTTTCTGTCCACTAGAGGCACTTTCAAAACATTCATTTCAAACAAATGCAGTTTAGAGTCAGGATATGTACACATTTCAATGATGTAATACCATGAGAGGATGAAGCAAAAGCATGTAAGCAAGTAAAACATGATGTCACTTTTAAAAGATGTTACTTGATTTCACACAAATTCTAAAGAAAATGTGAAAATTATATGGAAAAATACTCACCTCATCAGAATACAAGGTCATTGCTGGCTATCTATCTATCACCATGAGGACAGCTACTGTACAAGCTACAGAACTGGAACACTGTGTTCATGCATTCCAGACAAAAGTAATCATTTGTAAGTCCCGAAGACAAACAATAAAATAGAAATGCCAAAGTATGATATTTAACACATTCCGCGCACAGCATGTTTGAACTAAAACAGCTCCAACAACTACAACAAAAAAAAACCAAACGTCCTACGGTTTTGAGATAAAACTGGATAATAAGTGAGGTGGGAGTGGAATCGACTGCAATGCATTATGGGAGGTCTGGCAAAAGATTTCATTTGAAAAACTGCAAAACTTGGTTAAGCAGGAAACAATAAAGTCTTGTTGTTGTTTTTGAATGTGTATGGACATTTCAAGTGTCAAAGAGATACAAATAATTCACCTAGAAACAATTGTAGGATGGAGATGATATTGTTATCCATCCATCAAATCAACAGCAGCAACAAATTGAAAGAGAACGAAGAGAGGCATTGCAACATACAATAGTAGTCTACACTGTAAAAACTAAAGGATCCTGGAGGAACCATTTGGGGTTTTTCACACTGCCACACCGGCAAACCGTCAGGAGGACCTCAAAACACTGAACAAGTGCAGTTCTCCGTGGAACCATTAACAAGTCTTGGCAGTTCTTGCAGAAACTTATGGGATCCTTTAGACACTTCAGTTCTGAAGTTCCTCAAAGGTCTCCCTGACGGTTCCGCCGGTGTGGTAGTGTGAGGAATCCCAAATGGTTCCTCCAGGATCCTTTACTTTTTACAGTCGAAAATCTAGCTAGTTATTATTATATAATAGCCCATGCGGTCTAGATGACATCATCAGAGAAGAAAAGTTGTTTCAAAGGCTAAGCAAGCTATACTATATTAATCCTGTAACTTGTTTTTCTTTGGAATAACATGCATTGATAAATCAAACACAATACAACCAGGAAGATGCATTCAAATGGCAAACCAGGTCATTTTTGATTTCCATATGATTTACTTTAAAACAGATTCAACAGAGCCATATGGTATCACAAGTGACTATATAATAGGACATGGCTTCTAACGGAATTGTACAATTACAATTTATATGATTGTATAGGTAAGGATATCATATCAGTCATATGATAAAGAAACTAATGCCCTATCAACAGACATATTATACAAAAGGGGCAACAAAATAGCTCGGACCGGATATGGAAAACTAATAAGAAAGGGAAAATGTGCAATTTCGCTGGACAAAGGGGCAAGATAATCCAGGGATTCGTAGGTGGGAGGTGGTGACACTAAAACGCAAAACCAGAATCTATAGCAAAGCTGGAGCATGAAGTTATAACCTCTGTATGAATCAGTGATCCTTTCCAACCAGTCACACCGCTCGCTTCCATTCGGTAATGGATTGAGACATGATCGTCAAAACTAAATCTAAAAAAAGCCCTTCACATTCAGCCCTCCTCAATCTCTTGTCATTGAGAGTCTAAGTATACAGCGTGGTCGATCCTAGATCCTCATGTGTTGTAAACCTATTGGACACGCTGCTCTTCTAGCCAGAATTCACCGGAATGTTCCAGCTGAATGAGTCATTCGAAGTGAATCATCATTCTAGCAGCGGGTCTCAGAGCGCTGTGCGGTTCCTAGAGAGATCGGCCTAATACAGTATTACACACATCGCATCCCGTGTGTGCCTATTATTCAACTGTAAGCTAGTAATAAAACAAAGTCTGTCTGCTGAAACGTCACAGACAGGTCTTTTGGATGTTGATTTTCATTCATTTCAAAAGTGCAAAAAACGTTCTGTAAGTTGGTTTACGTAAAAATTTATATTTGGTCATTATTTACATCTATCCATGCTATTTCAAAACCAAATCACGTTTTTCTCTGTAAAGCATGTTTCCAAACAGTGACAGTAAATGGTGAACAGGGTTGAAACAACATGAATGAAAACATTACAGATTTACAAAATTGTTTTTTACACATTTATCAGATGTTTATATGTGGCACATATAAAAATTATGTGCAAATATGTGCACAAATTGTGCTTTAAACAGTGAACAAGATTTTGCACGCAAAGTGATGCACGCTTTAAAAGATAAGCATGTGCACTTGCTGTATGACTAATTTGTTAACAGCAAAGAAAAATAGCATGTTAATGAAATCAAACCCACTCCTTGATGTGGGTATGTGTGGAGATATTATTGGGTTTTCTAATTATTCATTTGAAATTTGGTTGAACAGATTGTGGGCAGCAGCAACAAAGGATGTGTGAAAAACTTTTACTTTTAAGGTAGATAGCACATTTTTACATCAAGCATAAATTACATAAACTACTGATCATTTGGCTCTTCTAAAGTACAAACTTATATATCCACTATAAATCTTGTCTCCTAATATTTGTAAGTTGCTTTGGATAAAAGTGTCAGCTAAATACTAAATGTAAATGTAAATCACAGTTACTTCTAAGAAAAACTCCCATTATCATTTCAATCATTGAGGTCACTTGGTTTCTTAATGCAGTGATTATGCAAACATCTAAAGCAAAGTTATATGTGCATTTTAAATGTAAAATATAGTCTAAAATACATTTTAAGGGTTACTACAGTATTGATTCTGCATTGATTTGGCAGAATTCTCACAATGAAAGTTTTTATAAATTGAAATGACACAGATTCAAAAACTGAATTGTCACAGCAGAGACTTACACCGAACACCTACAGTAATCTCCACTGACTGTATAAAAATATGCACAAAAACACGAAACTGGCAGTAACAATGAAGAATGAAAGATTTCCATACTGTATACTTTTCCAAGTTATATTATTATCCACTGGGAGAGAATAAAACATCTTTTTTAAACAATCAGCTATTTCTCCTGAACAGCAATCTGATTAACAAACAGAGCAACATTTTCTCATTTCAACATCTCATGTGACTTTTGCATTTAAAATGCACATGAACCCAAACATACCCCATTACGATTCACCCAAAACCAAACTTTACTTTCACAGCAATGCTGATATATGAACCACACGGTAACTGTGATCTCTATGGGCCCACACGTAACCTAAAGCCTGCTTTTTATCTCTTGCATTGGAGATATGGCCTTTAATTTTTAGATTTGTAGGTGGCCCAGATCAAAAATACTATTAGGAATGATTATCATTAAATATTGTTTGTGTGATTAGGCATAATATTTTTTGTTGCTCACAGACACACAGTCAGACTATCCGTCAGGTCATCTCCGGGCATCTCATGTTCTCTTGGTTTTGCTCATCAGTGATTGATAACGCTTTCAACTGCACAACTAGTTGCTTAGCAACCTTTAAAAGAACCGCAGGGCTATGCAGGGGAATGTCTGATGCTCCACAACAAACTATCTGCATTAGCAAACACGCAGCACTTATTACCAACTGATGTGCTGTTGTTTACAGATCAAAGAATGTAGGTACAGTAAATAACAAAATGAATGTGCCAGTGTGACATGAAGATAAACTATCAAAATGACACATTTCTTGATGACTAGCAGTTCAAGTGAACAGGCCAAGAACGGCTCTAACATTTCTGATTTAAACTAGTAATACAGTGGTCACAATCGACTCGGAAAACGAAATTTCTACGCAGACCCCTGCGTATATAGGCCTTGTCACGTGATACCAATTTATCAGATTATTGTTCACCAAACTTGTGTTTCCGGTCTGTTGTATTTGCATGTGTATGAATAGAAGTGAATGGAACCCAAATGTCTAGTGTGACCACAACATTTTAGTTTCTTCTTGACTGATTGATTAGAAAGAACCTGTATGTTTGTTATTGCATGTGAGCAGTGAGTCGAGCAAGTAGTATTGTTGTACAATTGTCTGTCCACATCACTAAAATCGGAAACATTGCAGAAATTTAACATCAAAATTAAACTTAATTTCAAGAATATTTTTGGGGGGTTGTGGCAAATTTAATTAAATACAAATTTATACAGAACACCTACAATAGTGGTCTCCAACCTGTCAATCAACGGTTGATGTCCTAAACATAGTGTATCAATTCGTTGTTGAATTTTTATTTTACTATATAGCGCTTTTCATTGTTGCAAAGCAGCTTTAAATACATTACAGTTAAAGATAAAGAAATAAGACAAATAATTCAAATGTATCAATAAGACAATATACAGTCTTTAAAATTCAAATGCAATATATTTATTTGATATTATTGTCATTTTAAAATATTATCATATACAATAAAACACTTTTTGTTGTGTTTTACTCAGTCAAATTGTATTGTGAACTTTATTATATGAACTTTATTGACAGCTAAATCTGAACTTTCACAGTAAAAATGTAATGAAAACCCAAACAATAGAATTTGACTAAGTAAAACACAACAAAAAGTGTTTTATTGTATATGATCATATTTTAATTTAATATTTTATCATATAAATCATATATTCTGATTTTATTTTACATATGATTATTTTATACTTTATAAATAGTTTTTAATGGTTACATTTTCATAAGAGAAAGCTATGTTGCACTATTATTAACTACAATTTCAGTTTAATGCGAACAGTCACGGCTCTGGACATCGGATACCCGACCATACTATATCAATATGTTGACATTACCCAGCGTTTGTAAACTGTCCATCAACGTGGTTATTTAACATGGTATGTCTGTTACTATTGGGGTGTCTGTGACAAGAAATAAACACACCACCTGCATCAAAACACTGTTTCAGTAGCTGTATGTAAATAAAAACCTCTCATTTTCTGAATGAGTTTTAGCTCATTTTTTTCTGAATAAGAACTGGTTCATGCTTCCTGACCCTAAACTTCAACTGTTATGTTACAGAATCTTTACAGATCATCTTTAGACCCTACTGCTGTCTGTGCTTAAAATCAACCAATCAGAACCCGTCTGTCCATTCTCAGCGACAACAGTGTCAAAGGAAACGGCAACCAGGCTGAAACATTATCATTAAGCCCCGTCAACAACAATGTTCCAGCGAGACGCTAAAAATACACAGGAAGTGGAGTAGTATCGCCTAGGGAAGATGGTAATGTGCTTCATTCTGCGTAACACGCTGTGCGGTAAGTATTCTTTCTCAGGCTCCGAGCCTTTAAATGGATCCACGTGGCACGCAACGCTGGAAAATTCCGGCTCTCTCTTTCGATCGAGACGCCCCGCTGCGGCCATTTGTGAAATGTGCTTAGACGAAGTGGGCACTGCGGTGGGCGAGTGATCGAGAGCCAGAGAGATTGGCTGGAAAAGGGAAACTCGAGATTGTTGAAGAGCCTGTAGTATCGATTGTATTAAAGTTTCGCTCTTGTTTTATTGAGGCAGAGAGCACTTGATGTTTAGGGTTAGGGTTAGACTAGGGTTGCACTTGAATGTTTGTGCTTCTTTATACTTTTTATACTGTTTATTTAATATTTTGCATATTCCGTTGATTTTTTTCTTCCCATGAAGTCTGCGGCATTGTAAGCCAAATTAACTTTAACAAATTTCTTTTTACATGATCATTTCTACCCTCAGTTTGACCTTTAGAATTGAACAAGCTGTTTTGTAGTATTTCCCTGTAAACTCTTAAAGCTCTTAGTAAGCAAGTATTTTGTTTTCAACAAAGGGTATATATATATGTGTGAACTTTATTGACAGCTAAATCTGAACTTTCACAGTAAAAATTTACTTTTTTTTATTATAATGAAAAATTTTGTTTTCAACAAAGGGTGCTTAACCTTTTTTTTTAAAAAACTGTGTTTTAATATCAGGTGGTCATACTTGTTTACTATTTATTTTCAACAGGCCTTTCCAATTTTTGCATCTCTATTATCAAAAATTAGAGCTATTCCAAAAACAGTTTAAAACTGTGATATGTGTTATTAAAAAACATTTTATTTTATTACATAATTTTTAATTATTATTTTATAAATATATATATATATATATATTTTTTCATAATAACTCTTATTTTTCATAAATTATGATTATCATTTTTGCAAGGTCTATGTAAACTTCTGACCCCACATATACACAAAGTTTAAGTTCAGCCAAGTGTTGGTTTGTAATTGACACATTTCTTGTACAGTACATTGATTTTAATAAAAATGTTCCTAACAGCATATGTAGAGTGTGGGAATGTTTCTACTGAGACTGTATCAAAAGAACACACCACTGCTTCAGAACAGGACACTATTTTCTGGTACACCTGTTTGCATGTCTCCATCTCTGTTGTGTTACCTAAGATCTGAAGAGAAAAGATGAGATCTGGACAGACGTCCGGTTGTCGAGCGTGCACACACATCGCCCCCTCACCTCTGCGGCGACTGCCATTGGAGAAGGGGTTGCCGTAGTAACAGCAATTCAGGAGGCTAGTCAGACACTATGTGGCGGCCCACGCAGTTCACTGACACTACGAATCTTGCTGTCGGGCAAACAGAGGCGTTAGTACGGAATGCGGCCAATTAATAAATTCATCATCAGATAATGTTATAGTTGTAATATTTATTAGTATCTGAGCATAGTTTTTTTCACATTTCACTAAAATGTAATTTTTGTGAGTCCATGATTTGTCATGTAGTAGTTTTGTTTATTTCTAACAAAAATGATCAACAATTGTACAAAGTTTAGCTATAATTAACTCCTAAATTTCAGAAGTAACAACTCAAATTTTAGTCTGTCCCAAAAAAATCGCAAGGTTTCTGGAGTCTTGGTATTTAGTGTATGTTGTTACTGTATTAAATAACTTGCTTGCTTAACATCCACTGAAGAATAAAAAAAATTTACGGTCTAAAATTATATAAATAATCATCTTCATTTTAGTTGAACTATTTCTTTAAATATACTGCAAAGAATAAAATCTCAAAAAAATACATAAAATCTTACTTTAAGACAATTAAGCTCAGATCCAATTGTGAGCCAAGATGTAAAAATTAAAGTCATTTTGGCATCATTACCTATTTATTAAAAAAAGAAACTTACAGACAAGGTTCAGCAAACACCTTATCTACCATCATTAAGATCTCAATTGTCAATGGTGGCCACGTTTTGCCTTATTATGATCACAGAAACAATAAGGAATTCATCATGCTAAAGAGTAATCTGTGATCTCTGGGGCTGAACAGTACAGGTAATATTTTCTATTAAAACATTTTTAAAAAGTGTAAACACTAAAGAGGGCAAAGTAAATGGGAGCGCTGCTAGTGTCAAGACCATCAATGGAGTTGTTGGTTGACGGTGTGCATCAATGTCACTTGTGTGAATTTTCCACGGACTGAAGTATTAAATCTTAAGTAGCACTTCACAAATGAGTGGTCTTAACCCATCAGAGTCGTTTTTATGTCAAAAGTAATGGCAATTAAACTATAACACAGCCAGGCAAATGGCAGTCTCGCACAAGCGCTAACAAGATCTGTCATGTTTCTTCAGAAAACCCATCTTTTTAACAACTGTTTTTAACACACTGTCATGCTGCCCATAAGACACATCATAATGATTGTACTTACGAGATGTAAACTTACAAACGTCACAACAACATTGTAACAACGTACAAACAGTTTCGAGGCTTTGACTTTAAGGGCATTGAGAACATGCTTTTTAAAAATTAATTGTGGATGAAAATTAGTTAACAAAAACGTAAACATGAAATGCCATTTCCACACCTTCTTTAAGCGTAGTTCTGCTACATGATATATTTCCTAGTGATACTAGAAAAAGACAATACTTTATCCATTCATTCTTTTCCTAAATTGGACAGAAAGGTTTAAAAAGCGATGATTTGACGCTTGACTTCATTGAGAACTTGTTGTTAGTGATGGAAATACGTTGCGAGTCGTCTTTAACGCATCAACACATTCTTAGACACTTTGACCCATGCAGTACACCTTCCTCTCATCTTAAACCAGCCAGAGTGTGTAGATCCTGGCTGAACGCTTTGCAACCTGGCACCAGGTTTTACCTCAGGCTGTGTCCCAACACATTTCATCTTTCTGAGGTTGTGACCCATCTGCATCTGTACAAGTCACACCCAATTAAAGTTAAGAAGAGTAACTACAGTACCTAGAAGTGCACACGCTACTAAAACAAACTACTGAACAACATTAGTGTAGCTTTGAGTAACATGGCTGTATACACAGTACTGTGCTAATTTCTTAGTCACATTAGTAATTTCACCCAAAAATAATAATTAAAATAAAGCCAGTTTTAAGCCAGTATATATTTTGCTGTACTATGTCTGTAGAAAATATCAGCTCAACAGTCCTTTTGCGATTATTCGTAATAAACCAGCGCTTTAAATGTAGGGCTGTCAAACGATTAATCGCGATTACTCGCATCCAGAATAAAAGTTTGTGTTTACATAATATATGTCTGTGTACTGTAAATATTCATTTTGTATTCACAAACACATACATTCATATATTTAAGCAGTACAAAAATGTATGTTTATATATTATTTCAATTATTGGTAAATATAAATAAATACATCTAAAGATTTCCTAAATATAAAATGTATACACATGTATGTGTGTTTTTGTGTTTATAAATACAAAACTTATATGCACAGTACATAGACATATGTAAACACAACCTTTTATTCTGGCTGCAGTTAATCGCGATTAATCGCTTGACAGCCCTATTTAAATGCAAAAAGTGGTCACACCAAATGTTGATTTGATATAGTTGACAGAAGTTAACTGAGAGCTTAAACCAATTTATGGCATTATTTTTAAAACCCCACTTTACAGAGCTTTTCACAAGTGCATAAAACTTTTCACACAGGTAGGTTTCTTAATATAATGTGAAGCTGAATTAAATTTTAGTTTATTAGGCTTTTAACAATAACAAATAGGCTTTGCTCTTAGTGATGTCAGTATAAAAGTAATATTGTTTCACAAATGTATAGATTAAGAGACATTTTTTCCACATTATGCTGATTAAATTACAAACAGTGTGTTGCTTTTCGATCTACAGTTTTATATTTGCTAAAAAAAACAAGAGCAAGGACACAAGCACTGTAACACTTAATTAAGCTTTATTCTACCAAAATAAATCAAATCTGAGCTGAAAACCCTAAAGGAATGAAACATACCACACAGCTAGACAGAAGGTGCGCGTGAGACAAGGTTTCCAATGTGGTGACCGTGTGAGCGATATGAATGACGGCTAACCAAGATGAAGTGACAGTGTGACACAAGGTTTCATCATTCTGACGGAATGAAAATAAAAAAGCTTTCACACATGTGCTTATAACGTCTTTGTTGGTTTGCCCTGCAGGCAACATCGCAGATGGCGGTCAGACCAAAGGGGTCTTGATGTGGGCGTAAAAGAGGGCTGGGTGCAGCAATAAAGCTGTATGGTACATGGGTGCATGGGTGCATTAATAACATGCTTTTATGGAAAACGTTAAAATGTCAAACCCCATTGTCACAAGGTTCAGCGATGTTGGTAAGACACGATTTCCTTGAAAGTCGCAGCAGGAGAAACAAGAAATTTGTGACCCTGCCTGTGAAATCCCAGCTAAAGTCATTTTTGTGATTTACTGTTTTCTACATAAAATCATCCTATATAATGTAACAAACATTCTTTGAAAATATAACCTTGATATCTTAAATATTAAACGAGTAACATTATGTCCAAGATTTAAATGATAGTGAAATTAATAGGTGAAATCAAACTTTGATGCTCGTTATCTCAGAATTACAAACCTGATTCCAAAAAAGTTGGAATGCAATAATTTACAAATCTCATAAACTTATATTTTATTCACAATAGAATATAGATAACATTTTAAATGTTGAAAGTGAGACATTTTGAAATGTCATGCCAAATATTGGCTCATTTTGGATTTCATGAGAGCTACACATTCCAAAAAAGTTGGGACAGGTAGCAATAAGAGGCCGGAAAAGTTAAATGTACATATAAGGAACAGCTGGAGGACCAATTTGCAACTTATTAGGTCAACTGGCAACATGACTGGGTATAAAAAGAGCCTCTCAGAGTGGCAGTGTCTCTCAGAAGTCAAGATGGGCAGAGGATCACCAATTCCTCCAATGCTGCGGTGAAAAATAGTGGAGCAATATCAGAAAGGAGTTTCTCAGAGAAAAATTGCAGAGTTTGAAGTTATCATCATCTACAGTGCATAATATCATCCAAAGATTCAGAGAATCTGGAAGAATCTCTGTGCGTAAGGGTCAAGGCAGGAAAACCATACTGGATGCCCGTGATGCTACTGTAATGGAAATCACAACATGGGCTCAGGAATACTTCCAGAAAACATTGTCGGTGAACACAATCCACCGTGCCATTCGCCGTTGCGGGCTAAAACTCTATAGGTCAAAAAAGAAGCCATATCTAAACATGATCCAGAATGGGCCAAGGCTCATTTAAAACGGACTGTGGCAAAGTCCCCAAACTGTTCTGTGGTCAGACGAATAAAAAAAATTTGAAGTTCTTTTTGGTAAACATGGCCATGTCCCAGACTAAAGAGGACAAGGACAATGAAAGTTAAAATCAGCTCTCAGTTCAGAAGCCTGCATCTCTGATGGAATGGGGTTGTTTAAGTGTGTTTGATATGGCATCTTACACATCTGAAAGGCATTGAAATCAATGCTGATCATTGTATATCCAAGTTCTAGAACAACATATGCTCCCATCCAGGAAGGTTTGCATTTTCCAACATGACGATGCCAGACCACATACTGCATCAGTTACAACATCATGGCGCTTAGAAGAAGGATCTCTGTACTAAGAAAACAACCAGCCTGCAGTTCAGATCTTTCACCCATGTGGATAAACATTTGACGCATCAGTAAAGAGGAAGATTACAAAGAAGACTAAGACAGTTGAGCAACTAGAAGCCTGTATAAAGACAAGAAGATGGGACAACATTCCTATTCCTAAACTTGAGAAACTTGTCTCTTCAGTCCCCAGACGTTTGCAGACTGTTATAAGCACAAGACTAAGAGGGAATACAGTAACACAGTGGTAAACATGGCCACAATCCCAACTTTTTGAGATGTGTTGATGACCATGAAATTTAAAATCAACTGTATTTACCCTTAAAATGATACATTTTGCTCAGTTTAAACATTTGATATGTCATCTATGTTGTATTCTGAAAAAATATTGAGAATTTGAAACTTCCTACATCATTGCATTCTGTTTTTATTCACAATTTGTACAGTGTCCCAACTTTTTTGGAATCGGGTTTGTAGATTTTTAGTCTGGTTTTCACAGACAGAGTCACATTTAAGCAAAAGTCTTTATTCGCTCTTAGTTTAATCTCTGACTAAGAAAAACTTTTCAACCGAGACATTAGAAGATTTTTCTTTCCTGTGGGATAATCTGTTCACAGTATTGCAGGGATTTAGAACCACACTGACAGCTAAATCTTTCCGCACGAATAAAGATCATTTACCGTAAAGATGACACACTGACCAATCCCAGGAGTTAACTTTGACAAAGGGGTAAAAAATTTTTCAAGAACGAGGCATTCAAACATAGATCACTCAGTTTACAGATTTCAGACTACTCGATTGCCGAGAGCAAAACAACAAAACATGTATTTGAAGACATTGTGGGTTCACAATTCGCTTGTGACCCTTTAAAGAACGTTACAAGACATACACAAAAGCTAATTTTAACTGTATTTACCTGTCTGGTCTTGAAAATGCATGTTGTGTATTTTCAATTTTTCACATTTGGTGATATAAATTCGCATTTGCAAATTTTATGAAAGGAGATTTTCACATTTAATCTATTTTTTGTCGTTTTCAGCACTTTTTGTCCATTCTTTCAAACCAAAAAAACATTACATCACAGTTCTACATCGTCGTCATCAAAAACCCTTGACAGACAACAAAAAAATGTGCTTCGATCATGACCTACTCAATGAAATCATGCTAGTGCTTGTGTTATGAACTTCAGAACATGAAGAATGTTTTCGGAATAAAATATTTTGCAATCGTTATAACCACTTTACTGAAAAGATGCAAAAACCACACATTTAACACACAGACAGTTTTGTTTGTATTTCTCATTCTATTCCCGACCAGGGATTATTTTCAGTCTAGCATTTCTGATCACATCTGAATGACTGTCGCTGAGGCTTCTGGGAGCAAATGAGCAGTGACTTGTAACAAATGTTGCTGAAACAAATGGTCCAGGAGAGATCAGATTTTGTAATAAACCACTGATGTAACAACAGCATGAAACATCTATAATCTAAGATAATAATCAAAGCGAGTTATGTAATAATCATAACATTACTTTGCATAATAACAGCTGCTAATTTAGCTGTCTAGAATATTTTAGCAAATAAATGCTTAAAATGAAGACTTAAAAAGTATGAAATATGCATATGTGTAGCAGAGTTTGTCAGTAATAAGTTCTTAAACATTAGGTTTTAGTTGCAATGTGTTTGGGAAATTACACTGGTTTTGATGTTTTATGTAATGATATAAAAATAACAACTGTCATCTTTACTAGCAAGAAAAGCTTCATCTCAGTGCATCAGATTTTCATTGGTATGATGGGTGGGGTGGATTAATCACATGTCTCTGTGTGTCTATTGAGCCCTGGTAACATATGAAATATGCTAAAGGGGAAAAGTGTCAGTCAATACTAGCCCTTAACTCAATATGCCACATCAATTCTCAGGCGGGAAAAGTTGCGTAATCTTGCCAGTCCATTCCTACAGTAGGAATATCAACAGCATGCTTTAAATCTACAACCCACCATAACAAGCCAACACAGCATGTTTTGATCATTGCTGGTCAAGCTACTTAAAAACAAGTAAGTTTGCTAAACTACAACCAGAAAAAAGTTAGCTAGTTACATTCTAAGCAAGAAGTAGCTTGCTACATAATAACAACAACAACAACAAAACAACAATTATTTATTATTATTATTATTATTATTATTATTATTATTATTATTATTATTGATAATAACAATCAATTAATTAATTCTGTCAAATCTGTAAAATAAATAAATAATAGATGTTTATTATGATTATTATGATTTTTATTACTGAATCACTGTTAAATCAGATAAAATCTACCACAAATTTATACGGATGACAAAGCCAATCAAAACTAACCACCACATGCAATTATATATAAGCTCCACAAACTGAATCCACAGCAATGTGAAGATGGCAAGTGCATCCGCCTGACCAACCACAGCCAAACTCTCAAACAGCAAGTGTAGAAAACATTGTTCATTAATTAGTCAAATTAATTTTATCGCCGACGCTGGCTACCGATAACAGCGGCAGCTTTGGTTAGAGTCCCAGAAACATTCGAGTTCCTAATGGAGATTGTTTGTAACAAGCCATTACTGCTTGCCGTGCCCACGTCTCTTTAACCAATGCAGCGGAGCATGAACACATTGCTTTGTGTTTCCCTTGTTACGCAACCTTAAATCGGTACGAATTAGTCATCCTCACTTCGGCTGGCCACCAAATTCCTGTTTCAATTTCAAGAGTCTGTTAGGAATCCTGTCAGAATCAAGAAGGTTTTATTATTAGCCTCTGTGTCTTTGAATTGGTGACGATTGAGAACAAAAAGGTATTTGAGGTCTAAAATTAGTCGTGACAGGAAAATGAAAGAAAATGAGCCTATTTCTCTGTATGTATCATTGGGTTGGTAAAGCAACATAGCAGCTCATCAAAAAACTGTTTTCCTGTTTAAATCATGATGTAACAAATAGATTATAAAAAAAGCAATAGCAGTCAATCCAAAAAAGGATAACCGTTAGGAAAACCAGCCATGGTTTTATTATAGTAAAAGTGTAAAAAACTATGTTTTTATTTGATTACTATTTGTATTACCATAGATTAACTACAAATATCATAATTAAACTATGATTACAACAGTGAGAACATGGCAAATGTGTGATTATGATTTTACTACAAAAACACCAACCAAAAAACTGCTACAGTTATGTTATATATGCTGTATATATTTTGTAAATATATGCTATATTTACAAAAGTGAAACTTGAGGAAGAATGTAAATTTCTGATCTTTAAGCTATAAATATGTGATTTAAGATGTGCCATTAGTGAGAAAAACACACCTTAAGGTAAGAAGTCTGTGTGTTATAGAGGGATGTTCTTACATTATTCTATTAGGATCAGAGTTGCTGTGGAAATTAGATCTGCACAATATAAAATTATATATCAAATTATAATATCAAAATACTGCCAATGTGGCAGTATTTTATGTACTGCAACAGGAAAACTCGGTAGTTAATTTTCAGAAGTTGTATTGATGCTCTCTGTTTCAAGAATATTGCATTGGCAAATTCCATGCAAATGTCAAAAAAGGTTTTTTTTACCATACTGATAGCTCAGATGTCAATATTTGGTGGATTAAATACCTATGTGAGATCTGTCTCAAAGTTTTTAAAGCATCTTTTTTGCATGTTAAGTGCCGTTTTCAAAATTTTTACAACCACACTGTGTCCATATGAACAGTCCATATACCTCATAAATGGGCACATGAAAATTTACGTATATTTCCTCCCAAAAACGTCTTTTTGTCACATCCAGTACGCATGTATATTTCCATTTTTTAAAATAGATAATTAGTGCATTGACTGACTTTTTAAGTCTAGACTCTATCAACAGGGCATAAGTAAAATATAAACATATGGCTCAATATATTTATAAAAATACATTCGATGAGAATTTACATTTTAAGTTTGGACTGAAAATTGTCCATAACGCTGGTATTGCCATATCACATATTGTATATTGCATTACATATCAGATTATCATATATCGCATTTTTTGTTAACATCATGCAGCCCTAGTGGAAATTCAAAACAGCAATAATAGATGATGACGTAAGCCAACATAAAATCATGTCTTACATGCCACAGGCCAAAGCATTTTACGCAACACGAGAGAAAAACAGACAGAGTGAGTTGCATTGTCATTCTTACCCTAATGCATGGTAATCCTCACCACAGGCTTATATAAATGCACTGTCAGTATTCATACTGACTCTTTTGTAAGAAGGAGGGCAACATGAACAATGTCTTCCACAAAGGTTTCCCTGCCTTATAATTATTCAAATAATCTTCAAGGTACCCTTATAAAGGGTCTTTGATGTTCAATGTGATTAATCTAAGAAAAGCTTTTGAATTTGAGTTAAAAGCAAGCGCACAAAAAAGAGGGTGGATGACAAAATCATACAAAAAATTCTTAGTAATATTTTTTTTACTAAAGATTTAGAAATGCTTGTAATTCGTATTTAATTCCTGCCTGAACAGTTTACGGTCACAAATTTAATATACGCCGTGTCCTTACCAGACACAATGCAATAAGATTCCACAAGCAATCACTGCAACATCACTGAAACAGAAACTGTTTTAACCTGTTAACTGTCACTCAGGAGGAACACCTATGATATTTCCCTATTCACTTTAATATTTCATAGTTGAATAATGACAAACTAAAAATTGATGAAAAGGTATAAGACTCAAGATGAAATATTTAACAAATAGTCATAACAATGAACATAAACAAAAAAATAATAATGAAAAGATGTTACTGTAATTTATACCTAAAGTGATTTTTTTTAGACTTAAAGAAGCCTTAGAAATGCTTAAAAATGTATTCAGATTCCCCATTTTTTGCAGTGACATTGAAACATTAAAAATGCATAATGTAAAATGTGTCAATTAAAAAACTATAAACACCACAAGGCTCTATCTGTAAAGTACCATTAAACACATACCGACTGCCCACCATTAAATTCATACTGAGAAACAAATACATCACCAGCCCTTTTCACACAGTAATCCCTGTAGATTACCTTGAATTTACCAAAATGATTTTACCAGTAAATTCACAAATTTATAGTAATACAGTAATTTACAGTAATTTACTGGTATTTTTTCTGTTCACAAAGAGCAGATACCAGTAGTTTACTAGTATTGTTACAACCTTTTTTACTGGTAAATTGCCAGTACTGATTTACCAAAAAGGTCCCGTTCACACATGATCTGTTACTGGCAAATTGCTGGCAATTTACCAGTAAAGGACTGCATGTGTGAAAGGGGTTACTGTATCTCGACTGTGTCCTAGATCCACAGTTCCTGAGCACTAAAGCCACAGTAATCCAGTCTCGGGTGTGATAAGAGTTTTTGTAGCAGTCTAACTGCAACTTCGTCCCGCAACTGTGTCGAGTTAGACAAGAAGACGACGATCAGATAGGACTTACCACATACAACTGCTTCCACAGAACAGACCACTCCTGTAACGTAGACGTGACCTCTGTCACGATGGGGTCTTCCAGGGGAACCACCGTCTCATATTGGCTGCAGAAAAACACACATAGACAACAGGTTAGTGTTGTTGATTGTCATTAAAAGCTTCAATGTGGTTGAAGTAGTGTGGAAGTACCATGGAAGTACCATATTGTCCCATATGTAGCAAAATAAAGTTTATTGATAATTAATATGTCCTGTCCTCACTTCCTATTTCAATAGGTAATTGGTCAACATATTAGCATTTAAATCCGCCTTTAAAATAACAGTGGATACAAAGCTATTATCTCTAAACCAGTTCTATTAAATTCTTCTTTCATCACTGCTTCATCTTCCTGCTGTCTCTTTAGCTTTTACTGTCCATTTATCTTCAGCATTCTGTTGTACTTCCAGCCCACCGGTGTCCTTCCTTCGCCCTTCTCTGACATGCAGTGAAAACAAATTGATCTCATTGTTCTGCTTTATAATCACATGTGTCCAAAGATTATTCTGAGGAGCCCATAGCCTCTGATGGAGGAAATTCTGATGAGACGATGCTGTGACACATGCTAGACGTCAAGGCAAAGTTCTTAGAGTCCACTTTCAGAGTCCAGAGTCTTATTTATTAAAATGAAGCATTGGCATACATACTTAATGACAATAAAAAAAAATTCAGTAATTAAAAAAGTAGGGCTTCACGATATTGATAAAAATGCAATATGCGATAGCATGCTAAATAATGCGATATTCGATATGCAAAACAATGTTTATTTTTCTAAATCCCATTTAAATTACATTAAAATGTATTTTTTTTAATTATATAACCAACATCCATTTTATATTTTACAGAAAAGAGAGCATCAGCTGGCTATGAAAGCTTTGCGGCTTGTTGACAGTCTTGCATCAGAGCATGCACACGGCACACTATTATGCACATGCACGCATATCCAAACTAACACCCATATGCCAGATACTATATTATCCACTTCGACCCAAAACTTTGACCATACGTAACTTTTTGAAGTATTAAGATTAAATCACTCATTTATTGCAAACCACTGCGAAATGCATACTGTATTGCGATGTGCACATTTGCAATAGTTTGATAATTGTGTTATATTGTGCCCTATTAGAAAGAAGTGGTGTATGTGGTTTTTACATGTGAAAATTTCCTGTAGCTCAATCGGTAGAGCATTGCACTCGCAACACAAAGGCCATGAGTTTGATCCCAGGGAACACAAACTGATAGAAGACATGTATGGATTGAATGCATCCATACATGCAAGTAATTTTGGATAAAATCATCCGCCAAATGTGTGATTGTAAATGTTAAACAGCAAACCTTTATTTCATAATGCTGTCACTTTAGTCTTTAAACTTAAAGTCAAAGTCATTTATTGTCATATGTACAAGTACACTCTTAAAAATAAAGGTTCTTCACCGTGATGCCATAGAAGAACCATTTTTGCTTCTTCAAAGAACCATTCACACAAGTTCTTCAAATTATAATTTCTTTCTTACTTTTTTATAGTCAAAAGAGCTGTTTTTACTACAAAAAAAGAAAGGTTCTGTGGATGTTAAAGTTTCGTTATGGATAAATTCAGTCAAAAATCATTATTCTATGGCACCATGAAGCATCTCTATTTTTAAGAGTGTGCCGTGCACAAAGAATGCATACAACTTCAAACTTCACTGTCATAATTTTTTTTATCATAATATTATTATTATTTTTATTTATTTATTTATTTTATTTTTTATTTAGATTATGTGTACAAGTCTGGCGACCTGTTAAAAGCTGACTGCTAACAAGTGTGTGCAGCCCTAAACTGCTGAGTAAGACTCCTGGGATTTGCTCTACTGCGCAGTCTGCACACAAAAAAGACAAGCGTATGCACTTGTGTTGTGGAAAGACTGTGAAGATCTACATGCAGTGCCATGCGTGAACACCTGTGAAAAACACTGGAAGACATCAAAAGCTTAAACAAACAGTCGAAGCTGTCGGCTGACAGCCTCTCACGAGTTCTCAGAAGTGAAGTCCCAGTGGGACTGCCAACCTCCAGTTACTTGCTGTTTTTCAACACATGCTTATAGTGTAGTGGTCGAATTGGGCAGTTTATGCGTTATGCATATTAACATTCACCTTGTTACTAAATCTGATGATGTGAATGAATCTGCTCACAAGCTTACATGTCATTTTACTAAACTCTTAAATCATTGATAAAATGGTTTTGTTTACACCACAGGTAGTTTACACCACAGTCCAATTCTGATTTACTGCTTAAATCTGATATTTCTTGAGATTCAGATGAAGTTTTTACAGTCTAAACATCTGATGTATATTAACTTGCCAAATCATTATTACACAAGAGATGGAAAACAGAAAAGTTGCTCAAAAACATAATGAGATAAACGTATTTGTGATGCATTGTGTGCAATTGTACAAGATCTTCCAGTCTTAAAACTCTGAACTAGTATTAACCTTTTAAAAATTTTGCTATTTGCTAAATAATTGTGTCATCAAACAAACAATTTGAGTCACATTTAACTATAATGTAAACAATAATTTGTTCTGTAGTTGCACACATTTTGCACAAAATATCAAAGTCAGACACATTTTATGATGCATTGTTTGCAATTATATATCATCTTTCAGTGTTAAAACTCAGAATTAGCCTTAACCTTTTAATAATTTGCTTAATATCATCAAACAAATAAATTTTGCTAAAATAAATAATTTGACCAAACTTAACTATAATGTAAACAATAATTTGTTCTCTAATTGCATAAAGTTTGCACAAAATAGCTAAATAAAATCCAAAATTTTGACTTTTTTTAAAATATCATTACAAAATATTGTTTACACTCAGAATTTGAATTGAATATGTGCATGTGTGTGCAATCTGGACCCCAATGCAAAGAGAGAAAATAAAATAGCAAAATAATATTCTGTGTAACAGTAAACTATAGAGTTAAAAATAAAATTCAAAACTATGTCATTATATGTGTCACTGGGCAATCAGAAAAAGTATTGAGAGTTGAGTAAATATAAAAATGAATTAATAGATAAAATATTAGGGGTGGGAGAAAAAAATCGATGCATCGATGCATCGGGATTCTTTCTCTAACGATTCTGAATCGATTCTCAAAGATTCAGAATCGATTCTATGTCAGAACTTGTTCATCCTGAATATAACTTTGTTAAAATAAAAGCAATGAAATTAAACTTCAAGATGGGAATACTGTCAAAGAGATTCTAACTATAAACAAAAAGCATAAAAACTCTTTATTTATTTAAAATGCAAATTTATCATATTTGCAAAAATTATATGAAGAATCGTTTTGGAATCGGATCGTGAGTCCCAGAATCGGGATCGGATCGCGTAGTACCTAAAGATTCCCACCCCTATAAAATATACTTATTTAGTATATTAAGTGGCATAGTGTACACACTACTCACAAACTTCAATATCTGTAGCTTTCTAATATCAAAATCTTTATTCAAGTTAAAAAATTCATTTTAAGTCTTATTGACCTTTTCTCATCTGAACCCTCTTGTTCTCTCTGGAGTAAACAGTTTGGCAATATTCAGTATAAAATGTCTTACCCCCTGTTGGTGACGACAGCCTTCTTCAAGTGGACAAACCCGGCCGGGAAGATTCCCTGAGGAGCAAAAGGGAAGAACATTAAATCTCAGGTCCTTCAACTAAAGCCTAGTGCTTCAATGAAGAGAGGAAAATAGCATCTCCTCAGTTATGGGCGTCTTTGCGATTGTGACCAATCAAAAGACAATTCTGCTGGCCCTTCTTGATTTTTGCTTATATTGCTTGAGGCAGAATCATCTCAGGAACTGTGAAGCAGGAACTCAAGTGAACTTGACGTGTCAGTGCTCATGTTCCTCTCTAGAGTAGAAAACTTTTTTATTTCACACTGGTTGAAGTTGCGAAGGATCAGTGTCAAGGGTGCAGTTAGTTCAAGTAATGAGAGCTGACTAAATATCTGCAGTGATCAAACCCATTAGTGGCAACTTCCAGGTTTTGCTGCACTTAATAGCTGTTGCTATTGTGAATTTCAAAATACTTCAAAATAATACTCTATCTCAACTCACAATACTGTAATAATCTATGACAAAACGAAATGTACTGTAGCATAAGGTCAGTTAACAAATATATGTTCTAAGAACGTTCCACTAACATTCCCGTTAAGTTTTGAAGAGGTTATTTCTGAATGTTCTAAACGTTTTTCTACCAATGTACATTTTTATATCAAGGTCTTCAGAACAGTAGGGTACAAACTCATTCTTTAAATATATTCACCCAATGAAGCTGAAAAAATAATTGCAAAATTAACTGCATAGGTAAATTGCAGTATATATCACTTTTCACTAACATACAAAATTACAATATTAAAGTATCATTACTATCACAAAGTTTAATTTTCACCCAAAACAACCCATTACTGGCTTAATGCCATCTTAAAATCCTCTATAAAGCTCCTGTTTAAAAGTTTGGAAGTCATAAATACGATGTGATGCATGTTGGTGTGAATTTGGTCTGAAGAAATTGGATACAATTTGATCAAAAACAATGTCATATTTCTTTATGTCTGTTTCACTTACAGCATTAACAAGAAAGTGAAGCTGCGACAACAAAATCAAGAGCAAGTGATGCACATTATGTGTGTAATTGATCTTTCTATTTTATTATTCCCGAGCTGCCAAATTATAGGAAATGTAGTTTTGTCACACAAGTCTATCACTTCATAAACCAGCACAATAAGTGGTATTTTGTTTTACAATCATTCCGACTTGAGAGATCAGTTCCTGATGAGGAAATAAGTCATTTTTACTACCGAGAAGAATCCTTTTGAAAGACAAAGCTTACATTTACTTACATTAATTCAACTTTAAAAGAGATCAATGTCAAGCTTAAGGTGGCTACAAAAAGCTAAAACGTAACAACCATAAGTTGCTTTAGAAGAATTAACGAAACGGACATAACATAAAGCCATTTGGACGACACAAACATGACGTCTAAACATCTCAGCTAAAGAATCCAGATGGTGGAGGTTCTTGCCACATGCAGTTGTTACCTAATTGTCTTTGCTTGTTGACTTTCAAAAGGTCAGATTCATTAGTAATCGAGGACACCAAATGCTCTCAAACAAACCTCCATCTGCTGGGTGGGATTCCATATGTACGGATGACAGTCAGCATATGTTATTATTCATGAGATGGGCGGTCGCCTGCTTGTACATAAAACCCCTTCTTGATGGCTTGTGTAAATGAATTATGACATTTAAAGAACCAAGAACTCTTCCTGTAAGTAAAAAAGCTCAATAGTATTCACACAAATACATTTTTGGTATAAACAGATACAGTAGCCCTGCCCCTAAACTAACGCCATTGGTTGAGCCAAAGTTGTTGTGTCGGGCTAATCGACATGCTCAAACAAACAGATCAATCACAGTAAATTCAACTTACATATGGCTTACTTATCATTGGAGATCCTTTAACCAATCCTTCAACTTTATCCAAAAAGTAAACCTTCACACTTTTATTGTCATTTCACCAAATTCAAAGTCTTTACCGTGTAATGGGGAATAATACAGGATGGGACTTAAAAGTAGGCTCTCATATTATGTGACCCTGTCTGTTAAAGTATTTTTTTTATGATTTACTGTTTCCAACATAAAATAGTTCTACATAATGTAAAGAACATTCTTGATACCTACAACACTGACTGAGTCAAAGTTTTTGTGCAAAATAATGAAACGCTGTGTCATTAAAATCACTAATTTCAGAATAATAAATGAGAATTTAAGTAATTTATCAAGAAATCTAATATAATCCTCATATAATCTATTATTTACAGCAAAAACACACATTCTTGTCATTGTTATAGGTCTGACTACTTCAATGCTTCTAATATAATAATTAGATTTTGATAATTTGGTTTCTCTGGGAAAACAACCTTGACAACATCATAAATTGTGTTTTACAGACTAAGAAAGTCACAGTATCAAAATTAATGGACACATACAGGTTTTTTTAAATTGAAGATGATTAAAGATGCATAATGACCAGGGACATTTATGCTGTTTGATTTTCTGTAGTCTTAGGTAAATGTTTTAGATTAAATGCTTCAACAGAAAGTCTGTCAATATCATATCATAACAAAATCATTCAAATTCATCATTCAATGTATCCGTGTACATGCATATCCATCTGAGTTTACCAAATAATCTGAGTTTATCTAGCTGTCTTCAATCAGGTAAGCCATGCGGGCGGGTAAGACCACTGACCTGTAGCTAATATCACTTCTCTCAGTTAGAGAAACAATACAAAGATTAGTATGTTTCTTAGGTTAACAGATTGCCTCATGGCTATTTAGCATATAAGGTCACAACACTGATGCAAAGAATAATAGCAGCAATAAAGATACACTTATTGTAGCAGCGTCTGTACAATAAAACCATTCCTGATAGCAATTTTTCCTTGTTTATTTGAGATGCACAGCAACTATTTGTTTGCTTAAAGAAATTCCAAATACTTTCTTAATAAATGTCCCTGGTCTTGTTGTGCATGATTCATCACTGCGCTTATTGAGAGAAAGAAATCTTGCGATGTTTAATCAAAATGTAATCACTGTTTTGCCTACTCTTCTCTTCTGCTGAATGTATTCAAGGCCACTCAAGTGGAGGAAAATAATATTCAGAAACAGCTCTTGCTGCGTTGCATAAAACCGCAGATGCAGGATTTTGCTCCTAAATGTCTCATCAGAATTGTAATAATATCACATTCTGCTGTCTGACGCTCTCAGAATGATTTATAAAGACACAACATTTGTTTTGCAGGTGTATGATTATCACCAGAGAAGATAAATTGTGTTTATCACACATGTCTCTTCAGAAGTTTGTTAAGCAGGCTTTATTGTTGTGTAATGTAGAACTATGAGAGATTTATGTAGTTTGCTTGCTTAAAAATAATTGTTTGCCATTACCTGCTTTTACAGAAAAGCCACATGAAATTCATGTACATGTGCAAACAGCACATGATCACATGTAAAATGCGTGGTTTTGTAACACTCTCGTAATGCGTCATTCTAAGTACAAAAGTGAAATAAAGAAATTCTGATGTATAAGTTTCTCCTAAGTTATCTTTCTTACTTCATGCGGTTTGGTGTTTATTTACAGTAAACTAGGTATGAAAAACTTATTTGCGATGTGCTTAACATATAAAGTGCAATGATTGTGAACGCAAAGCTCCATGGGATTATTTCATGAATACAAATACAAAAATCATAGTTAATGACACAGAATAGACTAAAATAGAATGAGACTCCACTTTAAAGACCAGGGACTAGGGCTGCACAATATTGAAAAAAAAAACTGCACTATGCGATAGCATGCTAAATAATGCGATATGCGATACGATATTTCCTTTTTTAAAGCTGATTTAAATAATATTAAAATATAGATTTTTTTAAAATTATATAACCGACATACATTTTATATTTCACAGAAAATAAAGCATCAGCTGGCTATGAAAGCTTTGCAGCTTGTTGACTGTCTTGCATCAGAGCATGCAGCAGGCACACTATTATGCACACGCACGCATGTCCCAACTAACACCCATGTGCCAGATACTATATTATCCGCTTCGACCTAAAACTTTGACCGCTACATTTTGAAGTTATCAAAATTAAATCACTCATTTATTGCAAACCACTGCAATATTCATATTGTGATATGCACATTTGCGATATTTTGATCATTTCAATATATTGTGCAGCCCAACCAGGGATAGTGTGAAAGCAAAAACAGCCTAAATCTTTTCCACTCGACTCCCTTTTGTCTACTTAAAGGGGTCTGATTCATTATTTTAGGTAAGATTCAAGTTAATGAGCTGTTTGACATTCTGGTATTACTTAATTTACAGGGTGGTGAAGGTGAACCTGTGGTACAGTGTGTTTTACACAGACCTTTAAGAACCAAACACACTTCAGCATTCCTGCTTTGGCAGCCGTGTAAATAATTAAACATTTGTGAAACTGCACTGTCAAGCACTGCTCTTGACATTCATTAATACCCACTCCATCTCAAATGCCAGCTGAGAAACATATTGCCACAAATTACTAACAGGGTTATGTGTTTTATAAAGTTCTGTCACTCTCAGGATCATAATCAATGCTCACATTCATCTTAATAATGTTAATAATAATCGTGTTCACACTAAAATATTAAAAAAGGCTCATGTTAAGGTAAAACTGTTAATAAAAGTGCTCATGTTCATGTTAATAATTATAAAAAAATCTAAAACAATAATGAACAAAGGTGCTCATATAGATTTAAAAAAAATGTTGATAAAACATTCACATTCACTACAAAAATGTTAAGAAAAACTTTACATTAATGTTAAAAATGTTAATAGTAAATACTCAAATTCATGGTAAAAAGTTTATAAAAATGCTCACATTTATGTGAAAATGTTAATACAATTGATCAAATTCATGTCAGAAATGTTAATAAAATTCCTCAGATTCATGTTAAAAATTGTAATAAAAACATTATAAATCTTAAATATTAATAAAAATGTTAAAAACATTAAATATTGCTCAAGTTCATGTTAAAAACTGTTAATAAAAATGCTCATGTTCATACTTAAAATATTAAAAATTGCTCAAATTCATGTTTAAAAATGGGCCACAACTTGCATTTAATCATTATAAGTAAATGTATGTGCAATTTATATTAAAGTGTAAATTCTCCTATTCTACTTTACTTCTAGTATAAGTATCTAAAATATTAACAGGTAATAAACCCCTAGAGCCCACAGGCATAATAGTCTCTTTCAAAAATAGACACTTGTGTTTTATGCCTTATATTTTATGTTTGATAATGACTTACTAATTGAAGTCTTTATAAATAACCAAACACAGGAAGTAACAAAAGAAAGTGAAAATCCCATAACAACAGGCATGAAAAGTTATTGCAGACTGTCTTGCAGACTGACCTCTAGAGATCTATTTAAAGAGACAGTGACAAAGCAGGGGCACCAATATGTCAGGTTTAAATTTGTCTGAGTAACAAACACTATCTTTTCCTGTCCCAATTCATCTTGATAAAAGGCAAGGTCTGTGTGAGGGGCTGTCTAGCGGACCCGCTCCCCCGTGTCACCCCTTTTGACCTCACTTCCTGCGTGACGGCAGGTTGCGTTTCCTCTCTGTCATAGGGAGTAATGACCTGTTCTAATCGGCGGGAATTCCTCTCTTGAGACATGTCTGACTGTGGCCTGAATTCAAGAATAGAAGCTCTTTTTCTTTAGGAATGTTGTCCCAGATTTCAACGTGAAAGAAAACCTACTGTATCATTAGTCCTGTTGTGGAATGACTGACAGTAATAAAATTAACCCCTTGCTTGAGATCTATACACAGAAGTATTGTTCTGGAGAAAAAGAAAAAAAATGTAGGCATACAAAACTGTAATATCAAAACAAATGTTCAGAATTAGAAAGGCTGTCTTGTTTTTAGTGAAAATACTTTTCTAAATTTTCTAAAACACTTCTAATTACTTGAGAAACATATTAGCTTCAGGAAATGACGACATTTTGTTATTGAACGAATATAGAATATTCCTAGTAAACAAGGCTTTTCTTTTGACAGACCGGCCCTAACCAGACATGACACTATTCCGTGATACACAAAGACAAAGATGTGCTCTGGAATACTTCATTCTGATTGGCCAGTGGCATCATTACATGTGTGTTATTCACTAAAAAAAAGCTCTAAACTCAAAACACAGGGTCATCTGGGTACTGTGAGTCAATTTGACCTCGAAAATAATTTAATCACAATAAATCAGAAAAAAAAAGTGATTAAATTACAAATGATTCAAATAAATTGTGTGTTCGTCTAGTTTGAACTTCATGTTGTGCCTGACAGTCATTGACAGGAAAGCAGATAGAAAACAGTTTTTCCTCTCAAAAGGATTGTATTCGTTTCAAATAAGCTAATAAAAAATGTCAAATATATATTTTGTGTCCAGTTATTCACTTATGTAATCCCTCTGTCAGGGTTTATTCTGCAATAACAACCGGCTTGTTGTACATTATCCCTTATATGTATTTTATCACGTGTTGCAGCATCACATCACATCTTGTTAGTACACAGTGTTAGCAAAGTAAGCCAACACTTTATTCAGAAAAAAGACATTGATATCCACTTCACTAACAGCAGTTCTCCATCCTGTTGCCCTCTCTCCTCCCTATCCCTTCCTGTCACTCTCTCTACTATCCTATCATTAATAAACATAAAAATATATATAAAATAATAAACAAAAAGCAGTTATAGAGGAAGATGAGTGTTCAAACAACTGATGGTGTCTTCCTCTGGTTCACATCGTATAATCGTAGCTTATATTAATGTCTTATAAAGTGATCTTGATTTCGCGTGAAAAGTAATTTACATAAAGTAACCTGCACTTATATGTTTTAAGCACAGATGGCGATACATAGGCAAAACTTACGGATTGCAGCCTAAAACCCCATTAAAGACATATCTGAACAATGTTTTGGCTCATACTGTAGTTTATACAGTTTGTCAGGAAAGACAAGAAATGCAAATCGCAAATTGCATGGGCGATATAAGTTACGATGACTCACGTCGCATTCCAGCATATTTGACACCGGTAAACTGTTCATAAAACTCTTTAAATCGAAAGTGTTTTTGAACACTTCAATCACCGCAAAACAGACAAAGACCGACTAACGCTGATGGAAATGATTTATAAACACTTCCCACACTGCCTCTTTTGTCATGAGCATTTCACAATAGAGAAAAAAACTGACATAATTGCAATGCATGACTGAAAACTGTGTAATTTAGCAAAAAAGGACAAAATGCTCTGGAAAAGCTTTCATTATATCTCCAATGTGCCCTTGTCTTTTTGTCAGTACTTTCAGTGGAGAACCAGCTCCATGGGCGTTCCGAATTCTTTTCTCGCATGTCAATCAAAGCAGCCCATATTGTGTTGTCGCATTGTGTGCTATCTGTGCGAGGCTGTTTGTTTTTCTTGTCCTGGAGGCGGTTTAATATGTCGTCTCTTTTAGTTTCACCAACCGATGTGACGTCAGGCGACATTCAGACTAAATTAAAGTTAGGAGTCGTGCCAATCAGATATTAAAGTACGAGTGAATTGCTCTCTGCCGTAAGGTGGAACCTGAATTCATCTATTATGGAATGACTGGATAGTAAAAACAAATTCTTAAATTATTATTATGCCTAAATCATTATCAAATAGTTATTTGCGAAATAGTGTAGCATAGATTCAGTCTGCAAAATGGAAAAGTTGTTTGTGAACCACCCCATAATCTAAAATAATTCACAAAAGTAAAAGTTAAAAATTCCCGGAGTAGTGTGTCATTGACTGGATATTAAAATACTTTCTGATTGATCGACCAATCACCAATGACCTCTAGCTAAACCAATGGCATGAGGGGTGCGACCCTTGTTTAACAATTGTTGGCAATAATGGTTACCTAAAATAATTTTAGGTAACATTAAAGCTGCAATCCATAACATAATCCACATATCACCATATCTGTTAAAACCATCTTACATGGGTTTAGCCAAATGCCTAAATGTAAATGTAAATGACAATGAATTGACATTTCCTGACTAAATGTAATTATAAGGTGAGGATACATTTTTGATACAGATTTCTGTTTAATTTTAACAATTTTAACTTTAAACTATAATAAATAATTATTATTTTACAACCTTACATTGTTATACCAGATTAAATTTATTTTAATCATGCATTGATAAACTTAAATAAATGCATGATTTATTTAATCCTAAAATTACCAGTGTTCTATTTTCAACCTAATAATAATACATTTTATAATAAAATTCAAATTTTTATTTTATTTAATTTGGCTTTGGTATTTTATACAGTTTTACTTGACTCTTCGTATTATGCTACTGTATGTACTCAATGTATAAATTATCACACAAAACTTTTAACTGAATTTATCTCATGAACGATCTCCAGTTCCATCACAAACCCCTAGGGGGCCGGGACTCCTTCTAAAGAGCCAAATTCGTTACCTGATCGGCAGTGGTGGAGCGTACCAAATACAGCATGACAGATCTGTCACATCCTCCACAACCCTGCACTGCTAGATCTGGAAACTGCAGCGAGCAAACTTAGTTTGGCATAGATTTCGCAGGTGTATTTGCATAATTTTTAGTGACTTTCTATAGTCACTAAAATGAACAGACAGCGCATGCAATAAGACTACATTGGAAATCACAATTCATTCTCAGTGAATTTACCTAAGTGGCTTTACCTCTCCACACACATAGCTGATGAACTAATGCATAAATAATGCTGTACAAATGCAAGTGATTGAGCGATTTGACCTTTTTTTAAGTCAAAACATCACACTCCATCTCTCCTCTCATTTCCATCAGCAGTAAGCATTTGGAAACACATTCCTGATATTGTTCCATGGGCTCTGGGGTGCTGGTGCGTAGGCGGACAGGGGTGGGTGGAAGATTTCTGATGAAAATAATTGATCGAGGAAGAGAGATTTAAAATAGTGAAGGCACAGCCAAACACAAACAACCACTCACGGCTCAGTGCTGCCTCCACTTAAATACTCGCAGGGCAATAAAGCAAAGCTTTCAAGGGACCCTATAAGAGCTTTCATTAGACAACTGAACGCTCAATAAATGACAAATGAATTGTATTTGCGATTACAAATGAAAATCAACACGCCTTAAATAAGTAACAGGCTTTTAAAGGAATATTCTGGGTTAAATGCAAGTTAAACTATATCGACAAATGTTTTTGTTATTGTGTGAAGTCTCCTTTATGATAAGTAGGTCCTGTAAATTTATTACATATTAAATTGTTTGTTTAACAATCATGTTTTGGAGCTGTAAGTTCAGCATGCTGGCCATCTGTCCACGGTTTAGTTTATGATAATGAAATTTACATAAGAACTGTTTCACAAAACTAACAACGTTACATAAATGTTTAACATATATTAAACAAATGTTTCACAAATGTGTCACAACATCATCGCACAGCAAGTTATGAAAGATTTATGTATAATTTAAAAAAACAATTATGCGAGTTCTAGATAATGTATAAATTGATATACATTTTGTACATTGAAAGTGCATCAAAAATATCTAATGCCCAATACATAAAACTTGTAATCGCAATTATAAACGGAAGGACATTTATGTTTTAAAAGGATTCTTTGATGTCTAAAAAGTTTAAACATCTATAAAAGATTAAGAAAGAAACGGTTCTGTAAGGAGCATGTGAGCAAAAATCTATGACACTGTTGCAAAGACACCTTTATTTTTAGGAATATAAGCGAATCATTATTCTAGGTGGCGCTCCTTCATTTCGGTCGCAGCTAATGGAATGAGTTTACCGACCTCGTTCACACCGTGAATACAACCCTGCAGTTCTCACAGTGCAGGCTTGGCTCGTGAATTGCAAAGCAGGTGCCAGGCCAGTGTCACCTCTACAGTAGATTAGTAAGGATTGGCTGTAGACAGGGCTGCTCTGGACTCTGCGTGCAACGGGCACTGCGGGCACCTCCGCCGAGCACTTTGAGGTTTTGCCACGTGGCATGCGTGAACACACGGAAAATGCGGAGGCAGCCCCAAGCATTTTCACCTCGAGGAAAGTGTCAACTGGCATGCAGCGCGGCACACCTGCATCTGACAGATGGCCAAAGTCAACCGCGTGCAACAGTGTCTGTAAACATAGCGAGTTCACAGTAAGTTCAGACGTTATATTTCAACCTAATAATTCACACAAATCAGATATATGTGTTACGTATGTGGGTGGTTGACAAAAGTCTACGTCATATGGTGTGACCTACAAAAAAAGTAGGAAAAAATTACAGTAAGATAAATCCTTCTCATTCTATTTGTAACTCCAGCAAAGAAGATAAATCTCTCATGCTATTCGTATATTTTTAATTTATTTTCTCCATTTTAGCTGTTACACCATAGGACAAAGTCACATATTTATTTGACAACTACCCATATACTCATTTATATTTTCTGCATGTGAATGTAAAGAGTACAAATACTTGTACATTTTATTACTAATTATTAAATATTTTAACAGAATATATATATATATGTTTACATAAAGAATTTACACATTAGTTACAGTATAGATATTTACTGTGTTTATAAATCAGTATATTTATAGGTAAACCCCAATACATTGTAAAACTAAGCTACAGGAACAAATGTTTTTGATACACTACACAACTGACCTCATAGAAGCTGTCAAGTGACAGAGAGAAAGCCCAACTCTACTGTTGATGTTGTCATCAAAACTGCTTTTGTGTGTGTGCGTACATGTAACTTCTAGAATATTTTAGATTGATGCTCCTTATCTTTAGAGGTTTGATGAGAACTCCTTTATAGTACAGCCATAGTTCCATAAAGGTGAACTTTACTTTGAAAATTGTTGGAAAATGTCTACGAATATGCCACCACATGCCGGAGTATAACATATACTGTATTTTAATTTGAGTTATGAAATTATAGGATTTAAAATGGCAACTTGTTTAAATTTGTTATACTGTAACATTTGAATTAAAAGATTTATTCTACAATACAATTCTGATGTTTGAAAGTACATTGTATTCAGCCATAAGTATACAGAGGGAGATCCTATTTAATCATGGGCAGAAAATAGCACCATTAATGGAAGATAACTGGGGGTAACTACTTTCAATTTCTATTTCCATGTTTTCCATTATTTTCCCCACCAACCAAAAATCAGCAAACATTCCAAACATTACATCTAGTTCAGATACTAACACTTACTTTACTAAGATCTTTCTTAACATGCAAAAGCCAACACTGTTGCACAAGAGAAATGGTCCCTTGCTACTAAAATTTGGTTTTCAACCAGTCAAAGGGCCTTTATTGTAAAACACATCGTCTGATTTCATTAGTTACAGCAACAGACATAAAACCAGCCATTTCAACTGCCTTCCTGTAAACATGGTTGCAAGGTAAACAGATTTCAGAGCTTCCATATTTGTCTGGAGTCCGAGAGTCTCATTCAGTGAAATCATCCAGGATGTCAATTTGTCCGACAAAGTCATAAATAATTATTATTCCTAACAGACCCGGGTCAACACAATAAATATGACTCAATACTTAAAGACAGGCCTCATGTCTGGAAAAAACATTATATCGATACAAACACTTATGTGTTAAAAATGTTCTGCATTCAAGCTACTAATAATGTCAAAGCATTTTGTAGTGATTCTGTACTGTTTATTTTTTTCTTATCAGCAAAAACCCTGATTTTACATGTCAACACAACACAGTAGACCACAAGATGGGTTAAACACACTTTGAATACAGGTTTCGAATGTTTCTTGAATTTGCAGGGTTTTACGCTTCTGACAATAATGTGTCACACGAAACTCACTGTGTCGGCACTAACCATGTGTCGGCACTAACCATGTGTTAGCCATCGCAACAACCATCGTGTTCACGATAAGGCTATGTCACTCATTTGTGCCAAAATACCATCGAATTGGTTCAGACAGAAGGTCATCAGCATACTGACATATAAGAGAATATAAGAATTTTCTCCCTTTTCTAATTTGACAAGCCGATTCAAAATGAAAGAGTTTTTTTCCTTTTTTTTAGAACAGTCCTTCAACCCATAATAGTGAGAACCACTGAACAAAATCTTCATTGTGGGGTTGACAATTCTGTTTTTCTCTGTGTCTTTAAGAAAATTAATACTGCAAATATTATCTAACACTATTAAGTATGAACATAGCATCAATTTACCTTGATTGTTGGCTTCTTGGTGGAAAATCCTCTGTACCATCCTGCAACAGACAAAATGTAAATAGGTTATTTGTGACAATTACATCACAACTACATACAGTACAAGGATTATGATACAATTTCCCTACAAAGGGACATTATGTTCATTTTCGCTATTTGTAAAGTATGTATGATAAAATTGCCCACATCAATTGTTAATTGTCAAGAAAGGTAGTGTACACAAACCCTCAATCGATGTTTAGACTTTGTTCCTAATGCACTCAATCACGTAACTATGCAGTCGTGAAGGCCATATCTTTCAGATGATGTAGAACATAAAGTTCAGAACATTGCATTGTAGTACACCAAGGTCTCTGGCTGACGTCCAGTACGTTTCTGAAATACTGTCTCCTAGCAGATTCAGCACTCTGCTGGAGAACCCAACCGGCCTAAACCAACATCATAATAAGCCTTCAGCCCATAATAAACGAGCTAGGTGCTCAAATTTAGTCTCGGCACAGTGCGTCACCTTATTAATGCGGTAAGAAAGCCAGCTGTCGAACATTCTCCAAACGTTAGCCACACAGAGAGCTAGGCTGTGGCATATTTAATCATGACTAAATAGTCACCCGGAGTAATAAATTTCTTTCTGTCGCTGTTTTGAAAGCAGAGCTTTGCGACCTTTTCAAATGGCTTTTTAGTAATTAGATTAAAAGGTGAAGTGGACAGTTTTTTACGTTACAATACTTTTGTTTGTAGATTGATTACCCCAAATAGTGTAAACGTTGAAGTGATTTTAAAACACTCCATTGAGTTTAACAGTACAAAATGTCAACTTTAGGCTCAACCAATGGTATGACTTCTGGGCAGCGCAAATTTCAACGTATTTTTTTTTAAATGCTGTTTTCTGAATTGTCACATCAATAAAAGTCAATTTTCACATGAAAATTTAAATAAGCTACAATTTTATGTTCTTTAAAGAGTCATCCCTTCTCTATTTGTTGGATATTAATGCTTCTGGTTTGTTCATTTTAATTCACGGAAATACTACGAAGTATGTCGTCTCTCAAAAAACGCTTGTGTATTTTCATTTTTTAAGAAACAGTAGTTAACTCGTGCATAGACTCACGAAGGGGTTTGGTAAAATATAAACAGATTGTTCAATATACTGGTAATAAATACTTTCTGTGAGAAATTATATAATAATGTAAGTTTCGAATGAAAATCTCATGTCTATAACGCTGGAATTGCTCAAATCAGCCATTGGCTGCGACTGGTTGCGGAGGCAACTTTCTCCTCATGTACAATTCACCACTAGTTCATTATTCATCTCCCTTAATTTTCTTTTTTTTTAATCCTTTCCATTAATTTCTCCAATGTCTGACTGTTATCTAACAGTGGATTCACCTGGATAACCCTGCTGGTGCTCTGGACGCATCATTTACAGAAGCATTACTCTGCTTATGTCTAGTTTAGTGTTTTATAATTGGAAGACACAAATGACCTGTATCTCCTCCGAAGCAAATTAACTAGCAATTAACAAAGACCTATTGTGGCCAGAACTCATAAGCATAATATTGATTTGAATTACACACCCTGCTGAAAGACCAGTTGGTGACCACGTAGATGTGTTTTGGATAATGGTGTGCAGCAGACGTTCTAACTAGGTTAACCAGCAAGACATTTCTGCAGCCAGTTTAATCAGAAAAACCATGCTGGTTGACTAGCTTTTGCCAGCTCAAAGATAACAGATATTAATAAGATGCCGCAGTGCTATTACTATGAATGGGGAAGAATGCAACGCTCAATATGGCCGGTCAAGCGATAGAAAGTAAAACAAGCCAATCGTCACTGGATGAAGACTGACTCTATACAAAACATTGTGAGGCTTGCCAGCAATTACAAAAAGCAGTTTTTTGTGCAATTTGAGCTTATGAAACAAAAGTTATGGCACAGTTGATGTCAGGTTAAAAGAATTGTTCAACCAAAAATGGACCCCATTGACTTGACCATTTTATTCCTACTATAGAAAGGGGTCAAATTTTTGGGTGAACTATTCCTTTAAATGGTTATGTGGAAAAATGTGTTTTAATCGTGATTATATTCAGTGTTGTTAGAGGACAGAACTGTGGTCTTGCTGTGATTGAAATATCCATCCAGAGGGGCTGCAAACATGGCCACAGGCTGCACCGTTAGAGCTTGAGCTAGAGCAGCTAAGCCAGCAAAAAAACAATATTGAAATTTATGGTCTGCTTACATGATTTTTTTGTTACTAAAATACATAATAATTGCATAGAATAACTATTTTGCATTATTTTACAACTGTAAATAGAGCAAAGACAAACCTGTTGAACATTAAACTGGATTACTTTAAGAATTTTTAAAGTAACTTTAAGAATTAAATGTCCCTAAAATTTATATAAACCATTATTATTAGTGGAAGTGTAATTTGGGTTATTACTCAAATTTGTAGGTGTCCTTAACTCATTACAAATTAAATCACCCTGTCTGTGAAAAGTCTCAAAATCTAATAATGAGATAAGGAGCATCAAAATTTGATTTCACCTATAAATATCACTATAAATACAAACAACAGAAAATATTCATAAGCTTGGCTGATAATGTTGCGTGCACCTGCGGCCATCTGTCCCGGACACAAGACGGACTCGACGCATTAATCATCTCAGTCAATCTTTGTTAGCTTTCTCCCCAGGTGGGTCTCGGTAATGTTGAGGTGGACTTCGTAATTAGCTATTTGATTTATGCAAGAATGAGCGTCCGGCGTCAATCAACGATAGCGGTTTCCACTGTCAATTTCCATTTAGCACCAGAACAATCCCGGCAATTGGTTAATGAATAACATTTGCATGAAGGGTCTTGTGTCTAATGTCAAAACTGCAGTGTGTTGGGTCAACAAAGGTGTCAATACATTTTATAACAGAGTGGAAATTATATCGCTGTTAACTTGCAACAAGCTGCCAGACAGTAGACGGCAAATGAGATGTCTAGTTGGTGTACTCTAGAGAAGAATCAAGACAAAACCACCACGCAAAAGTTGACAATGCTGTAGACGAACCATCAGCTAGAGGCGGACTGTAGCCATTAGCTGTGAAAGATTACCAGATGTCTCATGGACATCGTGGATTTCAACATCACCATACAGCTGCAAACAAACATCACCTGATGAAATGTGTCATATGTCTCTGTGTCTCTCAACAGGTTTAGACGGCGGGGACTTGTTGAGCTGTCAGACTGTTTGTGTTCACAGCTGTGATGGTGATGTGTGTCTCAACAGGTTTCACGTTATAGGGCCAAACCCCTGCGAGACGACTACAAGACTACTACTCCTGCCAATGTCTTTCTGTTATTCAATCTGAATGTCTGTATATCTATCTATCATTCATTCTGTCTGTCTATCATTCTGTCTCTCTATCTCTGTCTGTCTGTCTCTATCTATTGGTCTGTGTATCTATCAAGCCATCTGTCTTTTTCTTTGTCTCTCTCCGTTTATTTGCTTTTCTATCTATCTTTCTGCCTGTCTGTCATTCTGTCAATCTTTCTGTCTGTGTATCTGTCCAGCCATCCATATCCTTCTGTTTGTCTGTCTCCCTATTCATCTATCTCCCTGTATATCTCTCTCATCTCCCTGTCTGTCTATCTATTTATCTCTTTATTTGTCTGCTTCTATGTATGTCTGTCTATACATCTTTCTTTCTGACTGCCATTTCATCACTCTGTCTATTTCTCTTTTTGTCTGCATCTCTGTCTCTCTGCTTATCTACGCCTGTCCATTTTTTTCTCTATTTTTGTCTATCTATCTATATGTCTTTCTGTCTACCATTCTGTCTGGTTCTTTGTCCGTATCTGTCTGTCTGGGCATTTGTCTAGCCATATGTCCCTCTGTCTATGTACAATTCTAGCTTCCTATCTGTCTGTCTGTCTGTCTGTATCCCTCTGCCTTTCTGTCCGTCTGTCTATTCGTCCATCCATCCATCCGTCCATCCATCCTCTTCTATTCTACAGTCTATAGAGACATTGCAGTAACTTGAATGTTGTGCCGGGTTCCGTTTACAGCAAAAGGGAAATCCCCAATGAGCACAAACAGTCAAACATACTGTCATGTCTTCAAAAATGCTCTTCTCTCTCTCAACTTCCCAGCAGATGACACTGCAAAAAACTTCAGCCCTCAGAACAGAACGCTCCAATCAGCCCACTGTGACACTCCAGAGCCCTGAGCTCTCAGAAGCTTCGATTTTCCAAGCATCCATTACCTCAAAAGCATTTCACTGCAGCAAAACAATCAATATGTACAGCAAACTGCTAACCCTGTGAATCAGAGCACTGATTATCCCAAGTCTTGAAGCTAAAGCCAAACCTTTCGCCTTACCTACTGACCCGTGGTCAATCCATTGACACATACATCCTCAACAGGTTGCTTTTCTCTATACAATAGATGTGGATATAGACTCTTAGGACAAAGCAGGACCATAAAAATAGTTCAAAAAGTTCAAGTGAATTATTCCAAGTCCTTTGAAGCTATACAATGTCTTTGTGTGACTCAAATTTAAAGCTGCAATTTGTAACTTTTGCCTCTATATCATCTGCCACATCTGTATAAAAAATAATATTGCAGGTTACTTTATGTACTTAATGTGTCTTTAAGCATGTTAAATTAGTCAAATTATATCAAACTGACATTTCCTAAGAATCATACCCAACGGTTCAATTCATAAATCATTATTACAAGCTTACCACTGCAAATCATGGTAGGATAAGACACCAGCTTTGAATACTGGCTGTTTATGTTTCCTTTCTAAATAACTGATTTAGATTTACTAAATATACAAACTAATTTACTAAGTCATTTACAAATCCAGAGCTCAGCTGAAAGTGACACATATTCGAATATAGTGCAGCAATGCATGTCATGAACTCAAACAGTGTTTAAGCAACACAATTAAATAATGACAGAACTTTAATTTTGAGGTCATCATCCCATAGTCTAAATTAACCTGTCACAGTTTCTCAGGTGGAAATTTCTCTATTCACTTTATTATTTCATAGTTGAATTTTAACCTAATCATGGCTATAAAATACTAAAATACTAACTAAATGACGTAAACGTATAAGACTCAAGATGAAATATTTGACAAATTTTAATAACAATTAAAAAATAAAAACAAATTTTAATGTTACTAAATAATTTATAAAAACACCTAAAATTATTTTTTAAAGGACTTAAAATGTTTGAACAAATATCTATTATCTAAAAATGTTAAAATTGTAGTTCAGATGAATTTTCAGGTGTATACTCAATTTCTGCTGTGACAGTTATCAGGTTAAATGGCTTTTTATTGTAACACTACCCACTCTCTGTCACTGTACTTCCAAAAAAAGCCCCAACCAACTCGACAAGTAGCAAAAAATAGCACACAAGACATTTAAAACGACTTCTTCCAGTCGAGACCTGAGGCTGAGGTTTGTGTTTGACTGAACATACATTTCTCCTTTCAAAAGGCTACAGTATCTTTCAGCAGATGATGTACAATGCGGCACACTTCACCCCCGGGTCCTGAATATCAAGCTGTAACCGTGACCATTGACAGCTCTCGGGAACAAGCATTTTTTATTACTGACCTTTACACTGAGACACAAAGAAATTGAGCCAATTCTCTTTCGATGTACAGAGCGGGCTCAAGTGAAAATCTATGACAATTCTGTTACCTGAAAGCGAATTTGTGTGGGTTTATAATTCACATTCAGTTAACATGGTGATTGTTAAAAATGTTTGGTACTGTATGACCTTAATATTTTTATAATATTTTCTATTCTATGCATTAATGTACATTAAAGGGACGGTTCACCCAAAATAAAAATGTGGTCATCTTTTATTCATCCTGTCATTGAAAACCTGTTCATGACTATTTTGAGAAATGTGGTTTTCTGTGTATCCAATGGAAGTCAATGAGGTCCAATGTTGTTTGGTTTTTCAAACTATCTTCTTTTGTTTTTTGAACAAAAGTAAGTCATACATGTTTGGTAAGGCATGAGGGTAAATAATAATGAATAAAATAAAAATAAAATAAAATAAAAATGAAAATTTTTATTTGGGGGAAACTGTACCTTTAAGGGGAACATTTATACTTTCTAAACAATTCAATATACAAAGTTGTCTGTTGTCTCGACATGTCCAGTTTTTTTTTGCCAAATGTTGCCCAAATCTAGAGCAAAAAAAAGATCCCAAACGTTAAAGATTTTTATAATATAATTGTTTCTCCTAGAAAGCAGTGTGATTATAAAACAGACTTTTCCCACTTTACTTCTGATAAAAGTAGATTTCTCATGAAAGAGTAAGTGGACTCTTAATCGATATCAGAAGACTAACATGCCACAGCTAATGTCACATGATCAGTCTTGCATTCAATAACACGACCATGTATCAAAAAGCTTGGATATGGGTATACGGCAATGCCATCTAGGTGGATATGCAGGTCTGAAATTAAGGGAGGGAGTCAGGAAATGTAAAGCTAGGCTGATAGTGTCATTATGTGGAAAGACATAAAAGAAATTCAGACATAGAAATAATGCATTTAACTTTGAAGACTTAGTCTTCTCATAGTCTAACTAATCATAAATACATGCTAATGAAACATTTATTACTGCTCTGCGTGCTAAAGTCAAGTTAAATGATGACCCTAGAGGCGTTGTGTTAAAAGTCTCTCCGTTGCATTCATGTATTTTAAAAGTTATTCTGGTTTCAAAAGAAAAGACTGCCAGAAGCACGGGTTACATCTTCTCAGGAGAAATGCAGGGATGTATTTTTCTGGAAATATCCCAGACACATTAACCCGAAAGGCGATGGTGGATGTCATGTGATTTATGGCACTTCCAATGAAGAGATAAAAAATATGGTTTGAAATTCCATTAAAACCTTCAAATACAAAAAAAATATTTATAGTGGTTTAAAGATATATTGTTGCACAATGTATCGCAACACCAAAAAATAAAATTTTGTAACTGTGTTTTTATGAAGACGTCTGTTTAATCCTAAGCTAATAACATGTGACCAGCGTCTATAATGTTTTTTTTTTCCCGTATTTACTGCTTTAAGAATTTTCCATTTAATTTTTTTATAATTTACATGTAGAAGATTCAATTAAACCTTAAATGTTGTGATTTCTAAAAGAAGTTTTAAAATTTTTAAAAATAAATCTGTTAATTGAAATTTGGTTTAATTTTGGTAAAAATATGAACACAGTATTGTGCATTGTATTGGACATATTTATTTAAAGACTTTTCATTAACATCTGCAGTGTCAGCAAATCCTAAACTAAAGTAATTAAAAGTTTGACAAAACCATTAGCTTAAAAAGCATTACAGCAATCTCAGAGAAAAATTTACCTTCACACTTCTCCAAGATCTGAACAGTTTCTCCAAGCTCCAGAGACAGACCATGTGAGAAAGATCCACGGAAACTACAAACCACTGAGAAAAGAAAAACAGGGAAAAAGAGTTAGATTAGTATTGACTGCCTTTAAAGGTGTCACATTTACAATTGCATTTACAAAGTTTTTACTTTTTATAAAGCAAACAAAAATGGCTTGCGTTAGTTGTCTCTGCACATTAAACTGGCATAAAAGAAAGTGCTGTATACAAAAATAGGAAAAGAAAGTGTATACAGACATTATTTTTCAGATACGGGGGATTTGAGAAACGGTTTGGCTATAGATGCACTGGATATGTGAAGCCCAGCATTTTCTCTTTTGTTTAGGGATAAGCCATTAAGACAAAGCTACTATAATATTCAGGTCATCTGCTGGCCACGCATTTGCCGCTGGGTTCAGCTGAACAAAACGTGTATGTCTGCTGTCTGCTTTTGAGCCATACTTAAAACATGCAAAATACACTGTGTTCTCTTAGAAATGCTAAATGGTAGACAGAGTTTCTTTTATATAGTGTACTAAAAAAAACTGAATATAATGAAAACGATACAAAATGACAAAAATTCAGATTTTCTCATTAAATAGCCCAAAAATGAATGTATTATCCGTTTAAATTAACTGTTTAAATTTAGAATGTATTATCTGTCTAAATTACTGTGGTATTTTGGTTGGCACTATGGTATTTTTTTGTCTTTCATCATATAACACCTAATAAAAAAGTCCTTGGTATGCCATGCTATAATATAAAAACCATGGCAGGTCACATAGAGATCACTACAATAAAAATGTGAATCTTTTTTAAACCTGAAAATGTATTTTCATATATATAATAAAACAAATATGTATTATAAGTGTATCACAGTATCATCACACAGAAAGTTTAAACAGCAATGTAAAATCATTGAACATATTACGGAACACAAAAACATTGCTGCAGTTTTCATGGCAGAGACGTCCCAACATCCAACATTGCCATGGCAACCTGGACAGAGCATCCCGGGAAAGATTAAATCCAAATAATCATATGCATGACCAGCTTTCCAAAAGCAGATATTTCTCTTTACTGTAAGCTGTTTTACACGAATTAAACCAGAATAGTCTTAACTCTAGTCAGGATACACGGTACAGACTATATGAATAATATATAAAAATGTTATTTGAAAGTTGACAATAAATAAAACATTCTGGTCTTATGGTGAAAGATTCATCAGTGCAAAATATATAAAATAATAATAATAACAGTCAAATAGCTATGTTCACAATCCAATCGCTGATGAATAAATATCTTGCCCTACATTTTATTTCCATTATTGCTGTGAAATTGATCATATAATGGACGTAAATGGCAATTGTTGAAAACACCCATAATAATCAATACAGTCTGTGTGAAACAGAGATGCTCTTGATGGGATATTTTTAGGTAAAGCCCATTCCCAAAATAAACCTTCTTATTATTATTTAGCATAATGTTCAGCATGTTATTTTTTGTCAGTCAAAATACCACCGAACTGGAAAATAAGCCTTTCCCTGCCTCTTTCATTATATTTGGATGAGATTATAATAGTCAGACAGCCTTACAGCAGCTGAAATGCCCGGAACAAAGCTGAGTAATTTCTCTAAATCCATTTGTATTTGTGCAACATGATCCTGTCTGGCCTGTTTTGCAGCATTGAGTCTGTACACGGGCGTTTGATGGGCCCTCTCAGGATACAAAATTGATACCCATGTCTACTTATACCAACATCTCAACGAGTAACAAACCGTTCGCAGCGTTACTATGCAACAGGCCTTCACGGTACAGAACAGACTGTGTGTTTCCACAGAGCAATAACATTCCTCCAAGCAACAAAATATACAAATCTGTAAAAAGCATCTGTAAAAATCTGACAACTTATCCATCAGGAACAGATAATGGTCAAAATATGAAACATGACTTTACACATTGTATTCATACCTTAGACATGTAACAGAAAAGTTTTGGCATTCACTGAGGCCAGTATATTTCTCTACTAAAAAAATACACTATATTTCCCTTTACTAGGATTTAAAATAAGATATGTTCTCCTTATGCTGCTATTAACTTTAATACTGATGAGTTACAGTACTTTGTGAAAAAATATTTTGTTCATCATTCATCAATTTGCATTATTGTTTACTAATTGTAATCTTTCATAATTATCATCAAAACAATAATTTTAAATGAATCCCTAAATTCAATCAAACTATTTTTGTTTGTATAATCTAAACAGCATTCTCAAGATGCTACCCAAACATCCAAGTTCCCTTTTATTTAACCATTTAGAGAGTTAAACTCGTCATATAGGATTTGTCATCTTTACTTAATCATTTTCGATGGCACTGTGTCATTTGTTATTTATTTCCAAAGATCGCACATTAATATTTAATGCTTGTCTGAAGGCTCCTACTGCAGGGGAAGCATGTGATCTAGCCAGGGATCTATATTTAGTGAATTATTAAGTAGACTAATAGAAAAGCTTTTCATGAGTTAATCTCGCTAAAAGAGAGAATGTCAAAAACAATATGTGTTTTTAATTTTGTAGTGTTATATGGAAGAGATTCTCTATGGTAGACATGATATTGTAATGGCAATTTAGGAACAGGTCGCCAAGTTGTCTGCAACATAATCTGGAAAAAATGTGTACTATTCACAACTGTAACACTTCTGACTCAACCAATAAAAATCAAGAGTCAAGAGACAAAATTACAGTTTTATAATATGTTACACATAATTATTATTGAACAATTCAGAGTGAATGAACAATTTTAATGAGTGAGTGAGTGAGTGAGTGAATGTTTGAGTGAGTGAGTGAGTGAGTGAGTGAGTATTTGAGTGAGTGAGTGAGTGAGTGAGTGTTTAAATGAGTATATGAGTGAGTAACTGTGCATTAGTGAGTGAGTGTTTGCATTAGTGAGTGAGTAAGTGTGCATTAGTGAGTGAGTGTTTGCATTAGTGAGTGAGTAAGTGTGCATTAGGGAGTGAGTATGTGTATGAGTGAGTGAGTATATGAGTGAGTGAGTATAAGAGTGAGTATATGAGTGAGTAAGTGTGCATTAATGAGTGAGTGAGTATTTGTATGAATAAATGAGTGAGTGAGTGAGTGATTGAGTAAGTGAGCATTAGGGAGTGAGTATTTATATGAGTGAGTGAGTATATGAGTGAGTAAGTGTGCATTAATGAGTGAGTGAGTATTTGTATGAGTAAATGAGTGAGTGAGTGAGTGAGTGAGTGAGTAAGTGAGCATTAGGGAGTGAGTATTTATATGAGTGAGTGAGTATATGCGTGAGTAAGTGTGCATTAATGAGTGAGTGAGTATTTGTATGAGTAAATGAGTGAGAGTGAGTGAGTGAGTGAGTAAGTGAGCATTAGGGAGTGAGTATTTGTATGAGTAAATGAGTGAGTGAGTGAGTGAGTGAGTGAGTGAGTGAGCATTAGGGAGTGAGTATTTGTATGATGGAGTGAGAGTGAGTATATGAGTGAGTAAATATACATGAGTGAGTAAATGATCATTAGTGAATTAGTGATTGAGAGATTTCAAACGTTTAAAAAATCTATTACCTAAAATTTGCATAATGCATTTATATGTGTACGTTCTATATGTGCAGTGACAGTTATCAGGTTAATATAATAACCCTTTCTGAGCAAAAATAACTAGGTTTATAGAGTTTTTTATATTACAATATATACTGTTATTGTGGTATAAAATATTGCTTTATTTAATTTACAATTTTGATTCATGTCACCCCTTAAAAGCATTGTCATCATGTATCCTACCCAAAGTTAATACTAAAATTAGCAATTTCAAAACCATAACATTGGATGTAGATGCTCTGATGCTGTCCTAACCAATGCTAACTTTCAACATGACAGAAATAAATTAGCAGTAGGCTGTCAACTTTCACACAAATGACTTTGATGCCACAAAAGAAAAAAGCCAGTGAAGAAAAAAATGTCATCTTCAGATTATATTACATTTTTATTAAGGCAAACAGCTTGTCAAACTAACATTTGCTGGCCTCGCAACAAACGACTGTGCCTTCTGAGATGCGGGTATGATTAGTGCAATTTAGGACCTCGCAGTGACAGACAAGCTAGCTGAGGGGTATTGAACCCTTACCACACAAAACAGGTCAATATCTCAGTTTCTGCTCAAGCAGCTATACAGAAGCTAGTCATTATACACCTCATATTTGCCTTTAGTAACAAATAAGATTTCAATCTAGATGCCGTATGAGTGTCATAACGTGCTTAACCTGTAGACTGAATTAGGATGCTTATATGTGGTGACTATATGAAGACATTCTCATTGAGCGGATGAGTGTCGTTGGAGCCCGCGGGGCCGAACCTCTTTCTGCCATTCTCAATTCTGTCCTGCCGTGCCAAATAAACAAACGGCAAGCCAAATGGAGCCATGCCGGCACGGTTTATATGCGTGTCTTAATAATCTGCTAAACAAACAGGCAGGAAACACTAATAAATCTGGGTTTATAGGAGGACAACCGTTTTTATACCCTGTTTTACTGACAGATATTTTGAAATATGTACAATCTGGGTACAGGTTGCATACCTGATTTACAGGAACATTTGGCTGCCTGTCATTAAAACCACACTTAATTTATTAAACACTAGATGGCAGCCTCCTTAAAACATGATGTTCTCTTTTGGGCTCTGTCTAAAGATGCAAGATGACATACTACTCTATTACACCATACTGTTGCTGCATTATATACTGCAGTGTGTAACCATTAGTCATTTGTGAGCAGGGACAAGCTGTACTACTGTACGAAGTGTGAGCAGTGTACCATTCGGGTAAACTGGGTTCTGTTTTGACACTGACAGTAACCCTATACAAATTATATCACATCATGCTCAAAAATCTAAATCAGCCATTAGTGACTTGATGAATTCGGACAGATGTTGCCATGTTAAATATCAGTGTTATAGTAGTAGCACCATAGAACCACAATGTATTTATACAAATCGCTTGATTATTGAAGTCTGTGCATATTAGGTTGGAACAAAAAAAGATTGCAAAAAAATACACATTGTTTCTTACAATGAAAAGTTGGAATTCTGATTTCTTTTTTAAATGTGAAAATTATTCATGTGTTTACTGCATTGCACAAAAATTAGCATTGTTCAATATATTTACCCTTTTTCACCCTAGTTTACCCTAGTTCACCCAAAAATAAAAACTATTATATTATTATATTATTATAAGGTACAATGGAAATCAACGGGTGCCGGTAACCAACATTTTGCACAATATATTCTTCTGTGTTCTGCTGAAGCAAGAAAGTTATACAGGTTTGACAAAATTATGACATAATTTTTATTTTGGGTGAACTATCCCTTTAATATAAATATAAAATATCTTCTTTTGTGTTCTGCAAAAGAAAGAAAGTCATACAGGTTTAGAATGACATGGGTATGTGGGTATGTGAAGGAATTGAAAAAACAGGAGAACTATCCCTATTCCCTTGTATTTTTCATCAACAACTAAGCAGCTTATGGATTTATTTATTATAAAAGTGGCCATAGAAGTAAATAATTTTTAAAGCTGTGAACACATGAGTATAAAAACTGTTTTTATGTGGTTACTACGGTAACATGATATAAATGCAGCATAGGTTGGTTTAGTTCTGAAAAGATCATTTAAAGTCAGCTTCTCAGTGTTTCCAATGAACTCTGTGTACCTGGAGAGATCTGTGTTAGCTTTCGTTCCATTCATCTCTGATGTAGTTAAGACATCTACCAGCAGGGGCTAACTGAGCCAAGCAAACAGTCAACCCAAGACCCCTTGAACATGACTCATTGACTCTCTATCTTTTACATACGGTACCACATACTTGAGCACCATGAATTTCATTCCCACTGTAACCGAAGACAAAAAGATCTAATACAAACTTTGGCAAGACGTTTTTATGATGGTGTGAGGGCGACCATAAACTGAATTGATGAGAGAGGAAGCCGGCAGCTGTTGTACATTGTGTTGGCTGTGCGCTCTCATTTGAAGTGTATTCTACCTGAACACTTTAGACACTTCTGAATCTGGGCACACTGCCGGCAGCCAGATGAACAAAATGGGCCATTTGCCCGCATCCATCACGGCCTCTGAGGTGTGCAGGACAGATGTAAAATACACTTTGATACACTTTGACGTTCAACAGCTTTGTCTGATTGTAAATGCTTCTGTTATTATAAAGCACTGCCTCTTTTGTTTATAGTGATTTCCACCCTATAGCAACTTTCTAGAAACCAAATCTTAGCAACATCATAGCAATTCCCTGGCACCTATACAATGTCAAATGTAAAAATCCACTTTCAACAATACAGAAGTGCAGGAAAATCATCATTGCAAAATTCTAACAAAACTGAAATAACACCACAAATATTAAACAACAGGTTTAAGCCATAACACAATAGTATAAGGCCCAATGCAACAGACAGACTAAAGAGTATTAAAACACATTACTAAAAAAAAATACAGAGCAACACAACATTATTATTATTATGCCACTATACGACAGAAATACAAAACAACATAATAAGATTAAGCCAAAACACAACAAAATTACCAGAAATATTTTTCAAAAAAGCTCTTATGGTTCAAGCTATGTTAAAACGATCACATTTATGAGTACATAAACACCATCACTGCACAATGTGGTTTGTACACAATGTGTTTACAGATAATGAATAATACAAATTTACCAATACACCACTCATAAATATACACTTCAATTAAACAACTATAAAGGCATAACATACAAATTGTCAATTGCAAAGCTGTGCATCATTTGCGCTTCTAATTTTTGCTATTACTTATCAATAAGGGAAAATATTTAAAATGTATAAAAACGCCTAACGTTGTAATAACAAATACTGAAAATGTACGAAATGAATGGGTTTTTAGTCCAAAAGCAGTTTGAGTAGCTGTACTTTCTGATGTGAGATCTAAAAAATATTTTTTGTAAAACGTTAATTGCATGGTTTGCTAAACCGTTTGTAAAGCCTCATGATCTATTCAATTCAATTGAAATTTATTTATAAAGCACTTTCTTTTTACAAAGTTGCATTGTTTCAATGCAACTTCACATAAAGAAAGAAAAAAACAAAAACAGGAAAATTATGTAAAGCATTAAATTATGAAATTATGACCATCAGTTTGATTTTAATCACTAATTTCACTATAATTTCAATCTTTGACTTTGACTTAGTCAATATTAAAGAAATTTTAACAGAATGTTTCTAACATTATGTAGGAAGATTATACTCAGAAAACAGTGAATCACTAAAAAATTATTTTAGCTGGGTTTTCACAGACAGCATCACAAATGAGTACTGAGCATGAAATGGCACAAAGCAAAGCAACTTGGGATGGTAACTTGATTCACTTAAAAAAACAACATTAACATAGTAATGAATCTAAGGTTTGAAATATCACATTGCATGTTTCATAAAAAATATGCTGAAGGATCAGAAAGAGATATTGTAAGTCCCCTTACAAAACATCCAAACACACTAAATGACGAACAGATGGATCCCACAAATCCTTACACTTCCAGACACACACTTGTTTACAGTTTTCCCAGTGTCCCAATTTAGTGTCACATGGAGTGTCAGAGAATTTGCTAATCCGACTGTGAAAACAAAGGCACGTTGGATACAATACCATCTGCTAGACAATGAAAACATCATGTGAGATCTCAGTCATCAGTATCCAATGTGTCAAAAACACAATTTAACAGCTATTTCCAATTGTACTAGATGCAAAAAATTTGCTTTTCACGGATACTTAAAATACTGTAAATGCAAAGCACAGCCACTGTTGTAGGTCTTAATAATTTAAGTGAAAAAAGTTTGTTTGAATAGTTCATATAAAGTTTTGTTTTGAAATATGATTTAATTATTTAAAGGTTTGAGCTCTTGTTTTGTGCATTTTTTATATAGTGCTAATAATAAACAACAATTTAACTAACTAAAAAAAGCAACATCGAAAAAGCTTTTTGCGCAATTTAAGGTTATGGTACAGTTAATGTCAGTTTTAATTGTTGGTCAGAAAAAGTTTTTGTAGATTGTAGAAATATTTGCCTTCCCCCATTCTAGTAGATGAGACTATTGTCTTGATGGTCTTGTTAGGAGGCGTCGCAAACATGGCGGCGGAGTGAACTGACTTCCGTAAACGGACTTTGCTGTAGTTAACTATTTCATTTGTAGCTTCATAAGCTATATCTCTCAGCTATAAAATGATTTTTTATTTCTGTTTACATTGTATACACCAATAGAGGTCAACAAGTTCACAACACCAGTAAAGTTCAACCAGAGCCCTGACAGGACCGTCAGGCAGGATAAGGTTAACATACAATGCCAGATGAACCAGCTTTAATCCATTCCGCTGCAAACAAAAGCCAGCGTTTTGCATTTAGTGCAGCTTTTAAATCTATCACTAACCAGAAGAGGTTCAGAACTGTTCACAACAACAACCTGTCAGCATTTTTCTTCAGAGGTTTCTTCAGAGGTATATTTCACCCAAAAATAAAAATTATGTCATAATTTGTTTACCCCTATGTCATTCAAACCCTGTATATGATTCTTTCTTTTGTGGAACACAATAGAAGATATTTTTCAATACGCTGGTTACCGGAACCCATTGACTTCTATTGTATCTTGTGTCCATACTATGAAAGTGAATGTGTGCCATAACCAGCGTTTTGTAAAATATCTTCTTCTGTGTTCTGCTGAAGCAAGAAAGTCATACAGGTTTGACATGACATGAGGGTGAGTAAATAATAAAACAATTTTTATTTTTAGGTGAACTATCCCTTTAATATCATTCTTGTCCATTGGTGGAGTCCTACAAACTTCAAATTTTGCATTGTTTTCCCAACAGCTTTGATGCATTTTCACTTATTAAATTTGATTCCATGGGCACCGTCCATGTTGCTATTTAATCAGGACATTATTTTAATTACATTTGGGAATGGGAGAAGGTGGAGGTCAGTGAGAGAGAAAGGAGAGAGAGAGACAGGAATGTAGCAGGTCTGTGATAAAGAGTGGATACTATAATTCAGCTTGGCCTTATGGGTAATCGTTTTATCAGAGGCAGCTATACTGAGTCATCACTGTTACAGATTTGGAAATCAGTGTATCTCCCGGCCTGTATTTTTAGCACATAAAGTGGAAAGCGCTGGTGTGCAGACAGCTCCAGAGGTGGAGCTTGTTCTTTCTTTAGTTTATTGCCAAGTTATAGAGCTTGCAAAGTCCAAAACCTAATTCTAAGTATTAAACTAAGATTCATAGATATTAAAATAGCTTAAAGCATGCGACTCATTTAGTAGAAATGTCTTATTGCTTTTCTAAGCAATCAAAAAGGTGATTTTTGCATATCGAACATTAAAAAAAGAAAAAAAGAACCCCTCCTATAAGTCCTATCTGAAACTTGGGGTGGGGTTTTGGTTTTTGGCTTTTAATTGTTTGGATCTAGACCATTTAACAACAACATTCATTACACTGTATCTAAAAACAGATCTGAACTTTAAATTTGATAAAAAGTTTATCAGTGAATTGAATTAAGAGTAAATAGCAGTTTGGTCTGTTTTATTATACAAAGATTCATATGGTTTACTTTTATTTTGTAATTTTTTGATAATGTTGGACCCCACTGACCATCACTATATGGAAAAAACAACAGCATTCACCAAAATATCTTACTGTGAACAAATTCTTTAACAAATCAGTAAACTCTTGTTGTGATCAATAATTTAAAGCAACAATTTAAGGCAATTACTATTATCATTAACACGATCGACCAGGGGTACATCCCATAACTTTAAGAAACATTAAACTGTCAATAACAAAATCAATATTGTAAAGAAAATTTCCTGTTGTCCTTAACTTGTAATTAGCTCGACGCCTGCGCCATTAAACTTGTGCTATACATTACATTTTACGAGGACTAGTTATGGCTTAATTATCAATAACGTATTTAAATGGAGGCTCAATGATTTGAATTTCCATTAAAATTGCTAATATCAGATGTTTATTCTACACCATCTGCAACACAGCCTGACAACAAAAAATATCTTTATCATTTTAATTGGTTGGATCTGGACACTGTACATCTCTATAAGTTACATTCATCCAGCCTACACATGCTGGCCAATTTCAAGGATTTTTATTTTACTTTGTAAGTTTGAAATGTAAATGCAATGGCATGTAATATCTCTCCTATTAAGATGCTGAATAAGAGATGAAAAAATCTTAGAGGTTCAAACAAACATTATATTAGTGATGACATGTAATGTGTCCATAAATGTCCAACCCTAACACCAACGTCAGCATTTTAAGTTACATAATTATATAAGTGTTTAAGGGAAACTCCATACCAATACCAAAGGTTTTTACCATACTGATAGCTTAGATGTCAATATTTGGTGGTTTAAATACACATGTGAGGTTTCTCTCAAAGTTTTTAGAGCATTTTTTTGTGTTTTAAGTACTTTTCATTGTCATAAGCCCTATTCGGACGGGATTAGTTTTACATGGGGAGGTGGGGGTAAAGTAATTTTACCTCTGTAATACGTCTGACGTCTGTACTAATGGCCAATTCGCACGGGACAAGACATCTCAGTAAAACTAGCAGAAGTGGGACTTCGCTTCAGCCCACAGTAACCTCCTTACGTCATAATGGCATGACGTTGCTTCAGTTAGGTCCAGTCTAACTCTGTCTAATTCTGATTGGATTGTGTAGGTAATAGACACTTACCTAGAGCTAAAAGAAGTTTTGTGCCTCTAATAAGTGCTTTCGATCTTCTTTTTGCTTTAAATGGTATGTGGAAAACACTGGAGGTTTGCCACAGAGTTGTCTCACCACCTACAACGCAACCGAATGCTTCTTCAAGCGCCTCCATGCTTGCAAAATGCGCCAAAAACTACTTTTAAACAGGAAATGACGGAATTTTCCCATACATTTTTACAGCGGGTCTATTCGAACGGGATTAGTATTACCCGAGGTCTTTTTTCCGGACCTTTTTACAGAAGGTAAAAGTCGCCGTAATCTTTACTGACATTGTCCGTAATGATTACCGAGATGGCACATTCGGACGGGACTAAAATCACAGAGAAGCTCTGGTAATAATTACTTTACCCCCACCTCCCCATGTAAAACTAAACCCGTCCGAATACGGCTATAGTCAGATATTTCATAGTCAGGTAAAGTGCTTTTTTTCAGAATCATCACATCCATAACAGTCCATATTACTCAAAAATGGGCACATGTTTTCTCTATTTGTTGGGTATTACCTGCTTCTGGTTGGTGTATTTTAATTCATTGAAATCCTACAAAGTATGTTTCTGTTCAGAAACGTGTCCTTTTTTGCCACATCCATAACGCATGTATATATTTCTGTTTTCTATTTTTCGATAACTTGTGCATAGACTGCTATTTTTGTAGATGTTTGGACTCAATATATTGGTAATAAATACAGTCTGTGAGAATTTCATGTTTTGAAAGTGTATATTTTAGGTTTTATGACATTCTATTGCTATTTTTAGTCACTTGTTTACCTTCTGATAGCATTGCTATTTTTTGGTAGGGCAGTAATAAACATCATTCATCAATCAAATATCATGTGTGTTTTTAAAAAAAATACGTCTGGAAGTGATTACCCTGAAATTAATTAGAAATGAAACAGAATCTATGAAAGCACTTAACAAAGCAATGCTTAGCATCTGATGAGCCTGTGAGCTTGTGCTGCGCTGACTATATGGCAAAAGCGAATCAGACGTACAATAAGAATTGGCTGGATTTCCATATTACCATACCAAGCAAGTGCCAAACCGGTCAATTAAACTGTAATAATTCCAGAAGGAAACAGTTCATGTTAACTTTGACACTAATGAATCAAGATCTCAAATTGAACTGATATTAGAGTATAAAAAGAAATGGCACATTGCATTCATTTAACCAATTGAAAACTTAACTGCGCTCCACTGGCACACTGCACTAAAGCAGATGTTGATGCATTTGACGCTGCCGTGTTGTTTTGTTTTTATAGCTCTTATTTTCTTCAAATTTTTCTTTGAGGGATCAAAAGCTTTGCTAATTGAGTATTAGAAATTATGCATGATTACACAGATTAAATGCTTTTTGCTGGAGCACATATGGGCTTTGTGGAGAAACAGTTGTGTCAACCCACTCGATGTTCTCTGCATATCCATCCGCAAAATTAACGACAAGCACTGTTCTTAATATGGAAATTATACACAGCCTGAAAGCATTTACATTTATTATGATTACATTTATGTATTTGTATGTCTATTTATTTAGGTGATTGGTTTTAAATCAACCTAAATCTTTACCAAACAAGCCTTTCTAAAGCTTGCAGACCTAAAATGCTGAAATGTAAATCTCAGTAACCGTTAAATCCTACAGAAATGAAGGGGGTCAATAAGTTAACAAATAAAAATCATTCTTGCAGCAAGACTGATGGGTTTAATTGATTGTGCTTCCCATTTCATTGGAGTGAACAGTGATGTCTTATGGCAGTGCCGATCAGAACAAAAGCAGCATTATAAAGGATTACGTTGGATTAGCGGGAAATTCTGATTGACAACAAACCCAAACACAACAGCCTGTCAGTTTACAGGTGAACGTTAAAGCAATGTTATGATTAGAGTTTAAGTGAGAGAATGAGTAAGAGAGAAAGATAGAGAGAGAGACATGTTTGTTACATAAATGAAGTACATTTGTATGACCTGTCGTCACTATGAATAAAATCTAAAATGCAAAAAAATAAAAATAAAATCTAAAATATAATCAACAACCAAACATGCGAATAAAATCAATAATATTATCTTTCTGGCTTTTTTATATTCATGTAAATTCTTAATCATTTTTAATACATTTTTGTTTCTCTTTAAATGCTAATTTTGGGACTTACCTTTGCTTCTCAGAGATCAAGAAACTTTTTTGAATGTTTATTTTATCTAAAAACAAAATATGTTCGTGTCTCGCTTTGCATCTATATTCACTTTTACAGCAGAAAATGCAAAACTATTTTTATGCCAGACCTTTGGTAATTTATCAGCTTTCGTCCCACAATCCCATCTGTCATATGAGCACATTAGATAATGCTTTAGTGTATTATAGAGCACACTGCATTAACCGCAGGCTAATTCTGCTGCCCTAAGTACCATAAGGTTATGATGTTATCTTAAACACTAATTGAGTTACACAGTTAGAAACAAGAGGTGATAAGCTGAAACACTAGCGAACACGCGTTAATGTGTGTGCATAAAGGCAATATCAACTTCCTCAATCTACACTACAGTGGACTATATATTATATGTTAGAGTATATGCCATACAATGAGGAATTATGTTCCCTATAATTATAGCTTTATGTGCTGAATTATTGCCACTGTCAGTAAGTCAAATAGCTTGTCTATTAAATACATGTGTAAATCACATATAAAAACCAAGACAGACACTTAAGCTTATATATTCCACATGTGACAACTTGCCCCTGTATATATATCATATATGACAACTTGCCCCATATATAAATATGGGCAGTTTTTGTTGAAAAACCAGGTTGTTTATATAATAAATATGAAATAATGTATAATGTAGGAAATAATGTAGTAATGTACACTAACATAACGTAAAATAAAGCACACTGTATAATACATTTTATTTGATATTTAACACCCCAAAAGACATTTTATTCAATTACTGCAAACAATTATTGAAACAATCACCCTTCTCTACCACTACTAGTTACTACTACAAGCTAGTAGTGCTTAATCTGAATAGGTTGTTGGAGGAGAACATGGCAAATTAGTCCAGTTTAAGAGAAATAAGCACCTTCCCTCAGGGCCCTGTTAGAGTCAGTTAATCTGATCAATTTACTGACCTGGATATGTTAACACACATCCGCTCACAGACGTGCAGCAGTGACTGCAGGAGGACGAGCGAGCTCATGTGACGTGCTGATGAATCTGTGTGCCGAGTTACTGCCAGCATGCTACTGTTCCACTGCACTGATTTGATTTTGCATAATGTGAGCAAAACAAAGCCTCGGTTTTACTGTTACAGGGTATATAGGGTGCGAAAACAACAGAAACAAGAAAGAGTAGTAGAATAGTTTGTTTGTTGCTCATACACGTTCACCTTTAACTATACAGTACACAACGTAATTTTAATGCCTCCAAACTTGCTATATGGCAAATAAGCGCAGGATTAACCAATCACAATAGATTATGTGATCATGTACCAATCCTTGAAATAAAACCATTTTTTATTTAACACATCCTAAAACATAAATGCAGCTCAAAGAACGGCTTTTAAAGCCGTTAAGTAGCCACTTGAGAAAGACCCCAGTGTTTCTAATAAGCATACGCAGAGAGCAAAATTGTGCTTTGATATACTTTGATGTACTTAAAAACAATGAATGGCACTGAATTGCAAGAAAACAAAGAGTTAAGGTGGTGATGAGAGCAACCGAGCCAATATGCTGACCCACCTGACACTGTGACATTACAGAAATGAGAGTCAGCCACGGGCTGGAATGTGCAGCGCAAGCTTTCTCGACCAAATTTCGCTTTTGTCTATTTGTGTTTTCTATGGGAGGATGGCCAGGCTATTGATTTCCCATGAGCTATGTCCCTCAGGGGGTCAACCTGTCCAAGCAGGTTTAAGTTTCAGTGTGGATGCATCAGATGTCCCCAGTTTGAAACAGAGGCTTTTTATTAACTTAAAAAAACAATTACAGCTGGAAATTATTGTAACTTTGTGTTCTTGTTTAACGTTTGCCTTTTTTGTTTATTTGAGAGCTCTGAGGATAGAGACAGAAACTCATCCTCCACAGAACCGGGCATCCTTCCCACAGCCCTGAGAGATGAGATGATGTACCTGACAATGTTACATTACCCACAAACAAATGTTTGCCAAACAAACACAGTGCACTGTAATCTTATTTACAAGTCTTCCTCCTAGTTTCGAAAACTGAAATCAAACATTGTAATCAACCGGGTTTGGTGTAAGTCATTTAAGTACCAGTCAAATGTTTAGACACAATAGACAAAAATGTTTCTCAAATCTTTTCCTCTGAAGGTGTATGTTTTAATGTTTGACAAAAATATAATGTGCATATAATTTTTTTATCATAAAACTAAAATCTTATTTAAAAAAAAATATTTTTGAAATGGATTACTTGGACCAAATGATGAATTAAATAATAAAAGTCCAGGATAAATAGAAATGAATGCAGTGCTGTTTAAACGCTTCTAAGGTTGGGACCTCAAGGCCTTGAATAATAAAATGCAAGGAGTATGATTTTGCAATTCTAGACAAAGGGTGACCACTTGAGAAGATGATTAAATATAACATAGTGTTCATTTATTTTGGATGCTTCTAGTCACAACATAATTCCCACAGTTACAGTTACAAATTGTTTTGTCATGGTTCATGGTTTTGATGCGTTTACTACTATTCTAAAACGTGGAAAAAACTAAACAACAGTGAGTAAGTGTTTCTGAAGTATCCTTCCACTGCATGTACTGTAAAACAGAAATGGGACAACCATCACCAGGCACTTATAGTGCAGGCTGCTTTGTTGATTATAATAGGAGCGGTTTTGTTTTGTTACGCAACAATCCAGCCAAAATAAGTTGTTGGTTGTCTCCGACCTTTGACGTGCTTTCTGGTTCAATACCAGCAAGTTTAGGAAGTCACAATTAAGCGGTCAGTGTACAAATACTACACAACTGACCAATCACAAGTATTCTGATTGAGCCATCTAATAATATTCTCCTAACAGTACTACCTCAATGACTTGGGGTGATACAGTAGGCAGCAGAACCCTGACAAAGCCTGGTCCTGTCGCATCACGAGTCATGCGGCGTGATGTGGAGGATGGGTTGGTATCTAAAAGAAGCTAGTGTTTGATTACACTGATACACACTCTCTCTCTCTCTGCCTTCTAGCACTAACTCTCTCGCCCCACACAGTCACAATATCATCAGTTGCAATCACAAGGGGCTGAATCGCTCATGTATCATGCACTGTAATGTATTGTGTGAATGAAACAACTCATTTCAGAATTGTTAAGACAAACTGAATGTATGACCGAAATCTTTACATTCTTTATAAATTTTATATTCTATATCTATATATATATTTTAAATTGATAGACCGCAATTTTGTATTAAACTGCCAGGTTGTGAAAGTGCTCATCATAAATACTGCTGCATTTGGACACATCCTGATTCATGTTTTCAGATTACCTAATGCCATTAGAAAAACTAAGCATGATGTTTGTAGTGAAACTATAGTGATACAAAAGGGAGTTTCTTGATCACGCTCACAAATAAACTACATATAGCAGTCCTGTTCACCAATAGACACCTTAAAATGTCCACTGTCACACAGAATATACCAAAAGGAAGTGTAGATTTACTATATCCATCTGACAGAATCCATTTTGCATTGGCACTACCCTGAAGAACGAAAATCGCTAACTTTATATTCGCACAACAATAACACTATGTGGCAATTAAAAACATGTACAATTTAATGACTGTGGTGTACCGTGAGAATTAAGGGTAAAAACAGTCAAGGTGCTACTAGCACACAGCATTAATTTAACAGCAAACGTGTCCTCGTCAAAATAATTAGCGAATCTTATCACATCATTCTCAGCTCCTGGGAAGCTCTGTTAATGAGTCTCTCGGTTGAGACGTATTCCCCTTTTTACTACTGAATAAAACATAATTATAAGAACACGTCAAAAAGCCAGTTGGTTTTGCCCTCAGGAAACACACACTGATGTAATGATGTTGATCCGAATGTGTGCGAGAGGAAAGAGAGTGCATTCATGCATGCCATCGCAACTGGGCCAGAAGGCGAAATGTTGCAACTCTGTACGTCTATGTGCATGTGAATACGCAAGATGCTAATTTTAGCTTTAGTTGCTTTCTGAACGTACATTGCTTCAGAACTGCTTTGCTTTTAGGGGTTGGATCCAACAAAATGGCCAATATAATGGGTCAACACTGATGTTCAAGACCAAAAATAATAAATAATAAAAAGTATTGTTTACTGTTAGTTCATGATAGACACTGAATTAATAAATACAAGTGTAAACAAACGTTCTACAGTAACAAGGCCAAATTGAGATAACATTGCAAATACTGCATTACCATGTATGAAAATATGCATGTAAAGTATGTAAATGTAAATATCATAACTATAAAATAACTATAAAAAATAAAATAACGATAAAATTGGTCAAAATGAAAGTATTATTCATTTTTTATGTAAATTGAAGTAAAAAAGATATTTATTTAGTTTATATACCTACAGTTATGAATTGCATATGGCGTAAAAAAAAAAGTGTTCGAGGAATATCACTGTATTACCATCACAGCAGCATCTTAAAAAAGCATTGGTTCTTTCACTGTATATTTTTATAGCAATACCAAAAATAATAAATGAATAAACAAATTAATCATTTCAATCAATTGGAAAAACAGGGCTTTACTTTGTTTTAGTCACAGAGAGGTGTAGTATAAATGTATACAATACAGAAGAGAAGAAAAGTACCCCGCCAGGGACAGATATTCATATTCATAACGGTCTCGGTACAAACAGAAAGTCGGCATCTTGAACGTTGCAGTGAAGCAGAAACAGACATGATGATATAACGGAATATTTCTCCGCCATTAGGAGCAGCACCTGCCGCTCGAGCCAGCCAGGGAAGCCTGTTTCGTACCTGTGCTCAATTCAAATGAAACAACACAAGATGTTTTGCTTAGTCTTTTGGCAGCAGCCGTTATTCCCCACACACCTGCAGCCTCGCGGTATCAACTTTTTTATTGAGGTCAACAGGACCTGCTTTAACTCAAGGGTATAAAAATTCATCTCGGGAACCAGGTGGCATTGTTTTATTGTGCCAACAAAGAAAAGACAAAAGAAGACCGGTGTCCTTCAGAGAAAACAAGCAAAATCAAAAGAGCCATCGTCTCTCGCAAACAGCTTCCCTGAAACCGTCTGTAGGCCTGTCACACTTTCTTTCTATCTCGCTTTCGGTGTCAGAGGCAGTTTTGGCTCTACGCTGGCTTTCCCAATCAGCCGTGAATGAAGAGCAGGGCTCTGTGGCACGGTCGGAGGACAGACCGCTCGCAATCTGTCAGGCTGATCTCGGCAGCTCTTGCGCCGCGGTTAATGAGGTCAGGGAACTTATCTGCAGATGCCAGAACGTCCAGCTCCTACTGTCTTATGCCCAGGTGGCATCTATTCATGCCTGGCAATGCTCTTTTTTCAGAGGTTGATTCCCACAATGCATTTCTTTATAGCATTATATCAATAATGTAAAATTTTGTGTGAATTTTTGCTTTGGCAGGAAAAAGCAACTAAAAGGCCTTAAAATTACGATCATAATATTTCCAACTTCCATGGTAACCTTGTTAAATTGGTACTACAAGATACCACAAACAATACAACTTTATTATTTATACACAATAATTATTTATAAAAACTTTATAGGTTGAAATGTGAAAGTAAAACTACGTCACATCCAGAATAAAAGACTGTGGTTACATAATATATGTATCTGTACTGGGCATATAAGTTTTGTATTTATAAACACAAAAACACACATATATTTAGGAAATATTTAGATGTATTTATTTATATTTACCAATAATCAAAATTATATATAAACATTAATTGATTTTATATGTAAAATTATATTTTTTATATGCATGTATGTGTATGTTTATAAATACAAAATTAATATGTACAGTACACAGACATATATTATGTAAACACAAACTTTTATTCTGGATGCGATTAATCGTGATTAATCATTTGACAGCCCTAATTAAATGCAGACTTGCTTACACAGAAAAATGATGCTGTTTTGTTTATATTTTACAAATTTTTGGAGCAAATTCTTATTTAAAGGGATAGTTTACCCCAAAATATGAATTGTATTATCATTTATTTACCTTTATTTCAAAAGCTGTATATGACTCTTTCCTCTGAAAACACAAAAGAAGATACTTTTGTTTTCTCAGTGGTTTTGTGTCCATACAATGGAAGTCAATGGGGGTCAATATTGTTTATTGCCATCAGTCTCCAGCTTAATTCTAGTGTAATGTATATTACTGTAAACTATACTCTAATTGAACATCAGAAGAAATGGAATGATCTTTACTGTGTAGTTTCATTAATAATTCAAAATGCATTTACCATAATGCAATTCATAACGCTACCCTGTAATAAAATACAAAAGTATGGAAGCCACCAATCTGATTTAATGTCTAGGTTGGAGCACATTCATTCCTGCTTGCGTGTTTCCCTTGCTCTTGCAAAGGTGCCCAAAGAAGGAGTTTCTACGGATTAGCGTCCAGATGGTGACTCTGTATAGTAACTGGAGCAGTGGGCTAATCCACCATTACACAGGCTTAAAGTCACTGTTATCATCGACCTCTCTCTACTCTACAGATAACTTAACTCCAATGATCAGCAGATATACAGTAAACATATAGATGTCACCGTTTGAGTCTTGTTGAAAAGATACCCTTATGAAAATGAACCATGGTATTATTATAGTAAAAGTGTAGCAACCATGATTAAAAACAGAATTAAAACCAAAAACATTCATACTATAATTAAATGAATAGTCTACTGCAAAAAAATTGAAAATCATTCAGTACATACCATATTATTATAAATCAGAATAATTTCATTAACCTACTAAAGTCTGATTAGTAAAGATTATAAAGCTTGGATGAAATAAGATATTATGGTTTACATTATTACAACATTTATTTATTTTTATATTATTTAACTCATATTGTGTTTGGGCTGAACAATGTGATATATACATAGGCTTGCATTGGGGTGAGCAAATTATGGGATAATTATTTTTTTTCTGTGGACTACGCATAAACCATGGTTCATTTTCAAGGGTATAAGGGTCAGAAATGTGATAAGGTAACTATTACTTCAACAACTGTAAATACATTCAATGTAAAGTAAAAAACGGGAATACATTGAATAATCAATGCACGGCAGATGAAAGTGAATTTCCATGACTATTACTTTTTTTCTCTATAGAACAGCATTCTTAACACATTATATTGGAGCATCCCAAGATTAACTATCATGTTGGCTATTGGCTTGCTTTCTGTGGGTTCGAACCAGCAACCTTCTAGTTACCGGCTCTGAGCTTTAACTACTACACCACACGACCCAGAAGCCAATTCAAGCAAATCACTATACTTGTTGGTGTCATAATATCTTCTAAGACAATCAGAAAGCCAAAATACTCAAAAATGACTTCCACTTCCTGTTGCAAAAGTCTATGAAAGCAGAAAGACAGTTATGTGAGCCAAGTGCATTTCATATTGTCATGCCCAGTAAATGGATTACTTAAAGTGTGTCCGGGTGTGTGCTGAGAATCACGCTGAGAAACCATCCTGTCCTGCAGCGCGCAGGCACTTGGCAGAGCCGGAGTGCCCTCCACCATCCGAGCCTGCCGCCCAGAAAAACAAAAGCCAACAGCAAATCCCAAGGTGCCAGCTCTGGACAACCCAACTGTCTGCTGCAACTTTCTGATGCCAGTATCAATGGGAATTGCCTGAGACACTTGAGGAAATTGAAAAATGGACTTACGCAAGTACAAAAACACAATTTACAGCACAAGGGTGTGTTGGAAGGGGTTGTGGAGGTTTGAGCTTGTTCACGAGTGACGAGGGAGAAATTTTGTGTTCTACCTGGATCTTTTTTTGACTAGCTTAAAGAAATAGTTCACAGAAATACGAAAATTCTCTCATAATTAAATCACCCTCATGCCATCCAAGATGAATATGACTTCATTTCTTAAGTTCTTCGTGATTAGTTGTCTTATGCATGAGATTTCAAGTTATAAAAGTACCACAATATTTGAACTTAACATCCTAATTGGTTTGCTTTCATGGAAACACAATGTATTATTCACTAAATAAGCTCAAAATATTAATCTTTTTCTCTCACAAGCGTATCGTTTCACTTCCGAAGATATTCATTAAACCACTGAAGTCATTGGATTACTTTAATGACGGATGTAATTTATGTGTCTTTTTACAACTTTGTAACATTTTGAATCCCATTTAAGAAAATGAAACTATGAAACTATGAGAGAATTTAAATTTTTTGGTCAAACTGTTTCTTTAGCCCTATTCAGATGGGATTAGTTTTACATGGGTAGGTGGGGATAAGTAATTATTACCAGAGCTTCTCTGTGATTTTAGTCCCGTCCGAATGTGCCATCTCGGTAATCATTACGGACAATGTCAGTAAAGATTACGACGACTTTTACCTTCTGTAAAAGGTCCGGAAAAATGACCTCGAGTAATACTAATCCCGTTCGAATAGACCCGCTGTAAAAATGTACGGTAAAATTCCGTCATTTCCTGTTTAAAAGTAGTTTTTGGCGCGTTTTGCAAGCATGGAGGCACTTGAAGAAGCATTCAGTTGCGTTGTAGGTGGTGAGACAACTCTGTGGCAAACCTCCAGTGTTTTGCGCATACCATTTTAAGCAAAAAGAAGATCGAAAGCACTTATTAGAGGCACAAAACTTCTTTTATTCTTGTTGGCGCCATGTTGTGTGTTTGCGCACGCGATAACAGGAAGCAACGTCATGCGCACATGACGACAAGGAGGTTACTGTGGTGCGTAAAGCGAGTTACCCCTCCCACTTCTGCTAGTTTTACTGAGATGTCTTGTCCTGTGCGAATTGGCCATTAATATTACAGACGTCCTGAGGTAAAATTACTTTACCCCCACCTCCCCATGTAAATCTAATCCTGTCCGAATAGGGCTTTAAACTAGCAATCCTTGGTCAACCATCCTTACTAGCTAAATTTTGCTGGTTAATGGCATAGCAAAGCTCTAAAAGTTGCACTTAAAGTAAGTGAGTCCCACAATGAAAATCAAAACTGCAGAGGATTTGAAGATCCAAAACAATAAAGATGCTGTCTTCAATTCAAAATCAGAACAATGTTGTTTCTTAGACAACGAGGAAGATCGCACTAAACCACCTTGGCACGCATCTTTTGTTACAGTAAGAATGTTCAAGTAAACAAACGAGAAACGGATCCTGTGCTGTGTTCATTGTAAATGCATTTAGATGAATTTGAATGTGTTTAGGGACACTTGACAATTGCGGTAGAACAAAATAACTGCAGCCCATAAAAAAGAGAAGGAATAAATACAAAAGAGAAAGCCACAAATGCAAACACATTGACAGATTCATTGGCTTGTTCTCTCTGGTCTCGGAGACAGTAAAGGTGAAACTGGAAAGGGAGCGTATTGGATACGGGAATGATAAAAGGGAGAGCATGTAGAGGAGAGGGTGGAGAGAGCAGACATCAGCTATTGGACGAAGGCAGATAAATCCCCATGACCAGATGGTGCTCCAGCATTCACAGATTAGCAGCAGAGCTAAAGCTGAACTGCATTCAAACACACACATGCAGGTTTGTTTCACTATATTAGTGAAGACATCTCATAGACTTTACCTCAAGGCTAATGATATTGTTTACTTCCCAAAAGCTACTTTTAAAATATTACACACCCAAAGATGTCTGTGTTAGTGAGAATCACACATAACGGCATCAACTTCTGAATCCTAAGTTTTGATTTTGGTCAATAAACTAATAAGTGAGTGTTACAGTATTGTTTGCTTTTCTCATAAAGGGACAGTTTGCCCAGGAATTACATTTTTCCTTTATTTTATTTCAAACCTATATGACTTCCATTGTATGGACACAAAACCACTGAGACATTTCTTAAAATAAAAGATCAACAGGTTTTAAATGACATGAGGGTGCATAAAAATGACAACATTTTTATTTTGGGGTACACTGTCCCTTTCAACTTGCTATGAATAGTTTCCTTTTCGTCAAAAATACTACTTAAAAATATCTATGAAAAATATGCGTAACAAAAGTCACAAGATTGTTGCAGTATTGTGAGGTTCCCCCACCTTTACTGTGTAACTACAGGTAAACAACTACAGGATTTTAAATAAGAGGATTTCGCTGATCTGTTTAGCTGCCACTTGCAATTCTACAAGCTGCCGGAAATTGTGTATGAATGAAGTTATGCTGACACAGCAGGATCAAAATCTCTTCTCAACCTCTCTGTTTTACACACGCGATGTGTCAACGTCCTGCTATCCTAAAACCATCAGTGTGTCTCCTGAATCCCAGATCCACCTGTCATCTCAGGATAAGTGTTTGTTTATACATGCAGCATAATATTCGTGCTTAGAAACATTCACTGAACGCATCCATTGTTCTTGTTTTAATATCTCATCTAGTACATTGCATATTTCAATTATTAGTGCTATGATCTTTGATAAAACATATCATTATTTGCTGAGAGAAGCTTTGATGGGATTATAAAACTGTTATTTGCATAGTTGAACTAGTGCACTTTCAACACTTTATAAATGTGTTGTTTTGGGTTACAATGGGAGTGGATTGTAACACCTCTTCTCAACCCACTTCTCAAGCTTTCAAAAGATGCAAAAAATAAAACTCGTGCCATATATTTCAAGTGTCATAAAAGCATACGAATGGGTATGATGAATGTAATGACTTCGTGCAACACAAACAATGCTGATCAATCCTTTGCTCTCTTGTTGTGAAAAACGTTGTTCCGGTTGTTAAACATCACATAAAAGTAAACATATCAAAAATTTTCAAGACTTTTAATAAAAAATACTCAACCAATTGTTTTAAGAAAACTTGGAATATACGGCACGAGTAGGCTCAACCAATTTTTTTCAAGTGAGAGATTTCCTTGGGTCAGCATAGTTTTTTTTTTTAGATTTCTGTAAAAAAAAATGATTCCTACCCCAAAACCCAACAGTACCCATAACTTTCTATAATAAATAATATGTAAATAACAATGGTGTGGAAGCACCTAACCCCGGTTCTATAACTAAACTTCATATAAACGTATCCCTCAAATCTGATTGGTTGATTAGAATGTTGCCTCAGGGTCAACAAAGACCTCAGACTCACAATATTGGGTGAATCATTAGTTAACCCCTTAGAAATGATCTAAGCAATGTTTTAAAAGCATAACAAAGCCACATTTATTATATTCTTCAAATGGCTACCTTACACTTTCCTCCAGCACACGAAAAAGTATTTTAACCTGAAAAACCCCACACGCAAATTTTATGTGTTTTTTAGTTTGCTTGGCTGCATTTCATCCTCATAAACAACATGAATAAAACAGATATTGAATTAGCATTATATAAATATATAAACAGTCCCATTACAACTGGCTTTGATGTCAACAGCATGAGCTTTATCATCAAACAGTGAGAAATACTGGTGAGATTTGAGCCATTTGATGTTTTCATCTTAAATGCTAATCATGAGCGTTAGTTCAGTAAATGCACCAGGTCTCACAGCTAATATGATTTTACACAATTTGATTGGATAAGATGCGTTCAAATGCAGGTGACACATTTTTAAGTTAGGGTAGGCCGTTTGTGGAGGCCAGCAATAGCAAGCTAGCTTTGAAATCATAAAAGTTATCTCAAAAACCACGCCTCCTCATAACATTACAGGACAAAAAACATAACATTACAATAATAATGACCATAAACAACTAATTTTTCTTTTTTGCATATCTCCCATTTCTGTGGCAGGGAAATGGTGCCTGGGCCTCAGCATTGTCGAGTGTGCATTAGTGTGCATGGTGAATCAGACTGAAAACCAGTCATAGACAGATGCATTAGCATAGGGACAGCTGGGAATTGGGTCAGAGTAACTGCCCATCAGTGGAAACGTGAGAAGAACAGAAAAACGGATAGAGATATGGCAAGGAAGCGAGAGATTTAAAGATGAGTGAAATGTGAGGAAGTGGGGGATGGAGGGACAGGAAATATAAGCGATACCGCAAATATAAAAGATTTTAAGAAGAAAAAACAAAGCAGATAAAAGGAAAACTAAACGCTAAATTAAGATGAAGCACGCACGCTGGTCGTTCATAATTTACAATCATTTGAAGGCTTAGCGGCTAATGTTGCTTTTTCTGGACGTTTCTATTTATTTCATGTTGCTAAGCATGTCACTTGAAGATCTACACTCAAAACTATGTGATGCACACGGTTTACAAAAATGTGCTTTATGAAAGCTGAAATCTGTAATTTTGCATCTATTTGTGACTCAGTCTGTGAAAACCCAGCTAAAGTCATTTTTTGTGATTTTTCTGTTTTCTACATAAAATCATCCTACATCATGAAAAGAATATTCTGTGTGAATTTAACATTGATATCTTTAATACTGTCTGAGTAAGGTCATGTCAAAGATTGAAATCATAGTGAAATTAATAGGTGAAATCAAACTTTGATGCTTGTTTGCTTTGATCTCAGAATTAGATTTTTAGACTTTAGCCTGGTGTTTACAGACTGGGTCACATATAGCCTTTCGCTTTTGCATCCGTTCGAACAAAAAATTACAGGTTACTTTATGTACTTATCTTTACAGAAGTTAAAGCCAGTTATAACGTCATACTGATATTGTGAAATTAAGATCAAGAGACAGTCTTGACAACTGTGCTTGTTTATCATTATATATTCCTATTTATATGCCCTTTATTTCACTTAAAAGAAGTTGAATATTGCTCGGCATGCAATAAAAGGTTTATGAAATTCGCTGTTTTCCTATCGTTGATATGGTTTTTATAAAGGTAAACAACTAATTCTCATTCTGTTCGAGTCTACCCTGGGACCCCTTTGTGACTATACACAAACCGACCAGGCAAACACACATACACGTCAGCTAAAGAAAATAATCCACACAGAGTCATTATTAACAAAGTCACTGAGGCTAATCAATAGGCAGGGATGCCTTTCAAAAGACAAAAGTGTCTTGTGTTAACAGCTGACTTCAGCCATCTATTTTGGGTTAGAGAAACAGGCAGCCTGGGGATTTTTAGCAGAGGAAAAAATATAAATGTGTGGACTAGCCATCAGCACATTCAGAATGTTCTGGAAAACAGTTATACAGATACAGGTGAGAGAACAAATTTTAGCTTTGGGACTCTTAATGGAACACAGTGTAGTTGTTACTGTTATAATATAGGCCAGCATAAAATAATTAGTTCAATAATTCAATAAAATTTTATTGCAATAATGTTAAGTTATATGATAATTTACTCTTTAAATCACTATTTAGATTACTTATAGAGAATAGGGTATATAAATTTGTTTCATTTTCTAACTTTACGTATTTAACCTTAATTTGTGCTGTTGTTATGAATTAACTAAAAAATGCTTTTCCTACAGGTTTAATATAGATTATGTAGATTAGGAGAATATATCTAGAGTTAATTGAAAGTTATTCATTAATATTAAATGCATGCCTTATGTTTATCACATATTTCTTAAAAAAATAACCGATTATTCTCAGAAGAGATCTCAGAAAGGCATCATGTTGTGTCAGAAGTAACACCTGAGACTAAGTTTTGTAAAGAAATATAACTGATAACTTGAGCAAATAAATCCTCTGGTACTCTTAAATGATTTGACCTCAGATTTTCTACCTTAAAGGGATAGTTCACCCCAAAATCTAAATTCTTTTATTATTTACTCACCCTCATGTCATGTCAAACCTGTATGACTTTCTTGCTTCAGCAGAACACAGCAGAAGATATTTAGCAAAACGCTGGTTACCGGCACCCATTCACTTTCACAGTATGGACACAAGGTACAATGGAAGTCAATGGGTGCCGGTAACCAGCGTTTTGCTAAATATCTTCTTTTGTGCTCCACAAAAGAAAGAATCATATACAGAGTTTGAATAACAAGTGTTTAAAAATTATGACATAATTTTTGTTTTTGGGTGAACTATCCCTTTAAATTTAGAGAATCCTAAGCCATATCTAAAGAAAATATCATTAAGACTTAAGAAGGGGATGTTTTGACATTGGCTAGTAATCAACCTTTTAATCAGCATCTAGAACACCCTAGCAACCATCTAATAGCAACTGCATACTGCAGTAATTCTCTAAAAGTAATATAAATTTCAATAATTTCCATCCTTTAAAATAACAATTACAATTACAATTAGTATCGTCCCATATCGTACTACTTTAAAATGAGTACCCTTAAAATTACAGTGAAAATTCAAAGTGCAGATCCATGAACACTAATGGTTGATAATGCCACATGATGTCATGCTGAAGTAATATATGAAATAAGTAATTTTTCACTGAATTAATAAATGAAATAGTAAAAATTACATAAGAAATAATAATAAATGAAGAAAAGCTGAAATGCAGGAAGAGTCATGTTTGATATGCCTCACAATATGCCTCTTGGCAACAACTGAATGTATAAACTTTTCCGAAACAAAAAGAAAACACAGCTTTATGTCATAGTATAAGAAGGCAAACTGGGACACCAATCTATAGATGTTGCAACACAGAAGGTCACTAGAACATGTGATGAACCAGTTTGACAGTGCCTTGCTTACTAAAGCATGCTGATTTCTTATTGCGACATCAGGGTTGTTATGGTAATGCTGGAATCCCTGTGCCAGAGTACTGCAGGGCCGGCTTCTGTTTCACTGTGGTTGCCATAACAACAACGGAAATCTCCATCAGAATCCCACAATGCTCAGTGCCCTTCTGCTGGGCCAGTCTACAAGAGGGATGACTTACTTCCTTATGGGAAAAAGGATGAGACCACAATCACGCATTAAGTTGTACTTTTTTTTATCAAAAAGTGAGGAATGCAAAAACAAAAAACACATCCAATATACAAATATAAATTAAAACACCAAAACAGAAAAAGCATGCATGGCAACTTAAAGCCTACATTTCACTATGGACAAATGATGATTAAATTCTTATAAAATGCATCGCAGTGTTACACAATGAAACCAATGCAGGCACAACTCCAAATCAAAAACCACTACCACATAGTAGAAGGCAAATTCTTTGGCAAAATCTCTAAGCTCATGACAAGATGAATCAATCGAAGACAATAAACAGCAAATAGAAACATTTGACTATGCAAATGTTCCCTGAAAACAAAGCGCCTATAATTTATTTCAAACTGGGAAATTATTAAAGTAATGAGAGTTTTCAGACTTGAACTGAGATGGAGCTGGTTTTGAGTGACTCAACAAGATCTAATCGAGTTTGTTCAACTAGCCAGGAACATCGCTTCAACCCACGGGTGACAAAGTCAGGGATTTCACTGCTGAAGCTCAGCTCAGGATAACACTCGGGTGAATGTTTTACTAATGAGCTGACAGCTGCTTAGTCGGGCCATTCAGGAGCGTCAGGTTTGGTCGGACGAAAAGGCAAATAGAGAGGAATCCGCTGCACCATTTTCACGGCGATTATGTCGCTATTGACATTAGACCTGGGATTTCGGAGAGAAGATATGTTTGCGGAGTATCTAACTGAGGATTTGCTTTTTGAGTGTTAGAAAACCGTGGTAAACTCATTTGCAGCTATAGCGTCTCAGGTATCAATCCATACCGTGTGTTCAACGAAGCATCTGTTTTCAGCACCATGGACAGCGTCTCATGCTCTGTTCCTCTGTTACCTTTAGTGTGTCTGAACAATTCTCTGTATTTAGTTCTAATGATGACAATGCAGCTATTGTAAATCTAGAGCTGAAAACATTAGCTCACATTAGGCTTAAAGTTAGGTGCTAATGTTGCTTTCAATAAAATGGTCCTGGACAACTTTCTCTATTCTTTCTCAGTTAGAAAAGCATCTTACGTACATTTTATGGTATTATTGCACATCATTAATTTAAATGTCAACTATATGTTTAGTTTTTGTATATAATTTACTTTATTTTTAAACTAATTTCCATGTAAGTTGTAATGGCATATGCGGTTCAAAATGATACATTATCTATCATTATGTGTCTATATGCGTCATACATTCAGAAAAGTGCAATCTCGGTCAAAAGTGATTTTATTCAAATATATTATTAAAGATGTATTCAAAACTTTCATGGTGCACAGTTGTGTTTAGAAGGTAAACTAAAGCTCAGCCTTGGAAGGAATTTAATGAGGCTTGACTAAAAATTACACACAACACATGTGGAAAGCTTATAAAGACATAGCCCGAGAGAACAACAAGATATTACACAAGAGGTTTAACAAATATTAATAACAGATAAAACTGTATTTCTCTTGAGCTGTTTATGTTTAAATAAAATCCATAATCGCTGACATAGTTTTTACCAATAATTCTGTCTATTAAATTTATATTTTAGGTTTTTTCATTTTGTAGCACACACCACAAATTTTTATTGGTTTTCTGTATCATGAGAGATGATTCCTAGTGATAAAAATCAAAGGGATAAACCCTCTGCTTATTATCCCTCACATAATAATTTGATAGAATAACCTTTTATTTTTTACTGTATATGAAATATTTTCAGACACTGACAAACTTTGAACCCACAATACAAACAATACATTAATTTAACATTCAGAGTCAATAAAATTATATAACATCACAACTGACACATTTACAAGAAATGTTCCTGTTCTTACACAATAATATACAAGAAATTATATATAAGAAAAATAATACAAGCTAATACAAAGACTAAAAATGTTCTGCCTCTAACACTATATGCTATAAAAGAGTAATTGTTAAAACTGATGCTATTTACACTATAAGCTATATTTACTTTAATTTACTTACATTTACATCTGGCAAACATTTATTCAAAGTGACTTACTGTACAGCACTACAGAACATTTTATTATTATCTATGTTTCCTGGGAATCAAATCCAACCCATCTTTGGGCTGCTTATACTACTACATACTACCCACTGAGCTACATAAACACCAGCATTATCAACTATAAATGTACAAGATAACAAGGGAATGAAACAATAGATCTGTTGTCAAGCATTGCTCATATACAGAGAAAACCATTAGATGCGGGGGTTGCTCCAAAATGGCTAAAAGACTTCATTAAGACAGCTTATTAAATAGCTTTCAAATTTAAGATGAAAGAGAATATTACGAATGAAAAGTTTTCATTTTAAATATAATTGATATTCAATGGCTCTAGCAAACATTTAGTCATGTTGGCCGAGAAGGGGTGTGTGCAGAGGAAGCTTGTAAAACAAAGCGTGTGTGAGCCACGACTGAGAGGACTTGCATGCCAATGCTATTCCGCAGCCGGCTTTTTTTCCTAAAATAAATGTGCTGTAAATACGAATGCTGTAAACTGTAAAGGTGGAGGTATTTGTTAAAGCATTGACTGTGGATGTCTCTGTTGATGTGTTTTTATGTCTGCCTCTTCCTGTCTTGCTGTGAAAGTCATTACTCGTAGTTTATCAAATGAATAGCCGTGAAATTAAGGAATACTCCAGCTGTTTCATATGGCTGTATTAGGGAAACAGATATTCTCAACTAAACGCTGTTTGAGTTTGACTGGCTTCAAGATTGTGTCTAACAGCAGTTGAGCATCTGAATTAACACAATTTAATTCACAAATATATTACAAAGTGACTTAAAATGTTAAACTGTTAAACTGAGTGTTTTGCCTTTGTAAAAGTGGCTGGTGTGCGATGCGACAGAAAGGTAAATGAATGTTTCTGCAGTTTTTAGGGTGTTCTTGTTTCCAAGAGGTTTTTATGGTTTTCAGGTTGGTACCTGTTGAAAGAGCCCATGACTCCTTCAACGTAATTTTCTTACTTAATTATTTTCACCTTCCCACCAGGCAAGTAACTAATTGTAAAAAAATTGATATAATAAAGTAATATTGAAGGTTAAACTAAAATCACTAACCCAAAGTATGAGCAATGTGACACTTGTGTTAGTCATTTTGGTTAATTTAATAATGGGTGCATGTGCTTATTGAAGCACATTTAACATTTTGAACCTGTTTAAGAAGATAACATGGTGATATAAATTATTCTGTGTTTGTGTTAAACGAAAGAAAAGAAGTCATATACAGCCAGGATGGCACGTAGGTAAGTTAATTATGAGAGAATTTTCATATTCGGTTGAACTATCTAGACTCCGAACAACCATAGAATTTTCTAAGTTCAACCTTCTACTTTGGTATAAAATATAATAATAAAACCAAAGTTTGCAGGGACAGAACATTTTATCACATCTGAGACCTTGAGATCTTTATTCTTGTTGCTGATGAGCGTGATGCTTTCTAACTGGATCTACTGAACAACAATGAACACCCTCTTTCTCGCCCAGGTCTCGCCCCATCCAGCTATAATATTTTAATTGAGTGCAGCCTTTCATTAGGCAAAGATGAATATTTAAAGGCAAATATCCAAAGTGTCCTCAGGCTTAACGCGAGCCCGGACCTCTACAGCCATTCATCCAATACAGATTAAATTAAGAGACAAAATACTTCCACCATCTGCCTGTTAACATTTTAGAGTAAGTTCAGAAGACAAAGCGGTCTAAAACTGCTGTTAGCAATTATATTTTATATTATGTCTATCAACTAGGAATTGGACAAGAGCTGTATGTTTGCAATTCTGAGATATCAAACAGGAATATCCCACATCTGATCACTATTCCCGGGTACTTACATTTGCAAATGTGTACAAATGTAATGTTACAAGATGTGTGAGCGAAACGTAATGTATGTATTTGCAAATCAGTAAATTGCATATCACCTCTAGGCGGGTGAAATTTGCCTCTCCAACCTCACAATTGCACAATCTGGCCTCTTTTATCTCATTATCTTCATTATACCAACAATTTCACCTATGACTCTGCTTTCCTGCATAAAAAGCATTGCTCAACAGTGCAGTCACAAAAATGAGGCCATGCTTTGCATATTACCAGCATCAAAACTAAAAAGTGGAATTTGTTATATCTGGTGGTAAACATCAACCCACATAGGTTATTTTCCAGTATCTTCTAACAGCCTAGTTTTAAGACGAATCACCTGGTCTATAGACTTGAATTGATAGGTCACCATCTCAAGTCTTCTACATGCAATGACAAGGTTAATGTAAAAGACCTACTAATGTAGAATCAATGTTGAAACAACATTGGCTAAATGAGTTTTCTACAGTAAATGTAGGCGAGAGGAGAAAAATGGCCTTCATTGATGTGAACTGTGTGCTGCATTTGCAGGCTAGGGGGTTAGCATCACATTCAACATGCTCATTGCATTACAAAGAGCCATTCACACAACACCAGCGTGAATAGCTGTTTTTCAACAGCGTGCCAGAGGGGCCGGCTCTTCTGGATGACATCCATGAGTTACCACCTTCCTCTGCATCGGAATGTAGAACTCTCATCCTTCTGACGGATCTACTTTATAGATTGACAATCAGTAGTCTGTTCACATTTTTGCCTAATTCTGTAGCTTGTGAATAGAATTGTTAAGAATAAAGCTGATGTTGGTCAGGGCTCTGAATAAAACATGCCATAGCTAGACTATATGACTATAGTTCAAACTCATATTTGATTAATATAATAATTAAAAGCATTTTAATATAATTGAAAGCATTTCCTTATCATTTATATACAGTATGGGTGTTTTTTCCAATTGGGGGCACTCACTATTTATTTATTTCTTGTGACTAATTGTGAACCAATAAGATCAAAGTTATTAATGTGCTGCCATATTTGTCCTTGCTGATCGGTTCGTTTCCATTAATACATGGCATATTGATCATTAAATAAGTTCCAAATATTAATTGTTTTCTTTCACAAACATATTGTTTCACTTCAAGACATTTATTAACCCACTGGAGCCATTTAGATTATTTTAATGATGATGTATGAGCTTTTTGGAGCTTCAACATTTTGGATCCCATATTAGAAAATAAGGTAATGGGATTTTTATATGAAATTATTAGTTTAATACGCAGCTGGTACGACTTTCATAATTTGGTGAACTATTCCTTTATAAAGTATTCAAACTTGGAAACCTCAAAGTTGATTTTTGTATAGTGTGCAATGGTAATGACATATTTTAGTTTTGCGAGAAGAAAGTTGCCTTGGTAATACGACAGGTTATCCAGTAATTAATCAACATTGAATTCATAACATAAATTGATTGCTTCATAATGAAAAGTTCCAAACTAACCAGGTTGGTAATGAGACCTAAATAAGTCTATTATCAGATCAGGATGTAAAAATGAAATTGAAATTAATGCGATAGTCACTCTTCTGCTCTGGCAGATTTCTGCTCCCCGTCACTTTACATTTCCATGACAAAGAGTAACTTGTCATTTAATCTTAAGAAATTTAAGAAAAAGTGTACGCTTTATAAGAATGGTAATAAAAATAGTGTTGAGCACAGTATTTCTTTGTTACATAAAGAAAAATTCATTTAAAGTACAAGAGTTTATTCGCATGAAGTAATTAAATATATGATTAAAGATATGATTTAAAAAATGAGTTTTTTTAAACTTTTAATACAAAAGTCTTAAAAGTCGAGTTGGGTGCCTGGCCAGTTTAACATATAAATGACATTTAAATGACCAAAATGTAATTAAACAGTCACAATAAAAAAGGTTGCCATTACTATCATTTATATTTTAAAATTAAAATGATTCTTTAAAGTCTTTTCTTTAAAATCATCCTAGATGACAAGAAACGTCCAATAAATTAAGGGTTACCATATAGGTAAATGAAGTTTGCACTACCTAAAACTTATTTTCCACAATGACATGGAATTTCCTCACACCACTACTGCAACATCCGAACAGCTAGTAAATTACATCTGCCAGAGATGCTGAAGGTTGCCATTTTGTATTATGACTCACACGAGCACAGGAAGTGAACCCGCAGGGCTGTGTCTACTAACAAAATAATTCATCTTATTAATCTGCATTTTATCAGAGACCCATGTGACAACAAGATGATACATGACCGACCGTACACCCGCCCTTTAATGCTGTGCTGTCTGAAAACTGTGACTCATCAGGCCATTATGAGACAAATAACTCAAATTCTCTATGAACCACAGCAATGTTACAACCTCCGTGATTTAAACGAGCAATTTTCTTGCTGTTGAAGATGTGTATTACTTATAATCCTTATAACATACTACAAAAACCTTTTTTTTTCAGGTACATGAAACCTGTCTGATGCTAAAAAAGAAAAGCACCGAAGGATGAGATGCTTTTCTGTAGATACTGATAACCACAGCAGTTGTATTTCAGTAGATTATCTCTACATTATCAGTTTCTCATTTTGTCTTAAAGATTATAATTAGTTTTAGATCTTCGTGATTTTATTATTAGTCATGTTCAGAAATCTTTCTCCATGCACCTGTTGGAAACGCACTCCTCTCAGCGCCCCCTGTCGGTCACGTCTCATATCCATGAACAACATCAGCAGTGTGTACTACTGTAACATCACGTTAGTATTCAACAGTCGTGCAGACAGATTTCCATCACGAAATCAATAGGTTTTATGAAAACAGCTTTAATAATAACCTAAATGAATTACTATATTGTAAAAAGAAGATTAAAAAGGTTGTTTGCCTAGCATTAACATAAACATTTATATTACATACTTGTATGTTTTATGTCGTATAGTTTTAAATGACAGCATCATATGTCCTTTATCTTCTCTATTCCTTCGACTGATTTAAATACCACATGAAACCGAATTGAAATCAGTTGTAGGACATTTAATAGTAGCATTTGCTGCGCATTAATCTCAAAAACAATATTTTATCAACTCACCCACTCCGATTTTCTCGTCCTCGGTCGGTGTCCACATGATCCCGGTAAAATCACCAAGATAACAGAAGAGTTTCGGTGAAATGACACATGAAAGTTAAAGCAGACGTGTTTGTTTCACGGCTGTGTATCTCTCATCATATTAAACATCCGCGCATCTGGATCTCAGTTATGGATGCGGCAGCATCTGAGGATGGAGACGATCATTTATTTATTTCATTGGCTCCGTCACTCCGCGATTTAAAGGTAAAATCCGTTAAAACAGCGCGAGGACGAGCAAACCTTGGATGTCACGAGCGCGTCTGGCGTGCTTTGTGCGCAATCGATCTGATTTTTCGTTATTTCGCGATGTTCTGTGCGGTGTGTACGGGAGACTCGTCAGCGCCGGTGCTGCGCCATCTTCATCTCTCAGTCCGTCCGCCGTCACATGACGCAGACTGTCGCTCTTTAACGGGACGCGCGCTTTACCGTTAGATGGTAGCGCACGAGGGAGCGCGCGCTGTATTGACTCCTGTCGGAGTTTTTGGACCGGTCGATATTTTACGTTTGCTGGTCACATGTAATTGTGTTACAAAGCACACAGTAATAGTACAAATGAACACTGCGTAGGCTACTACAAAATTACCATGGTAACGACTGGCTTAAATGTTACTGTTACTACAGTCCACACATTATAGTACAGTTGTATAAGCACAGATATTGTACACTACAAATATCATGGTAAAACTGTAGCAAAATCATGGTTAATTTGCGGTCACCATGTTTTTCTACCGGCTCTTGAGCCAGTGGGTAGTTGACAAATAAATCTGTGACTGTGTCCTATGGTGTGACAGCAAAAATGTAGAAAATATACAAATAGCATGAGAAAGATTTATCCTAATTGTTAGAGGTTTTTTAAAATTGTTTGTATGTCACACCATATGACATAGACATTAGTGAACTTCCCCAGTATAGAAGAAGGCAAGGGCTATTATAATGCTAATATAATACAACTTTATAATAACAAATTAAATTCAAGTTTCAGTAAAACCATTCAAATGAAAGGAAGAAAGCTAAAACATTCCTCAAGTAATATTTGCAAAAAGTCAATATTATGCAGTGACAAGTGGAATTAAGCACTTTTAGTAATTGTCCACCCTTACGCAAATTAACCATGGTTTAGCTATATAGTAACCTAGTTTTTCAGTTTTATTTGTAGTCAAAGTAACTACAAATTTACCCCTGTCTTACTTCAGCAGCTATAGGTTAACCATGATGTTTGTAGTTAAACTGGTAATCCAAAGAATAATCAATCTGCCATAGATTACAACACTTCACAATAAAAAAAGAGCAAGGTTACAAATAATCTCATAATGGCAAAATATTGTCAGATGAATCCATTACTAGTAACAAAACTTTAAGATATTTTGGTGTGAAACCTGGTTGCCACAGTACATTTTTGTACGCAATATTTTAATTAAGTATTACTTCTGGTGGGTGTCTGATAAACCCATTGTAGTGTAAAGATGCCACATCTGAATGTCGTTTAACCAGCCATCTGCCAAACCTCATAATTCCTAATCTGCCTATAATTATCCAGTTATAATTGCGTTGCCTGCCCATAGTTATAGTGTCAGGGGAATTCAGGCACTTGCTTGTTTCCCATATGTGACTTTAGCTACCTGTTGACAGAAGTATAATAAACTGAGATAACAGTCATGCTGTCTTCTTTTTCTTCTTTTTGCCTACTTATTACTATTCTGCAAAAGAAAATTTTCTTCCTGGAGAAGAAAATAATCATCATATAAAAAAGCAGGTGACGAAACCTTCACTTGTTCAGGAAGTGCAGGGGAGGCAGACGGGAAGGGGGTCTTCCTGTATCATTTATCCACGTATTCATTGAGAAGCGACAGAGTTAATTAGTGCTTATGTGTGTCACGTCTCATCTTCAGCTGCACATGTATTAGACAGGCACATACAGATCAGCATCCATCCTCACTATATGTGTCATACAAATACAAATGCTCCTTTAAATCATATGCATATTTCTAATGTGCTCTACATGCACATTTGCATAGGCAAATAATGAGACAAATAGTTTAAATCTTACAATTTACACAATCCTTTTAAAATGCATTGCTTGCTATTAAAAGTGTATCTTAAATTACCATAAAGCTTCCCAATCCGCTTTCAAACCTTTTCCAAGCCGCTGATGCATAAACTCAATTTTATTGTTTATTTTTAGTATGTAAAGGTGATTTTCTGCTCACACCTAGATCCTGTGAGAACTGAATAAACATTCGGGACATGAGGTAACCATGGCGACGAGAACAGCAACCAGCCGCATTTTCCGAGGCAGCTTAATGGTCATTGTGGGTGTTGCGGATTTTCCTGACCCGCCAAGCGAGTCGCCCACGATTTCCTTAATCAAAGACTCAAATTCTTCATCTCGCCTATTCGGTCAAAGTCCACATCGACTGTCTTTCATAGGGCACAGAGTTCACGGTTTCAATTAAAGTTGTAACAGCTAAAATGCTATTAAATCAAAGTAATGTAGATTTTGACCATTTTTGTGTCTGTACTATAGAGCAACATTTGCTTCAAGCCAAAAAGATCTGTAGATTTTTTCCCATAAGGACGGTGTACACAAGTATATTATGCTCTCGTACGTGGTCTCGTATTGACAGCCTCTAGCGTGAGATAAGAAAACAGTCTATGGAGGGAATTCTGTTTGTTACTCTTCCTGGCTGCGATTCAAAAGACTCTCAAGGCACGAACATGAGCACTGAGTCATCGCAATTCAGCAGAGAACTCTCCAGATAAAATGGCTTTGCTCAGTTTGTATGTTTAAAAAAATCATCAAACACATTTTTGCTATTGCTTTGTCATGCAGAGCTGTTTCTATAGCTGCATTGTGGAAACTTCTAAATCTTTAAAGGTAAGATTTGTTTTGAGCATAAGACAAAATGTTATTGTCTCGTTATGTCTATCAAAGAGATTTTTGCATAGGTTCTCTAAATAACCCAATAGTCTTTATATAATCTAACAGATTTATGTACTAACACACACACACACAGAGTTGTTCTAAACATAGTTACATCCAAAACTATTATAATAATTAAACCCTAATAAAAACAGATTAAAAATCTCCTGAGAGATAAAAAACTAAGTAAAATAAAAAAATTAAGACATAAACAAAGACCTGTGGTACATTACAGTACATTTCTTTTTGATTGAAATTTCAACTATACAGTAAACAGTGACACCATGTGGTAGAAAAATGAATTTCATTTCATTAGTGTGTCAACTGAATAGACTGAGACTTACTACTAATTTAAACTAACTAACTAACTACATGGATCCAACTCCTGTAATTATTTTTAATCTTCTCTTTCATTTTGCAGACTCACATTTGCCTGGGCTGCTGGCCATAAGTTCACTGGGAAAATGTTTACATAAAAAACTTCTAATACCAAAAACAAAAAATCTGTCAATATTTACTTACTCTTTGTGTTGTTCCAGTGCGATTGACTTACTTGGCAGAATCTTAAAACCTCAGTCACCATTCACTTTCACTGTATGGCAAAATGACCCTAAAAGAAAGTCCCTAGACAAAAAGAAGAAACATACTGGTAAGAAAACGAAAAGGCAATTATCATTAAAAATTTAAAAACGAAATGCATCGTTTTCCTTAAATAATTTTTTACATTTATTAATTTAATGCATGTTTGAATTGATCTACTAATTGTGTCAAGCACTGTCTAAACTTTTGCAACCTTTGCAAGTTCATTATCTCTATAACAAGTAAGTAACACAGCTAACAGTTAAGTAAAGCAAAAAATATCCTTTTGCATTGGTACACCTATGGGTTGTAAAGAGTTGATGTAAACAGACTCCGATATTGTTTACTTGCTAGTCAGATATCTCACTCAACACGGAGATTTCTAGTTTCTTTCATTATATAAATGTGGAATTGTGAATTGTATGTTGTTTACAATAATAATAAAACCAAATGTCATTTCAGCTGCTGTTAAAAATTCGTATGACGTTTGACTTTCACAAAATAATTTAATCAACATCCGGTTGGGAAGTCAATACAATTGTCGTTTACTTTTTGGGTAGATATTTATCAGTAAACTTGTTTAGTCTGTGTCTTGTTTTTATTTAACAGAACAATTGTAAAGGTTTTTGTAGCAGCACCACTCTCATTTACATTTACATTTGCTGCATATGGTGCTGTTAAAAAAAACCCTATGCAAATTAATCATTTAAGTTTCTTTTTACAGAAGTTCGAGTTTTAATGTTTAATGAAATCTTTCGGGGATATAAATATCAATTTGTGGCAGGAGTAAACACCAGTACATGTCAAACCAAGGACAAAATCATACCTATATTTTATCAGGTGTGTTTGACTTCAAGCGGCCATGCGCGGCGGCACACCAGTCCGTGTATGACATCAACGTATTGCCTAATCTCGCGATAGTTTGATCTCATGCGCCGATTGGTTTGCGCTGCATGAATTCAAACACATCTTTTGATGTCGTCACTACATTTGTTGTTTTACTCTACAGGGTGCATATTTTCTCTTCTGAGGAAATATTTGTTAAAGGCAGCATGTTTATAGGAGATGTTGATATTTTGAAACATAGGTGTACAAATAAACATATTAGGAATATTATAACTGGTGAAATACTCATAAAAGCTTGTTGTGGACCAATGTATTTAGGAATATAAACTGGAAAAAAGCTTGGTGTATTTGTGAAGCATACTGTTTAAATAATAAAGTAAAAGAGGTTACATTTAAAATTTTACATGGTATATATCCAGCTAAAATTGTGTTAGAGAGGTTTAAGTTAGAGATTGATTATTCATGTGATTTTTGCTTAATGGAAAAAGAATCTATTGTCCATCTGTTTTGTAATTGTATATACACGAAAATCTTTTGGGTGGATGTGGAAAATTTCATTAGAATGAAAACAAATGTTATATTTAAATTAAATAATTTGGATATATGTATGTATTATTCCAATGAAAACAACAATAATAATAATAATTTTAATTTTATTGTACAACTGTTTATTATTTTGGGAAAATTTCATATACACAAGAAGAAATGGTCAGGATCCAAGCCTAATTTTATTCATTTTCTTCAGGAGACAAAAGACTATTGCAGCAGTTTGGAGAACATTATAAATAAAAAAGCAAGGAAGACTTTTTAAAGAATATTCATTTATTTGATGAATTAATCAATGGTTTGTACACTCTGGCATGTTTTTTTTCTGTGCATTATTCTGTGCAAATTTCTGTTTATTATTGTATATTTCTGGTTTCTGGTTAATAAAAAAAATAAATAAATAAATAAAGGGTGCATATTTTCTTCGTATCCGGCTCGAAGGACCATTATTTATTTGTGTAATGCCCCTTATTTTCTTTTACTGTTTTGAACAACTGATTGTTGTTTTTTGTGTGTTTTTTCCTGTATATTCTATTGGTATTATTCTTAATTGTTGTTGTTATATTTTGAGTTTGTTGTTCCATAGTGTAAACTAAATGTTCAAATAAAGCATTATAATAATAAAAAAGGTGCATATTTTCATATAGAAATACTGTTCATTTTCCATTAAATGCAATCTGTTAAGCATTTAAGTTGCTTGTTTAACTAATGATGAATCTGGGCTTTCCTTAAAACTATGTTTATATTAACACACTGTATGAACCTCATCTAAATAAAAGACAGCTGATATTGATAAATTACGTTATAATCAGTGTCATAAATATATAACCACAAAATTGTCCTAGCAAACAAGTATTTTTAAATCTCTTATTTATAAATGATGACAGAAACATTTAGTCAAACAGCTTTTGAATGTACATGGGAATTTATTGCTTTACCATGAAAAACAACCAATGACAGAAGCTAAATGTATGTTGCACAGATTTCTATTAGATATTAAGGTTACATAAAAAATATGTGAATCTTTTAAAGTATATGTAGACCAAGATAAACATGAACATAGTAGCATGGTTTCATCACACAAATAGTAAGCATCATACCTTAACATAACATACAGCCCAAATCAAACACATTCTCTCATACAAAAATTGTATAAACTGCTTAAAAACATATAAAAAAATAAATATATATAGCCAAATATATTATAAAAAAAAGTTTCAAGAGACAAATTCTTGCTTAATGAAAGTTTCATCAAATTTTGCAAATAGTTTCAATTTCTTAAATTGGGATATTTATGTTCATTATTGAAAAACAATTCAACAATTAGTGCAAAACAAATCTGCCCATACAAACCTCACAACCAGAGCCTTTAGTATGTTCTGGGCGGTCACCTTCAGATCTCCACACATTACACATGATATACACACTACAATACGCCAACTTGTGATAAAATACTGCTTAAATACAAAGTAACCTTCAATACATACAAAATAACATAAAATGTCACATAAATGGTATAAATATGACAGGCTGTTATTTCTTCAGAGAATACCACTAATAAATATCAGCCGATAACGAAAGTAACTTCAGAGGCTGGACAAATAATACTTTTTAATAAAAGACAGCGTAAACTGTTTTGATAACGTGCACTGATAAACGGCAGATAATGATCACGTAAACATATCCAGAATTCCGGAAGCGAGAACCAAACTTAAATAAAAGTGACTTCCCTACAGTTGAGTCTGTTTACTGTATATAGGAGTAACTCTTGAAACGGCAATGGCTGATGTAGTGAAACACATAGTAACGTTTTGGCTTCATGCAGCTGTGAAAAGGAAACATTACCAATCAATAAATACATTATGTGTTTATGCTCATGGTAGAACAGAAAAAAACATTAAAACAGAGTGGTGCCAATAAAATGTTTTCTGAAAGAAAATGTAAGTTTGTTAATTTTGCTATATTTGGTATACGTTTTGGAGTGCTTATAGTAAGTGCAGTTGTTAATGAGTTCTGGGTGGTTGTTCATTCATGTATACCTACAATATATAAAAGGCAAATTCTAAAAAAATGCTTGGTTGATTTTTGACCTTAATATTTGTACATCTTAACCAAATTTTACCAAACTCAAATAAAGAGCAGAATGGAAAAGGAAAGCAGAGACATTGTTACAATCTTCTCTGGTCCTGTTTGTGCTCCCTGGTTCTTTTTGTCTTCTGGTTTCTCAACAACATCTAAAAACAATTAAAGAAAAAGACAGTTGAGAAAAAAGCATGATTAACCTGTGGTAAAGACAATTGTATCATTTCTAAAAAAGCAACAAGTAGGCTGGGCACATTTTATTTTAATAAGGCAAGGTTATTTTGTGTAAAACATTATCTTTATCTGAGAAAATTATGTGGGGTAGACACAATTTTATCCATTGGAAATGCTTGGCTGATAAAAAAAAGTGGGCAATTCATATGGAAGTTTGCTAAGGTGTATAAAGAGAAGTACATAGAGAAGAACAGGGAATACAAATTGGTTAGTCATGAATGCATTCAGATCATGTTGCTTTTGTTAAACAAAACTTTAAGTTGTTTTTACACACCTTTTATGATAAGCTTGACTCCCCAAAGTACTGACTCCTTTGTGATGAAACAAGAGTACATTCCTGCATCAGTGTTTTGAAGATTGTTGAGTTGGAGGGAGAAGTTTCCTTTCAAATATTCTTCAGAAAAAGTGCCAATTCTGTTCTTGTACTCTTGCTTCTGTCTCTCTACAGATCCTACACCTTTTATTATATCATACACTTCCATGCTTTCATTATGACGCCAATGTACATTTATGTCTTGTATTGAACTGGGTTCTTTCTTTGCTGAACATGGAAGAACAACAGAACCTCCAATAACACCCTCAACTTTTATGTCCTGGGGAGATACTGTAAAAGTGAAATACAAAAAAAATAATTCAATTATTTAAAAACTGAATTTGTATGCTAGAAACATAAGTACTGGCAAATTACTGTTGCTGTTTTATTACTTACCTTTATGTATAAACAGGAAAACAACCAAGACCCTTAAAACAATGAAACAAAATACTTTTCACAACACATAACCATTACAGTTTGCCTTCATTTTTAATTCTAAATCTGCAAAAACATGACTCAGGCTAAAAGTGATATTATTCAGTATCAGTTTATCAGATAGATCTTAAAGTATAAAAGACTATTATTACTAAGTTCAGCATTAAAAGTTTTACTTAAACTGTAGGGGTCAAGGTAAAAAACAATTGTCACAGGTCTGTTTTGATATGACCACAGACTGAAGAAGCGAAATAAAAAACAATGCTAAATGCAGTTGTGCAATTCCAGCAAAAGTCAAAACAGAATGTATTTATTACCGATATACTGAATGATCTGTTTATATTTTACTAAAGCCCTTTACTAAAGAAAATCATCTGTAACTTTGTAGATGGTAGCCAAAACAGGGAAATGCCAGCATGGACAGGCGGTGGCATGTCTTTATTCTTGAAAAGACTCGAAGTTACTATTTTCGTTCTTCGAAAAGTCATCTCTTCTCTATTTGTTAGGTATTATTTCTTCTTGTTTGTGTATTTCAATTCACAGATATCTTACAAAGTATGTTGACTCTCAAAAACGTGTTCTTTTTTGTTACATTCATAATGCCTGTATATGTTTATGTTTATGTTACATATACATGTATATGTTAACTCATGCTGTTCTGAAGTCTGGAGTTTAGTCAAATATAAACAAATGCTTCAATATATTGGTAATAAAAACCAATAAAAGGTTTTGATTGAAAATGTCACATCCATAACAATTATATTGCTCAAATGTCTATTACATAATCTATCAAATATGACCAATTAAACTTTCAGCTATCAATAAGATTATAGTGTAATCTAATAATATGTAATAATAAAATTTTCTTTTTCACTTCTGTTGTATCAGGTGACAACACGTCTAGACTGATTAAACTAAACATGTATCTTAATAATTTGATGATTTGCTTGTACTAATCGTTTGTAGTACATTAACCACTACAAATACCATAGAAACTTCAACTACTGGTGAAAAAAATGTCTACGATTAACTGTCGCGTGCAAGAGGGGATACGGATACGATTTGTCTCCTAATATTTGTAAGTCGCTTTGGATAAAAGCGTCAGCTAAATGCCTAAATGCAAATGTAATGTAAATGGATACGGTCTGACATGCGGAAATATTGTTCAGACATGTTTTAGACACGTTACTTCACCGCCTCCAGGGCTGAGGGTGGAGTCAAGACCTCTTTAAAATGTCAACATTTAAGTACAGTACCTGCGTTTGAATCGTACGTTTTACGCGCATACATTCTGTATATCCAGAGTAACCCTTTTATTTTTGTATTTATGTTAAAAACTAATATCCCTATCTTGGAAAGTTCCGTATTTTTTCGGTGTGTATGGTTTTATCCGAATATGGAGCATTCGGCTGAAAAATGGGAAAACATACCTGACGATCATGACTACTAAGACGGGTAAGAAGGTCAACAGTGATCTTGTTTCGAAATTTAAGGGAGAGACGCAGAACGCGTGTCGGACTGACCAATCTCGCGATATTTGGGCAAACGAAGACGTAATTCCGTTTCCGAAAGATTCCCGACGTTGCGATCGTTTTCTCCACTAGACGGCGCTGTATTCGTACTGTTCCGTGGTCAGTCACTGATTTACTGAAGATGCCTGGTTGATTACACCAACATTTATTTACAAAAAAATTGAGAAATGGGTTTAACTCGTCAGAATATTGAATCTTTCAAAGTCGATAATTTGTGATAAGCAATTGGCTTACCACAGTAGTTCTTAATAATATTTTTTTGCAAAAAAAAAAAAATGGGCATAGATTCTGGGCATAAACATATGCACAATTGACAAATGTTAAATCATTTCCTACAGTGTCAGGAAGGTATGGTTTAGGCTTAGGATGACAAGGCCATCAAGGACTAAAAAAAGAAACTTGACTCATGAAGTGTTTTCTACAAGGCTGTAGCACACGATTGCTCCAAGAAACAAAACAACAAATGGATGAGTTAGAGATGCAAACTGCCAGATGTGTTCATTTGACTCGAGATATCTAGGGCTGGGCGATATGGCAAAAATGTAAACTCGATAATTTTTTTTCCATATTGATCGATAACGATATCTATTTCGATATATAAACTGTTAATGCTGCCAGCTTTAAAAGAGTATCCCAACTATGACTGAAGCCATTAAAATTTGAGGGTTCATTAATTACATTTTAAAGTATAGTTTTTTGTCGCCAATTTTATCATTTCTGGATAATAACTTGAGGTTAGTTTCACTTTGGCTTCCACTTATTTTTGTCATCCACGTGCCGAGTTTGCTTTGCAAAGTGCCGTAAGAAATTGACTTTGTTCTTTGACGTGAACGTTAAAAGCTGCACGCTGATTGGCTGTTGTCGCATATTTCTGCTGTGTGATTGGCTCTTATATTAATCCATATCGAGAAAAAATGCCTAGAGCTTATCATCGCTATCAACATATATTTTATCGCGATTCAATATGATATCGTTTATCGGCACAGCCCTAATATAGACATCTGTGAACATGGATGCATATCTTGCAGTGCCATTTCATCAATAAAGAAACAAAGTTGTCCACTTTTGGGCAGGGAGTTTGAACACACTCCACTGATCGTAAAACCATGACTCAAACATGACTTGTGAAAACATCTTTCAGAGGAGACACATTTTATGATTTTCCCACACACTAAATCTGTAGTGTATAACTTATAGTGTTTCTCAATTCTCAGTACCACAAATTTCCTTTCCTGATCGACAGAAAAAATTATTTTAGCAGATGAACAACCTTAACAAGTAAACTGTGTCTCTGCCCTGCAACTGTCGCGGTACAGAGACACTTTTATACATCTCAGTGGAACAAGTAGTTGTGTGGAAAAACACTAAAAACAAGACTATTTCTTCATCTGTTACCAAGCATGTAGCCTAATATTTTCCAAAGCAAGTCACCCACAAAAAATAAATGTTTAATGCTAAAATACGAAAACAACATTTTTATACTAAATAAAATTTAAAAAAAAAATCTCTTTTATAAACCCATACAAAATAACACTGCTCATAAATGCTTATTCGATAGGCCACTTAACATACAGTACTTGTCAGTCTGTTGTTCTCATTAGCTGTATTTCTTATATTTACAGAAGAGCTTAAGTTTAGCCAGTATATCTGTCTTAATTACTAATATTATGCATTTTTGTCTGAACAAAAATCTCTTAATAATTTTTCTGTTTATTACAAAGTTGTTTGACCCACCTGCAGAGGGCGCCAACCAAACAACTTCTATAATTTAGTCACGTATACAAATGACCCTGTATAAAATGCAAGGAAAAATGTATGTAAGGAAATCTATAGGCTATAGACATCATGGTGAACTTGTCAAATGCTTTATCCTGAAGATGATATGTAAGTTAATCTCTTATAAACAAGAATCTACTTTCTCTACACAATGTTTAAGAGAACATTTTAAAGAAGAATAATCCAAATTAAAAGTATATTAGTTTTGTTTTTTGTCTCACAGAGCTTTTCATATGGTGTAAGAGACAAAAACAGAACAGATTTAGGACAAAATGTGACTATAAACTGTGATCTAGATAAGGAGGAAGTTGATTGGCTTCTTTCAAAACTACCAATTCCACCAATATTACGCACATTCTCATCAGGACCTTTTTACTACAGTAAAAGATTCGACGAAATATTCAGTCGAATCATCTGTTTATAAATAATGTCACACTTGATGTATGGACATTGTTCATCGTTAAGTTTGCAAATGCTTGTTTCTAGCCCATGTATGTGTATAGAATTTCGGCTATTACACTCATGACAACTAATGCCATATTGGTTTTAATGACTTACAGCATGAATGACAGAATTTTAACTTTTGGTTAAAATATTCCATTTAAATTACATCTGAATTTACTGTGTCATTCCAAGGACTCTTAGTGCTGCTTGTTCAAGAAGGTAAGAGAACTAGAAAAGGTTCAGTCCAACTAGAGCTTATGGATTTTGAACAACAAGACTTGACCCAAACACATGTAAATGACTATTTTTTGTTTAAATCACATAATACATTCAACCAATCAATATATAAAGTGGAGGAAAGGGTTCATTTTGTGATCATGACTAGATGACTGTTTATATGGCTACTTCACAATAAGTAAATTAATTTCTTCATTTAAGTTTCAGTTATGTTATAGACTATAGTATGATATGAAAATACACAATGTAGGTAAATTGGTTGTCAGAGAAATGAACTTAGTTTAGTGGCCATTACACAGTAATATTTGACTTTCACATACTGACTTTTTCTAGAGAGCCTTTCAATAAAATTAGTTACTTATTGCTAAAAAGTGTATTTATGTGTTTTATTTTATTCTTAAATGAAAGACTACTGCAGCACATTTAAAGTCAAATTAAATGTTATATTGTGATTTTCAGTATGTTCTAGTAGACATCCCAACAAGGTGTAAAAGGTTTTAGTTTAACCATTTCAAAAGACCTATGCATTGCTACAGCTGCCTAAATGATGAACATCATTTCTTACACTATTTCATAAAATGTAATTTATTATGTATTGTACAACTTTACCTATGTATGTCTCTCTTTTTCCTTTTATTAGCCAGCAGATTCTGACTAGATAAATTTGACTCAAATATTTAATTCATAGTTTTCATAATTTCCTGTGAATTATGGTTCTTATTGTTGTAAAGATGCTGTAAACATCAGTATGTGAAATGTTCATCTCAGTTTTGCGATCTGTATTTTTCGACACTATAGAATTTGTAAAATATGTTTTTTTATTATTTTACATATCACTTTGTATATCCGTTTGGTTTAAACATTCATGTAGTCTAAGTACATTTAGGCATTTAGCTGACCCTTTTATCCAAAGCGACTTACTAGGATATTAGGAGACAAAGTACAATTGTGACCCAGTCTGCGAAAGCCAAGTCTAAAAATCTAATTCTGAGACAACGAGCATCAAAGTTTGATTTCATCTATTAATTTCACTATGATTTCAATCTTTGACATGACCTTACTCAGATAATATTAAAGATATCAATGTTAAATTGAACACAGAAAATTCTTTACATTACGTAGAATGATTTTATGTAGAAAACAGAAAAATCACAAAAATGACTTTAGCTGGGTTTTCACAGACTGGGTCACAATTATGTAACATTCGTATTTAGTTTCACTTTTAATACCTAAGAAGGTTCAACCTGAAGCACCTGTAGAGGGTGCCAAAAAATCCTGTAGCTGAGACATACAAGTTATGTCACAAATTCTTGTAATGCCTTCATGTACCCTGGGGGACATGAACTTTGTTTGGGTTTTGTACTTTTGGTAAATGATGGTGAGGTTTTTAGGGTTTGTGGATGCATCATGTTTCTATATGTGTTTTACTGCATGTTGTTATTCAATGTTGGTGAACTGCAAAGGGTTAAGAATGTGGTTATCTGGAGAATACAAAGAAGAGTTTACCTACACACTTTAAAGCGCTGGGTTGACTCACGCATGGTTTCAAACAGCCAAGCATTGTTTAGTGTAAAAGTGCTGGATTTTCCTCTCTGACCTAAATTTAAGCAGTTTTCCTTAATGATGTCTTAATGAAATCTGCTAAACTTCTCTTTTTGTGTTCCTCAGAAGACGGTCATATGGGTTTCAGATGACATGATTGTGACTAAATGGTGACAGAATTGTCCGTTTCTAAATATACTTCTGTCTTTAAAATCTGTAGTTCATTGCAAAGTTATTTTGTTGTAACTACAGAAATACCAACATAAGTCAATTCCTGTAACTCTTATTAAGGTTATAGTGATCAACAACGTGCTTTCAACACATTGTATGACTTACAGTATTAGTAATGTGTGTAGAACTGAAGAGAAGTTAGATCATTCAAGAATATAGATAATCGAATATAGATTAGACTTCAGAATAAATAATTGCTCAATTATACACATTCAGTTTTGATACACGACACCAAAAAGACAGCAACCAAGACCACAATGCTAACAGAATAGAGAGAGTTATGAAAATCAGGTTAACACTTCTTAGATTAGACAGTATTTATATCAGTGGTTGAGTTCATGCAAAGGAATAAAATGTGGTCAGCGAAGACCTGACTACTTCCTCTTCATGCAGTTGAAACGCATTCTGTTAAAGTTTCATCGCAGAAGTGTGAGAAAGTCTAGACGGCATCATGTTTAGGATTAAATACTTTGTCATGAAGATAATGCAGTTTCAATTCTGTGAGTTAAATCTTTTTTAGGATTTAATGTCATGAATACAGAAATGCAAAATTACAATAATGTGTTTTTCATTGTTTTTTATATGATAGATCTTCTCGTATGGTGTCACACTTCAGAGACTTTGATGGATAAACTAACAGATTTGGGACAAAATGTGACTATAAACTGTGATTTAGATAAGGAGGAGGTTGAATGGTTTCTACTAAAACTACCACATCCACCAGTTTTCATATTACGCACCTTGCCATCAGAACCTTTTTACTCCAATAAAAGATTTAGCTCCAAATATTTAGTTCAATCTAAATCTCATCTGTTTATAAATAATGTTTCACTTGATGAATTAGGAGTTTATTACTGTATGATCACAGATGGACACAAAAAATTCAGCAATGGAACCAGATTACACATCATTGGTAAGTACCTAATCAGTCATTAAATCGTAGTGTTATAATTTGTTATATACAATATCATGTTGAGATATTATTAAGATATAAACTGTTAAAGTAAGTGGTTCCACAGTGCTTAATTTATTATATATTATACAGATATTCCAGAAAGCCAAAATAATACTCTGTTGATGGCTATTGAGAAGACAGAATGCCAAACACAATGGCTGGTTATCATGTTTGGTGTGATAAATGGTGTTTTGGTCATTGTGGTGATAGGTGAGATCTTTTTCTCTTAGTCTATCTCTACAATAACATTATGTTCTTAAAAGATTAGTTCACCGAAAAATGAAACATTTGTCGTCACCCATACGTCATTTAAAATCTGTCTGCCTCTATTTTTAGTAGACATTTAAGTAGACATTTTTGAAAAATCTTTATTCACCTTTCCATACAATGATAGTGACCATATCTGCTGAGCTTCATAAAGAACAATAACTCTGTAAAAACTAAGTTTGTAAATGTAATCCACATGACTTTTGTTTTCTAAAAGGATACAATGCCATTGTGTGAGAAACAGACTAAAATTCAAGTTGTTTTTATTATATTCTTGACCAGCAAAACTTACAAAATGTGATTACAAAAAACATCATGTCGCACTTGGTTACTACACACATATGTAATTTTGGTGACATTGATATTAATTTGCACATTTTATTTTATTTTAACTTTTAATGTATCGTTTCCATTAAAGTTACTTTGTGATTATTAAAGGACTATTAACGGTGTTTATGCATGGAAGAAAGAGAACCAGCAAAAACTCAGAAATGATTCAAGGTGACTTACAACAACCTCAAGATTCAGAACAAACACAGGTAAATTGCATGGAACCAGACGTTACCAAATTGTGAAGTTAAAGGTATACACAATGTGAAACCTTTTAGAGATTGTTTAGTAGGTTATCTGCAACTCAGAAAAATTTGTGTGTGGGCGAATGTGTTAACTGTGGAGAGAAAGAAACTCAGATTTCTTAGTAGAGACTAAAAACAACAAGATCGGATATATGATGCAACATTCTGCAGATGGGAAACCAGTTATTTTTAAGATATAAGACTTTTGAAATTGTTTAATAATTTTCAGTCATATATCTACAGAAAGTTTAGATACTAATACAGAATGCTCTGTTGCTTTTTCAGTATGCTGAGTATGCTGAGGTGAATCTACCCACACGGTGCAAGCCCAGCCAACTCAACAGCACCTATGCACTTGTACAGATGCCCACATCGTATATCTATGATAACAACTAACTTCTAGTTTGTTTGACATCACTGAAGATATCACTGAAATCTTTAAATCATTCAGGAGTGTCTGGAACTGGTTTGGCTGTTGGCTGTATACAAGTATATAAAAATGGCACTTTAAGTGAGTTGTGGTTATCACTTACTATGAACACTTAAATATGAAATATTTCATATAACTTTCAAATATTTCATAATTTTAAAGCATCATTTGTACTTCATCATTCTGTTCATTTGATGATCTGTGCGAATGTGCAATTTTGGGATACCACTTGTGTGTCTCTGTGGTCAAAGGTGTTTTAACTGTTCTGACAGACAAAAAAATATTTTTGTATTACATATATGAAGAAAGTCAACAACAGGAATTACATGAGTGTAAATAAATAATGATTACATTTGCATTTATTATTTTCTTTGATGAAATCCAAGAGGATCAAAACTCCTGTTTATGTGATATTTGACATATCGAATTGTCTTACTGAAAAGAAATAAACAAAAGCCTTTAAAATGTAATAAGATGAATACTCTTTAAACAATTTTAAACACACAGCTTTGTATGCCAACACATTGTAACACAGTGGAAAGCATTGACTAGAAAAGCTATACAGACAAAATACATGTTGCATGGTTTTGCGCAAACCACAAAGTCTGACCTACATTTACATGTACTTATTTTGCATAATTGTTTTCAAACGTATTTGTTATGCATTGTATGCATTATGCATCATTGTATGCATCACGTTCTCTGATCTTCTTTATCTCAAAGGATGTGTAAAATAGTTTGTTAATAATTTAAGACAGTGGACCAATCGAGCAAAAAACAACTACTGTAGGACAATCCGGCCTAACGGTATCTATCTGAACATCCTTCACAACTCTTTGTCCAGGCCTTAGTCATTTCTAGACTAGACTATTGCAATGTTCTGTTAGCATGTGCATTTAAACCATTGATGCATGATGCAAAATGCAGCAGCACAATTAGTCTTCAAAGAGCTTAGTTGTGCATAAGAGCACATCACACCACTCTTCATCTTTCTCCACTGGCTACCGGTCCTGCACACATCACGCACACCACCATACATGCAGTTTATTAACAAATGCATCTGCTTCAAGGGCTATTGAATGTTCAAAGTCTTCATGCTCAAGACAATAATTTAAGATTTCTCTATTTAATTCGCAAAAAAAAAAAAACCTAATTGCTACAGCAAATTTTTAAAGAATGAATGAGTGGATATTCAATGTCACATGTGACACACGTGTAGAAAAATGACAAGACAGTCATTTTGCATTTTGAGAATCATGATGAACGCAAAATAGATGGGCTTAGCGACCCAAAAAAAGGTGCTTTAGTGGTTCTTTGCTTGTAATCAACCACTTAAAGTGCTATATAGCATCAATTTTAGTCCAATATAGACTAATAGAGGTGCTATATAGCACCGCTACCATATAAAGAACCTGTTAAGCACGTGTTAAGCAGCTTTTGGTGTGGTCCAGCTGACATAAAGTGGTTCCCCTGTGATTACGAGCAAAGAACTACTTTAAATGCTATTAGCACCATTTGTTTGTTTTGTGTTGGTAAGTAGGCCTACTGATGGGTCTAAATCGGCAAATAGCAATAGTAACAATAAAATAAATAATTAATAAATCGTTAATCTAAGTATTAAAGGCATTATTAAAGTATTAAAGGCATTAAAGTTTCTGATTTCATTAGCAAATAACTACAGCAATGATAAAACACCTAAATAATGAATCTTTTAATACATTGTTTCGCAGTAAAGTTTCTGAAATCGCAGAACATCGTCATGTTGTTTCTGTTACTTTTCTCATCGGATGCGGATCGTGCGATAGTTGATTAAGACGTTTTAAGTCATTTCGTTAAAATAGATAAGAAGAAAGAATTTCGCAGGTAAAACATTATTGTTAATAGTAGTAGTTTCAGCATGCAAATGTCTTCAATAAAAAGAAAAACTTTATGAGATTGGTGACTCACACGAGGGCTTTACGGACCACAGAGCGCCCCCTACAGGAGGAAACCGTTCGTGTCTCAACAGAAACCGATTCGCCGCCCAGTGATTTGTGAAGCACACGAAAAGCATTCTGGGTCATTTTGAAAGATGGCGGACGAAGTGGAGCAGGTTTGCTATTATGTTTTTAATTTACTTGTAATAGTTTGAACGATTTGCTAATCTTAACTCTATAGGTTTAAATGAGCAATGCGTTGCTAACGGGGTTTCCTTGCCTGTATGTAAATGTATAAATGCATGCAGATTTTAAACAGTAGGTGCGCTCATGTGTTTGTGAACGCGATTTGTATTATTATATTAATATATGCATGTATAATCAAACTTAATTTGCAGCAACAGACATCCAACACTGTTGAAGAGCCTCTGGATCTGATCCGGTTGAGTTTGGATGAGAGGATTTATGTGAAGATGAGAAATGACAGAGAGCTGCGCGGGAGACTGCACGTGAGATCACACCGTCTTCTCATTTATCAACACTTTCCTCCTTATTTACTATTTGATGCTGCTATTTACATCTTAAAACCCAAACACCCACTCTATTTATCAATATGATGTTATTTGCAGTATAATATTGTGATTTATTCTAATAAATCTACGCTGTTTTAGTCGCTGTGATATATGACTGTAGTATTTATGATTGTTACGAAAACGATTTTAGTGAATTACCTCTTACGAAAATTATATATAGCTTAGCTGTAGTAGGGTACACTGTAGTAAACAGTTTAAACGTAATATTTGTAGTTAAACTATAGTAATATTAGTTATGGACAACTTATTTGCCAATAGAACATTGTACTATACCATAATATACTTACTATAATAAAACCATGGTTAATTTTACTAAGAGCTGTCTATAACTGTATTTTCATTAGGTAATTAGCTGCATTACCATGAGAAAAGACATATTCTTCAACTAAAAGAAATAAATACATAAAAAGTTTAGCAAACGTTAAATACATTTACACGACAAATTACAAGAAGCTTTTTTGGAATGCTGCAAATGAGAAAATGATACTTCAGGGATGAATAATAAGAATAAAAAGTAGAAAGAAACATATTTAAAAACTAATAATCCATACAAAACTTGTGCTTTTATGTTCTCATAAGTATTTTGGCTTGTGAATTTTATTTCTATTTTTGGCTATACATTAATTATCTGCATCTGTAATTCAGAAGGACTGATTTCATGTGTTTTTGACTGCAGGCCTATGACCAGCACTTAAATATGATCCTCGGTGACGTGGAGGAGACGGTCACAACTGTGGAAATTGATGAAGAGACGTACGAGGAGATTTACAAGGTAACATGCCAATCTGATTTTAATTCATCTTCAGGTTAAAAGGTATATATATTTATATTAACAGTAATAATGTTTTTGTAATTAAAATGTACTCTAGAATGAGTATTATTACTAGATCACCAACCAGGTTAGTAGGTTAGGTCACGTAACCAGCACATACTTTACATGCGTTACATCTCTCTCTCCGTCTCCTTTGATTTTGCAGTCGACAAAGAGAAACATTCCCATGCTGTTCGTTCGAGGGGATGGAGTCGTGTTAGTTGCACCGCCGCTGAGAGTTGGATAATTTCATTTGGCTGTTCACATTTGACCTATATAATTTTGCTTTGGACTCTAAATTCCTCAAATGGATGGACTTTTAAGTAGACGAAGTTTTCCTTTCGATTCACAGAGTTGTGTTTGTTTTCCAATTTGACCTTTTGTTCTGTTTTGGAAACTCTGAAAATATTATGTGTTTTCTAGATTCCATTAAGATATGTGAAAGTGTGATGTTTTTCAAAATATTGATGTTTTCACAAATTTAATAAAAACGTTGTTTTGATCTGTCAGGCAAAAACTTTTTCATAAAACTTGTTATCTGCCGTGTTGTTGTATTATGTTTCACTATACATGCATAACAAGGTATTAGATCAGAAAACTTTTTTTTAAGCTTTAAAACTCTAAAATGTAGTTTTTGTTTAAGTTTTAAGTCGGTAATGACTGTTCAGTTAGTTTTATATTAAGAAAAAAGCAGTTTGTAGGGCAAATTGTAACAATTACATTTACAATTGTAACTATACAATTTTATAGTTACGTTCATGTGTAAAACACAGAAAAGCAATTTACCTTTTTGTTTTTCAAACGTTCTATGCAAATACTCAATTTCTGATTTATTGCTATGCTCATGTACAGTATGACCAGCAGAGTGAGCCAATGTCCTATCCAAACTTTAACTTTTTTACGTTCCAGAAGAGGGCGCTGATGAATTTTACGCTTTGGCTTTCATGGCAGCAGTTCTGCCTGAATAGTGGCTGTTATTATTACCTTCAAATGTCAAGCATCATCTAACATGCAAAATAATGCTGCACGATTTAGATTATATGCTAAAAATAGGAAATTACTATCTCTTAAAAATTGATCCCTTGTTTGGAAAGCGACACCAAAATAACACATTCTCATGACAGGGGTCTTTACCGGTAGTGGGATAGTGACTCAGAGTTCTCATTGAAAATGGCTTAAAATTTTTCCCACAGTCTATAAATAACCCCCTGCAGGCTGTTGGTAACCAAATATAGCTGCTTTTGGGACAGGACACAGTTCTGACCAGCTGACATATGGTAGAAAAATGTCTGTTGTTATTGTAACATCAGGCGTACAAATTAGGATGAATCTCTAAAGTCTTCACATCAACCCACATCAACAAGTTAAGTTAAAAAGCAATCGCATTAAAATATAAATCCTGCAAAACCGTTTGGAAAAGTAGATCACGTTGTATATGTTGTGTATGTTGTATTTCCACTAAATATGTATTTTTGATTAGAAAGTTAACCATGTCCTCAAGATGATTTACATATTGTTTTGTGGAACAATACAATATGTATTCTCTGGAAACACAGGAGGAATTTTGGAGGATGTAACCATATTTTATTCCCACTATAATTCACTCACTTTCACCATCTGTCAGTGTTTTAACTTACTTTCTGTGAAGAAGAAAGTATTTTATTGGTTTGACAGTTTGCATGTGTCTTGGTACATTTCTTTCTGTATTTTCTGTGATATGCCTCTTTATTGGTGTGTTATTTCAAATTGCAAACATATTCTTTGGCTTTGCACTGGTTACATAACTGGAACACAGAAGCAGGTTCTGTTCATTCAACCAGAAAGACCTGCAGGTGCATCCTTATGAATGCTAAATGAGATTTCATTTGATATGATGAATGCTCTTTGTTTTAGTAAAGCTTTTAGTTTCTCTGCAATTCATTTCTACTATTTGGGAACTGTTGTGTTTCATTTTTGTAAGTCATTCCAAAACCACAACAATCCAGATATGGTCTCCTGTTATTCCTTTAGATTACTTATCCAAGGGGTTTGACAGGTTGGCATTGTCTCATTAGCCCTATTCTCAGTCTCATTGTCACATTCCACTGGCTGATGGATATTGCTTACTTAACCAGAAAAATAGAGATTGAGATGAAAAAGTTATTCAATTATTAAAGGTTTTTATTTCTAAATTTTCTTTTACATTTAAACGGCTTCAACGAATAGCACAATAACAGCACGTGTTATTTGTACAAAGCTGTGTTACGTAATCTATCCTGTGCCCACGGACACTCCTACCAGTTATTTCAGGCAAACAAACATTAAAAATCCATTCACTTTACTCTGACAGAAAAAATAAGCATCTATTTGTCCTCTAGTGGAAGTGGAACAGCAACGGTCACATGAATGCCACAACAACATATTGGCTTGATGTAAGCATCTTGGGATACACTATCTTTAATTGAAGAGCAAAAGAGCAGATTTAAAGCTCAAACACGTTTAGCTTGGAGCTGAAAAGCTGCCTGCCCTATTCCTGCTCTTTTGTCTTATCAGCTGGGAGTCACCACATCCTCTTTGCTTCCCAGATGAACTTTCCATTTCCGATTCAAAACGCAGTCTTTCATCCGCCACTGTTAAAAAGCAGATTTTGTACCATCTATTTTCTCACCCCAAATTCTCCCAGGATTAAAATTTGAAGAAGAAAATGATGATGAGCCATCAAAAAATGGACACAGTATGCCAACTGACCAACACCAGAGTCTAGAAATATAATCAGAACGCATACTAGCGCTTGTCAAAACAAAGACATTATGGTGTTGTTACACAAGATGCAACTTAAACCTTGTGGCTTCGCGCAGTTGCTTTAGTTTTTTGTTATTTGTGGTCAGCTTAGATAGATTACAGAAGAAAGTCCCGCGCACAGTCAGCTGGTTAAATAAATCAAATCAGAATAAATCAAATACGACATATGCCTTTTGAGCTTCCATTACATCTTAATTTTGCAAATGTGCTTATTAATAGCTTTTGTCTGTTTATACCTCAGTGTCTTGGACACATAAAACAACAGTAAACTATTATATTATGATGTTTACTCACCCGTGTTATTTTAAACTTGCGTGCTGTTATTTTTGTGTAGAGCTCAAAAGTAGAAACTTCTAAAGACTAAAAAGTGACCACGTCTGTCCGGTTACAAAAAGAACACCATAAAAGCGCCATAAAGTATAATGACAGTAGCCCAAATGTACTTGGGTCAGTGGATATTCAGGGCCCAGATTTGGGATGCATATTAAGCCATCATATGAAGAAATATTGGAATTTTACATACATGAAAAGAAATGAAAATTTTGTAGAATTTATATGAATGAAATAACAGAGATAAAACTAAAAAGGTCCAACTAACTTTCCCTAGCATCAGAGATGCACAAAGTTATTTCAAAAGCAACTTTTGGCTTTCTGGTGTTTTTTATATTAAAAATGTTTTTAGTGATATTTTGTCATAAAAATAGCTGAATTTAACAAAGTTTGCTGGGAATGTGTCTTAACAATTTAGCAATAGGTCAAGCTTGTGTATTCTGTATATTCTATATATACATTTTAGCGTATAGTTTAGGTATTTCAGGTGTTCAAAAGTTGTTTAGCCTGTTAACTGTCACCGTTCCACAGGTGGAACACTTTTTTCACTAATATTTCATAGTTGAATTCTAATCTAATCATGACAAACTGTATATTGATAGAAAGGTCTAAGACTCAAGAATAAATATTTAAAATAAAAAAATAAAAAATATGCAAATAAAAAAATGTGTTTCATGTGTATGCTCAATATATGCAGCAACAGTTATCAGGTTAACATGCTGTGTTAAATGTTTATCTGTCAGCTCTGGTATCATGAAAATACAGATTAAATCCCAGAGGTGGTTCATTTGACCTGACACCCTTGCTTGGCATAAAACAAGATTATTATTTAAGCAGACTACAAGAATCACAAGAATAATTTGAGGCACCAAATATACATAACGTTTTTACTTCTATAATTCAATGTAAGTGATTATTTTATGCGCCACAAGCAATACATGTTTAAGGGTCCGTGCCCAAACCAAAGCATTTAAGCATGAAGATTTTCAATACCTCCTTCAGGTTTCCTAGAAATCCATCAGTTGGAGTCTTCAGGGAGGGCGGCATTAATTGTCTTATCAGTGGGAGGTGAGCTATTGGTTTTGGCAGACAGAGTTTTGGTTATGTATTGTGCAAGAGCAAGTAAGTAAGCGCTGGGCCTAAAGTCAAACTCCTTAATAGAATAGAAAGACTTTAGCCGGTCGGCACGGCAAAAACAAGAAAGAATGTCTGTCTTGGATTCCAAGATTGGGTGTTGGACACAAACACTTTCAGCTCATGAAACCAGAGGATAAAGTATTCGCTTTTCATTAGCTATGATCACTGTCATCAGTGTTTTATATATAAACAGTTTCATATCTGAAGACAGATATCTTTTAAATTTGCACAACTATGCAAAAGTTGTGTTCTGGCATTGTATGCTCGGCCTTGTGCTGTTGCAAACCCAAAATTCATAAAATGAATTTATGAAAGATTTACATTTGTCATCTTTCATTAAGTTTGTGCCATTTATTGCAGCGGTTCCCAAACTTTTTTTCCTGCGCACCCCCATCTATGTCCCAACCGGGTTGGCACACCCCCAATCCCCACTCAAACGCAACAAAGCTTTGTTTTATCGCCATATAAAGACTCATGTTTAATCATGCGCAAATAACCAGAACACGCATGACAATAACAACATCAACAAAGTTTCAATATAATGCAACAAAGCTACGCACAAGCTTCCACTTTTAAGAGGACGAGTGACAGACACAGGCTCAGTAACAGAAAGCACGGTTATTTTCAGCCGCATAAAAGAAACATTGCAGCAATTGACCCTTCGCTAAGCCACGCCCGAAAACCGCCACAGGCCAATCGTGGTTTAGCAACCGTAACTAGGCGCGGGAGGTCTGTCAAGCTGTCAAGCTGTCATGCTGAAGCATTGTGCGTATGGATTGTGTAAATCTGATACCCGGTATCCTAAAATTTTTTCCCTTCCTGAAACCTAAAACCCATGGGGAGAAATGCCGGACGTGGAACAAGCAGTGTGGAAGGCCTCATTCACAACTAAATGTCGACAGGATTAACAAAATCACTTACGTTTGCTCCAAAGTAAAAGCACGCTAATGCTAGCTAGCTAGCTAGCTAACTCACTCAGCCCATCATTGCTTGAAAATAATGACGTATTGTTCATAATAGGGCTTGGCAACCGACGTCACTGCGCAGTGCATTCTGGGACGTAAACAATAGCCGGCGCCATATTGTGAGGCCACATCGGACGAGACTTAAAACATGAAATGTACTATACAGAGACAAACTTCTTCCGGACGCAAGAAAACGGTACCTGGAAAAGATGGCATTGATCGGAAATCTGGATCCGTATGAGGAGCCTGCAAGAGAATGTAGTCGAGACCCCGACGATTTACCTCCTCTGACATTTCCAGATATTTTGTATATTTAGTCTGTGGTGTGAGTGCTTATACCGAGGCTCAATTTCGTAATTTTAAATCTATGGAAGCCCACGTTCAATTTACAAATGGCTGGGTCCATGAATTGGAAGCCTACAAACCACCAAGTTGTGAAAACACCGTCGTTCGTACAAAGGTTACTTACCTACCTGTGAAATACGCATCTTTACACAATATTTAATCAGATTTATATAATATCCTCCTGACTAATAGCTATGGTATTTTATGGACATTATGTTTTAGCGATTTCTCTGAGACATTACAGTTTTAAGTCTGGATGTCCTGTACAGAGCATGTTCAGGGCTTTTCAGAAATGACAAATGATTGGATGTTTCACCATGACCACTCCTTGGTCTTTAAAAACAGATGACATTAATTTAGTGATCAAGTGTAACACCCTTATGAAAACATGATAATATTTTGTACTTAAATCAGCATCTCGGGAAAATGTTGTGGGGTTTCAAATCAAAATATGAACCTCTTGTTCATTACACATTTTGGGAGACACAACAAATGAATAGAGAAAACATTATATATCAAAATTCTTATTATTATGAAAATCTTGCTAATTATTACTCTCATTATTGCACTTATTTGTTTATTCTACGTTGCCCCAAAAACACATCAATAAGCAAATTAGATAGAGTCATAAATACATTGTATATAATGGAAAAACTTGTTTATGGCCATTTTGCATTAAGAAAAAAGTTTTTTTTATTTAAATATTGTTCATAACATTGTTGAGAATCATCTTGAATGAAAATGCCTGGAACACACTTTAAGTGATCTTGAGATATCTGCGAAACATATGTCCGTGCGTCTTATGGCGGATATCCAGGCCATCCGTCTCCGCTTTTTAACATCAGACACATGACTCCCTTCGTTTAGTTTCCAGGCCGGAAAACAATAAAAAGAAAGACCGTTGTCTATTTTTCTCCCACGTCGATCGTGTGAACGGACATTACATCCAACAACACAGCAGGTTCCTCCCATGACTAAACTCGTTGGCGCGTCAGAACAAGTGGCCTCACAATATGGCGATTTTTCCCATCAGCCATCGCGGCGCTAGAGCCGTTACGTCACGCCCCCATACTCTATGCATATATTTGGACGTAAAAAATATAAGCGGGAGAATGTTATCATTGCAAAGTGGTCAGGCTAATGTCTTGTGTTTATTCCACAAGATTTATGGATAAGCTGTTTGATTTATAATTATTAGATTATTTTCACAAATTTCCCTTTCCCTGCTGTGCATGAACAAAACTGTTCCTCAGTTTGTGTGTTTCCCATTTGAATGGTCAGCGTATGAGGCGGCTGCTGCTTGAGCTGGGACCTATAGGCTTTAGCTTCAATTTTGATTAAATTATTTTCTAATCGGTTGCATATTATGTCGTGGATATATCCCTCGAATGCACACTGCAGTCCCTTTTGTCTTGTTCTCTCAGATATTTCGCCTGTTCGCCAAAAATGACTAATTATCTCCTTGGGAATGTCTGACACCGGTGCATACATACTGTAATAGACTTGCCAGGCGCGAAAGCTTGACAGGCGTAGCAACAGTAACTAAGGAGGGCGGGGCTTAGCGAAGGGTCAATAGGCTTAAGCATATTTATAATATATATATGGAATGAATGAGTTGGCACGCATATAGCCTAGCCTGCAGTGCATAAAAGAAGAGCAGTGCATAGAAGTAGTCAGCAGCTGTCTTCTTCTACGTTTCTAGCAAAAACTAATAAATTATAGTTTTTTATTTAAAATAAAAGCGATTACAAAGGAAATGTTTACTGTTCATGTTTTTTATTGTATGGAAAAATCACACTTAAAAAAACAGACCGCCATTACATTTTTCCTCTCGCGCACCCCCTGGTGGCAGCTCACGTACCCCTGGTGGTGTGGCGTACCACACTTTGGGAATCCCTGATTTATTGGATTCTTTTTAACCTGATAACTTTCACTGTACATATTGAGCATACACTTCAAAATGCACTGTCCAAACTACAATATTTTACATTTTAGATTTTTATTTTTTTATCATTTTTATTAATTTATTTACAATAACAGTAACAAGTTTAAGTTTATTGTCATAAATTTGTCAAATATGTCTTTTTGAGTCTACATCAACATACTGTATAGTTTATACATATATAGTGTATAGTTTGTCTAGATTAGAATAGAATTTAACTATGAAATATTAAAATGAATAGAAATAATAATAGGTGTTCCACCTGTGGAAAGGTGACAGTTTACAGGGAAAATCACATACTCATTACATGATATAGAATATTTGGAGCAAGCAGATTTGAAGGACACACTGGTACCAGTAAAACTATTTTTATGGCAATTTGTAACTTATTTACGAGATGTCTTCTTTGTATATGTTTTTTGAGCCAGTGATATAAGGTTTAGGATTGCTTTTTCATACATTTTCAAAGTCATACATTTTTGTACGATTCACATTATATAAATTCATACAAATTAGCCACCTTGTAAAACAGTTACCAACTCCAGTTAGAAAAATGAACCGTTCCTATGTCATATCAAAGTCCTTTAAAGGAAGTTGGACCACCGCGCCATGTTTGCAACACTTACAATCACAGTCCTATCTACTTGAAGACTAATATATATCTAAATTTGCTGGCTTAAATCACAATTTAACAACCTATTTCCGACCAAACACTTAAACCTAACGTCCACTGTGGCTTAACTTTTGTTTCTTAAGCTCGAATTGCACAAAAACCACCCTTGTTGGGTGTTCAGAAATAAGACTCAGTATATAGCCACTCCTACAGAGAATATCAGTCTTTATCGATTGACGATTGGCTCGTTTTACTAGAAGCTGGAGCTTCCATTGCTAGAGCGGCAATATTAATAGCACTGCTGCATATTACTAATATCTGATGTCCTTGGTCATATCTACATGGGATTGACCCTGAACCTTTGCGTTTGGAGACATTACCCTACATTTTGTCTAGTTTCTGGGGACCTGTCATTCATAAGGTTCAAAGAGTATTAATGGATCATCTGCTACGATGACACTTCTGTGTCAGTAGGCCAATATCAGTATAGAGGGTCAAAGTCTGTAGCATGAACTAATTCACAAATAGGTCGTAAATTATCAGCTAGTGAGGGATAACGAGAAGAAAAGAAGCTGCAGTTGTTTTGATTGTCATTCCTGTTACTGAACTGTTTTATTTCAAAAAAATAAAATTAAATAAAAGTTTTTAAATAAATAAGTAATATATTAAATTAATTAATGAATTAATGAATAAATTAAGTAAATAAAGTAGCGGTTTTTGTGTGGTTGTGTGGAGTGTGGTTTGTTTAATAAATTACATTTTTCCAAAATGTAGAAAACAGCATATATAGTGGTATTTAATCACAAATATAAATTATTTAAACAAGTAATCAACAATGTAAAAAAACACATTCTTAAAGGAAAACAAAGAAAGTAGTTGACATGTTTTTAAATGACCTTTGGTAACAGGACTGAGAAAAATGCATTCATTTTACGCTTAGAAACCTGAAATGAAATCAAGTTACCTCAGATTAACCAACACTCATTTTGAATACTTAAATACGTGTATTTTTAGTGTTGAAAAAGTAAAAAAACCCTTTAATTTAGTTACAAAGGGCAAAAGGCACCCATTCGAGGGAATGGCCCAAATAGGAAATAAGCTAATAGATAATTTGACAGCCACCCAATTGACGTATGCTGGTTTTTGTGGTTCGTTTGAGATGGCATTTGGCTCTTCTTGCACAAACATGCTCATGCAACATTGACTGGCTCTAAGTAAGCCTGTTTTAAAAGGTGAATAAGAATATTGGTGGTGACAGGAGTGGTGAATCATGTCTAGCGTCCTGTAATCTCCATGAGAGGATCTCCTCATTAGGTAAGACAAGGTCGTTCCTGCCACACCAGGCGACACGTGCTACAAGCCTTATCATCTGTGGAAATTTACCCTCAGCTTGCATGTTTGAATACAAACAAGGTCAAGAAGCTAGCTTTGTTTCTGATGGGTGTCAAAATAAACCACAGCATGATATCTAAATGATGGATGTCTTTCCAAAAGAAAGAAATTATTTATCTTTACATGACAATAAGGGACTGTGTGATATATACTACCAATCAAAAGTTTATGTATTTTTCCACATTTTAGAATAGTCGTAGACTCATCAAAACTATTAAATAACACAATTGTAAATGTGGGCATTATGTTGTGACTAAAAGCATCCAAAATAAATTAACACTATTTGATCATCTTCAAAAGTATTCACTCTTTGTCTAGAATTTGCATAATCATACTCTTGACATTTTATCATCCAGCTTCTTGAGGAACCTGAGAACAGCACTGACGAAATTTCTATTATAATATCTATTTTTGACTCTTGACTGCTTTTTATTAATTTATTCATTTTAAAACGAGTTTTTTTCTAATTAAATAAATTAATATGTTGCATATTGAAGATAATTGTTAATGTGTTACAATTGTTAATGTGGCACAATATATATTTCTACAAATATAAAAAAAATCACCTTCAGATTAAAAGACTTTAGATATAGTTTTGTCAATTGTGTCTAAACTTTTGACTTGTACTGTTTTTGCTACTTTATCTCATAGGTAAAAGTGTCTTATAACGTGTCCAATTTAATATGAATATGTAATGATGTGAATCGTTACATACTACATGTGAGGCAAAAGCAGATTGTACGAAAACACACATATGCGATCATACAAATGAATATGAATTCACATTAAAATATAAAATAGTTTACATTTTTTAAATGTTTTAAAAGTGTTGGTATGTATAAAGTGTGGTGTAATGAGACTTTGTGATGTGTGACTTTAACCATTAATGTGTTTATAAGATACTGAAAAAAACACAAATGTCAGGGCATGTCAAAACTTCTTCAGGGTCCCAAAACAACCTCAGACCCCAGAGGGTTAAACACAAATTCATTTCTGTCTGGGAGCCAATAGCCTTGTGGGCAGTGCTCCGACATATGGCACAGCTTCGGGCTGTAGAGAAAAAGAAATGTGTTCATGTTGGATGTGTCGCATCTCAACAGCTCAACTTGCAGTTCTCCTTAAGTTCATATAGGTGTTCTTGCAAAGTAGTGACAGGAGCAGTGAATCACATTAACTATGGACGTGTTTCATTAACATTTGACTTTCAGAAAGTGTCCAAATACCCACTGTCACTGTGAAGCAGTTGGACAATATCAGTGGACAGTTTAAACTAGTAGGAGTGTGTGAAGTATCCTGTAAACGTATCTCCACAGGGTCGACAGAAACAAACGGAAACACAACTTTAATTAATTTACAAATTTGATGTTGATTGTAAAAAAGGTTCAATAACATGTTATGATCATCTCCACACAAAGAGTCTCGGGTAGATACAGCACAATTCTCGGAACATCCAATGTGTACGTGTTTCCATGTAAACTTGTTTTAACTGGCCCGTATTGCTTAAAGACCTTGAATAAATGTTATCTTGCCTAAGCATCACACACCACGATTGACACTGTACACTGTACAATACACCAGTGACGTCATATACCCCACAAAAATATTTCGCCCTTTATGCATGACAGCAGGTGTGAAGTTTTGAAATGATTTATATGATATGCTTCAGTTTTCTCTCTGCTCCGGTATTCAGCATTTCAGTCATTTCGGTGTGTTTGTGTAAACAAGTGTAATATTACACTTGCTCATACAGAAATTGACAGCAAAGAATGTATGTGACTTAATTGTAGTGAATTCTGTATATTTTGCTTTTACATTAAAGTATCTTGTTTTAGTGTCAAAACACTACTGACAGTAAATATAATGTTATGCAGTGATGTGCACTACAGTAGGTAAAGGGATAGTTTATCGTAAAATATAAATTCTGTCATCATTTATTCAACTTTGTATCATTTAAAACCTGTGGTTCTGTGGAACACAAAAGAAGATATTTTGATGTCTCAGGGGTTTTGTGTCCATACAATGAAAGTCAATGGGGGTCTATGTTGTTTGGTTATCAACGTTCTTCAAAATATCTTCTTTTGTGTTCTGCAGATTAATCAAAGTATTGTCATTTTTGGGCGAACTGTTCCTTTATTCATGGTATTGTAGGCTACATTTTCTATGCATTATACATTTGTGGTGAAATGTAACATTCAGCTCAAATGATTTTGAAAGTAACATGTTGCATGTTTTGGAAACATAAATATTATTAGTTGGCTTAAACGTGCCATTGCCTTTCGCAGAGCCACTAGTTTTCAGCAAAAGTTCAATTCAAACACTTTTAAACAGATCTGTGCGAGGCAAAATTATCCACTGATGTTTGAAAATAGATTTTAGGAGTCAAATAAGAGCTCATCTTTAAAAGAGAACTTTCATGTGTTAATCTATTAAAAATCCTATTGTTATTTTAACTGTAGGTGCAAAAAACAGCCCATTGTTACTAAATTAAAAATATTCCACTAAATAAGAACCACAGAAGTTTGGATAGCTTGTTTTCAACGTGAAGCCATGGTGCTTATGTGAGCAATAAATGTTTAAATTTAGCTTTCAACCTTTCCTGTTTCGTTTGTCATTCAATTTTTAAGCTTTCCTTTCACAGCTAAAAACATAATTGCTGAACAGAAGAGAGAAGAGCCTCTGTTTTAATTTTGCAGTTTGCAATTTAATGCTAACACTTAAACAACAACACAATAAGGGTGTATTTGTACACATTAGTAAACTACCAATGAGGAATATAGTTTTTATTAATCATTTATGATGCCAATGCTACTGTAATTTATTGTGCATTATCAACACTTTTGTCATTATCAAAAACGTATTAGTAAATTCTGAAATTGACATGAAATAAGATTATTAAATGCCGTAGAAGTATTGATCATTGTTAGCTAATGTCATCTAATGGATTAACAAATTAATTTGAACAAATAGAAGTGAATGATGACGTTTTACCAGAGTAACATTACAACAAAACCTCTGCTAATTTTTACCTGGAACTGTGTTAGCCAACAGGAAAACCACAGCATGTACTACACAGTCATAATATATTTATTTTGAATGTCTCCGACATCAATTGGCTCTCCCCCAAGCTGTTCTTTGATGTTCAGGATGTACCGTAGGTTCATTTTCTACCAACCATTTCTGCTGATATGTGCAGCTGGTTATTCATGCATTCATTTACATTAAGTCAGATTTAACAAGAAAAACATTATTTATTCCGCAGTTAGGTTTCCAAATTTGCACAAGTTCTTGCCGATAAACCCTTACTAACACAATAAATCATGTTTGGTATTTTATGTCTAAAGATTTATCACTTTTTATGTGATTGTATTGTACAATAAGGTGACTCATGACGCTTTACGTGCTGAATTGCATAATCATGTGCTTATTTTTCTTTTTTGCTGGATTGAAAGTGTGAGTCAGCTGTGCAGATAAGATGATGATCAACTTGTAAATTTCCACTTGCAAGTCCAAGGCCTAATTCAGCAAAACTAAGCAGAAAAAACACGCAAGACAAAAGCATGTTTACCGTAGCACATTTACATTAGAAACCTCGTGATAGACTGTTAAAATAAATAATGCCCTTTGACCCAAATGTAAATTCTGTGTTGATAGAAGAGAATGCTATAGAGCCCACATAAACACATCAATCAGAGTTAAACAGTTTATAACTTGACATGCGGAGGCGTTAAACAACGTGACACCGGCCCAGAACATCTATGTGAAGGTGACTGTTTTCATCATGAAAGATCCACCCATAAGAATCATGTCAGTAAATTACAACAAGAGATTACAACAGTAGGTCCACCACAAAAAAAACAGGTTTCAACAAAGTTAAGATCAAGATGATTTTGAATGTGAGTAAGTCATTTACTTAGTTCACATGAGGACAGTGAAACTGATAAATGTGAGACAGGTGTATCATTGACTCGGGCCTTGAATTTGAACGACATGATGAATTTATTACTCCAGGTCAGTAATAAAGATCTGTCTGTGTATATTTCAAAGACCAATGATATAATACTGCAACACTAGACCAAAGCTGGACTTGAAGCACATTAATAAGTCAACAACAGAGCAACACATTCGATAGCTTCTTTTTGCAACCATGTCGTAATCCTATCTTACTTGCAGGTAATGTTATTGTTTGTTAAAATGTCCAAATCAGCTCACAACAAAGAGAATCTGGACATTTTTGATATGCACATGATGATAAACAAGTTGCAAAATATTCACATCTATGGTTTAGTTTTTAATTCCTTTCTTAATATTAATTTTATGGTTAAAATCTGTCTTATTTTTTTGTGATAGACATATTAATTTACATACGAGTTTGAGCTTATAAAACAAAAGTTATTTTGGTTTTTCTGGTTAAATTGTTGGTCAAAAATATGTTATTTAATTGTGATTTTTTGCCTTTTCCCATTCAGGCGGATAGGACTATGGTCTTTTTTAATGAAATAGCTGCCCGGAGGCATTGCAAACATGGCCAACTTCTCTAAAGAGACTTGAAAGTTGTATGTACAATAAAAGTGTTTTGTGAACTGTTAAAGTTTTGGTAATAAATCCGTTATTATTTCAATTGCATTATTAATTTTTAAGTTTGTTCAAAATATTTTGATACTAATGTATCGGAACCCAGTAATGTACATTTTTCGAATCATGAGCTGAGCAAATTATTACACGATATATAAATCATTAGATTTACACTTTTGATTACCATACATTTAATATTTCCACTACCTGTGTTGCTCAGTCAATAGCATGAGTTGGGGGTGGAACTTCCTGTTTGTCCAAATAAGGAAAGAGGGGTTGAGTGTCATGCCTAGTGGAAAACAATTAAAACTGGTGGGAGGGTAAAGGTTAAGCTATTAAAGAGCTATTCATTCAAAGGTTGAAGGTTCCAGCTACAGTATGGTTATGCCATGGACTACATAGGTTCTGAGATACAGTAACCATTGTGCTTTGATAAAGACTCTGAGCCCTCAGGGGACTGTCTCTATGATTTAAGCACTGGATGTTGGACAAAGACCATCTGCTAAATGCCAAATAGCCCACACAAACTTCATGAGAATAAGTTCTATGTTTCCAAATTTCCAAATTTATGATCCTGAGGGGATATGTTTAATTTCCATTCTTCATGAACTCAGTGACTTCACATGTAAACCCAAGTTCAAGTTAAATGGACGTAAACAGCAAAGTCACTCACCTAAGGCAATATAAGGAACATGGACTCATGGAACATGGAAGTGAAAACAGCACTAAAATGTGATGATGACAAATGATTTTTAAAATAAAGCCCTGTCCCTAAAAATAATCTACCTGGAATAAATTTAACATCCAAATTTAACAAAAATGATCTGAAACCATACGTGTCAGGAAAAGACTGAAATTTAAGTTATTTACTCGTTTTCAGTCACCCCATTTTAAAATTTTAGACATTAAAATTATATAATTTATTTTTTAAATAATTTTATTTCTTTTTTTAATTTTAGGAGTTTTGGAGTAAAAATAACATTAACATTAACTTTCTATCATTTTTTGTTTTTGTTTGTCAAATATTTATTCTTGAGTCTTGAGACCTTTCCATTAATATAGTTTGAATTAATAGTAAATGTAAGTGTTCCACCTGTGGAACGGTGATAGTTAACAGGTTAAAATACAGCATGTTGAGATACATTGCAATCAAAAATACTATTTGCAAAATTTGCATATTTAGGAAGTAGAAATCAGAACTGAGAGGAGAAAATGGATTAAGATAAAGAATTTATAAATCCATTGCAAGGTTTTAAATGACTTGGAATATGCATAACATTCATTCAAATGCCAAAGGAATTTAAGTGTTAAAGTTTTTGCTTTCAGTAAAATGTAATTCTACCTGGTTCAACATCATTATCTCAGTATTATCAGTAATTGTAACCTTGGTAACGCTGCTCAAAGGATGAAACAACCATCATGGAATTTTTTGACATCTTCAGGGTGTGAATTATTATTCTGTGATGTCTTATGCAGCACCCTCATGTCACATCATCTATCGTTAATCCTTAAAATAAATCCTATATAAAACTGGGTGGACACATACACGTGTTGAGACAGGATTAATAGAAAAACAAAGTCAAGTGTTTTTAGTAAGACATTCATCAAACTTAAACGGGACTATAAACAACACAAAACAAAAAGCAGCAGGACTGTCTGTGATAAAATTCCCAGGCATATCAAATTTCATCTTTTTCATAAGGAGGTTTGGCGGGCAGGGTTTATGGATGATGCATCTCGCTGTGGGCTGGTATTGTGTGCACCTTCGTTCGCTAGCAAATATAAGCAAGCTGTGATGCAACTTGACCAATGCAGAATCCACCTCTTTTTTCAAGAAATGATATTTAGCTGGAAAGCAAAACAATAATATTTATCATATAATATAAACTGAATTAAAATAAATGTAATGCCTGTTTGCAAGGAAATGAGCATTAACCAGAGAAGAAAAGTACATGATGATTAAAACTGAAATCCAGATTTAAAACGACTTGACAAAAGCACCAACTATTCTCTGAATTTTACAAGATTTGCCACTGATATCTTTTGAGGATTTTCTTAATTACCTATCGTTCATTTTACATGTAAATTCAATGCTGTAACACCATTGACACCTGTGACTCCTCACTGCACCAATGGATGGGTTGATTGATGGTAGATGAATAAAGCAAACATTATGGATTGGTATATGCATAGATGAATGGATGGATGGATGGATGAATTAGAGAAATATAGATGGATGGATTGTTGGATGAATGGATGGATTAGAGAAATATAGATGGATGGATTGTTGGATGAATGGATGGATTAGAGAAATATAGATGGATGGATTGTTGGATGAATGGATGGATGGATTAGAGAAATATAGATGGATGGATTGTTGGATGAATGGATGGATGCATAGATGGATGGATAGATGCATGAAAGAAATATGGATGGATGGTTGATTAGATGGATGCATAGATGGATGGATGGATGAATTAGAGAAATATAGATGGATGGATTGTTGGATGAATGGATGGATTATAGAAATATAGATGGATGGATTGTTGGATGAATGGATGGATGGATTAGAGAAATATAGATGGATGGATTGTTGGATGAATGGATGGATTAGAGAAATATAGATGGATGGATTGTTGGATGAATGGATGGATGCATAGATGGATGGATAGATGCATGAAAGAAATATGGATGGATGGTTGATTAGATGGATGCATAGATGGATGGATGCATGAAAGAAATATGGATGGATGGTTGATTAGATGGATGCATAGATGGATGGATGGATAAAATAAATATGGATGGGTAGACTGATTTACAATGGATTTACGTCGTTATTGTAAAATTACTTATTGTACCATTTTTTCAAATATGGTAAGGGGCGTAACATTTCCGTCACAGGCATGCAGTATTCGGGCCAATCACAGTACACTGGATCGCTGGCCAGTCAGAGCACACCACGCTTTTCAGAATAATAAGCTTCGTAAAAATCAACGCGTTTCAGAAAGGCTGGGTAGAGAGAAGAAACAATAATCTCCGGTATGTGTAAAATAATGACTTTTTAAACCCTAAAACCACGTAAACACATTTCATTAAACAAAAAAACACAAAATAAAGTTCTTTTTAGGACCGTCATTTGACCCTTTTATATGATGGACATGCTGAGTAATACATTTCATTTAGAGGTGGAAAAATAAGGTTGTATGTGGTTTCTAAATTTATTTGGGTGCATAGTATGGCCTGGGTGACTGTGGGATTTCCCGGCCTGAAATTGTGTCCCAGTCCGACCCTGGATGGAAGGATGGATAAAAGAAACATGGATGGATAAATAGATGAAGCCACGGATGAAAGAAATATGCATGGATCGATAAAAGAAATATGGAAAGATGGATGATGGATGGAAGGATAGCTAGTAGATGGATGAATAAAAATATGGATGGATGGATGAACAATATGTACAAATGAATGAAATCTGGATAGATAGGTGGAACATTTTATGGATGAATAGACTAAACACATTTTTAAATCTATTTTGTAGAATCACACGCATTTTCCTATATATAAGCGAAGTCTGCAGAATCTCTGCAGGCCTGTTTATAAAAACTCCACTGGGCACCTTTTACAATGGGCCGTTCATGTATATTTAAAGCAGAGGTGGAATTGTCTGTCCCCACAGCACTTCAGGACACTGCGTGAGCCATGCGACGCTACCCTGTGTCACGTAGGAGAGCACTGGTGAATTCCTCAAATGTGGCCTTGAACCACAAGCCATATTCATTTAACATGCAAAGCCCAAAACAACTCATCACGGCACTTAAATCGTGAGCATGCCGCTTTAGAAATCACGGAAACTCAGAGCCACGCTAACCGTCTGCGGTCTGTTGTGTTTTACATGCAAACTGTCCCACTTGTAAACAAACGCATGCATCAGCCGACACCCAGTGAAATCCCTTTTATTTGGCCTGGATGAGGCTGTTCTCAGGACACTGGTAAAACTTCCAGTCAGCATGAAAGCTTGCTGGTAGGTGACAGATTTATTCAAATATTAACTCACAAGTTGGCAAACTGTCTCTGTGAGCGAGTTTGCACAGGGACGAAAGCAAATTAAAGCAAACTTTAAAGACTTAAACAAGATATCAAACAGACTGAGGTCAATGTCAAAGAAAGGAGTCAGAAGTTCTGTGATTAAAAGCGGTGTAAATGTACTAAATATAAAGTATAGTATATGGGAAGAATATGTTCAGGTTATATTTCCCCCCTAAACTAGAGAAAAGTAAAAGGACCATTCATTATTGTTAAAAATTAAGCACATTACTATAATACTTATAATTTACTACTACATTTTGTATTTTGGTACTATTTGTTCTATTGTTGCTGAAATATACTTTACCATATTACAGTAATGACATAATAAAAAAAAGTAATGAAAAAATTATAAAATCCTAATAATTAAATCTAAGAAAAAAAGGTTTGATTAATGAAAATGAATCTTGCTATTGGGACCATAATTTTAGTTGTGAAATTATTTTCATAAAATTAGGCACATTACTATAATACTTATAATTTACTACTGTTTTTATATTTTGGTACTATTTTTTGTATTTTTGCTAAAAAAATACTTTACCATATTACAGTAGTGAGATAATAAAAATGATAAGTAATAAAAAATAATAAAATCCTAATAATGAAATCTAAGAAATAAAGGTTTGATTAAAGAAAATAAATCTTGCTTTTGGGACCATTTATTTCAGTTGTAAAATTATTTTCATGAAATTAAGCACATTACTATAATACTTTACTAATGCGCATATATATTTTACTACTACTTTTATATTTTGGTACTATTTGTTGTATTGTTGCAAAAATTTACCTTACCATATTACAGAAGTGAGATGATAAAAATAAAAAGTAATAAAAAATAATAAAATTAAATGTAATAAAAGTCACTATCAATAACAATTAAAATAAATACAAGAAAATATACAAAAAAGAAAAATGTGATTGACAAAAATATTGTCATAGCCCAATTTTAATTGGCATTATTTACTTTTTATTTGGGGGTAATGTGACCTTGACCATGTTGTCATGAGATTCACACATATTGTATTCAAGTTCATATGACTTCACATTTAAAATCTATTGTGGGAACATGTTAGATAAGGACAATCTGTGAATTAAATGCATCACATCAAAATATTAAAAACAATAAAAGGAGATTTCTAAGCAGTTTTCCTTTTACAGTAATGTCAAAATTGAGCTGTACATATAAACATCATTGTCATTATTCACAGCTCCAGAGGTCTATTCAGTTGTACAAACTTTAAATCTTTTAGGTAAATTCTCGAGCTATTTGTGCTGTGTTCTTGGTGATGGTTCTCACAATAACTGAAACCGGTTACTAAGGATGCAAACCGAGCCACCCAAATTTCCCTCCCTTGGAAACTTATCTGGCCCGAATCCAAAAGCAATAAATCTTAGCTCAGTAAAAGAGAGCCAACAGAGAACAATACAGTTGATTTAACCAGCAATACATAAAGAGGACAACAAGCTTTTTTGTATTGAACTGAGGAAGAAAATGAAGTCCACCGAGAAGGGACAGGAAGTACTTTCAATGCAGGTCAACAACAACCGGACGAGACCTCAGCATGGATCCAGCATTTGCTCGCCTGGCCACTGGCGTGCATGTGGAAAAACACGTCTCGGTGGAGCAGACATCCCTTGCTATGGGCCAGGAAGGGCAATCCCATAAACGTGTTAGCAAGTACTGGAAATGACAGTTGCAGGAACACAAACCTCTTGAAGATGAGTTCCATATGGTTTGGCAGATAGCAGTGGTGTTTTTATGGTGACCAAATTGTATTTTGCGTTCGGACATTGTGTCGGTCCATGATCTTGGTAAAACAGTTAGCATGCCACGGTAATGGGCGGGTTACATGTTTGTTGATGGCGGTTTGACTAAAACGACAGCGCGTGACCAGGCCCTGTTATTGTTTTTATGCTTACTGTAAAAGGCCCAGGCGCTAATAGCAGAAAAACAGGATGAGAGCGAACAATGATTGAATAGCGATTACTACCATCTGGGACGTAATATCATGAATACAGCAAAACAACCGATTAAAGACATGCATGTTTTAGGCCTCAAATTAAGCCACAATTAAACTGACAACCCTGACAAAAACAGCATAAGATGGTCTCACAGCCTGGTTTTAGCTAAAAAATTCTTTGCTGCCTTAAAGTCCAATCAATTTTTCATTATTTCAACTAATTACATGTCATTTCAACTCATCAAAATAAGTTGAAATGACTTGTAATTAGTTGAAATAATGTGAAAACTGTTTAAATGACTTATAAAGCCAAGTTGACTGGACTTTAAAATTTAAGGCAGCAAAGAATTTTTTATTCTTGTGATGGCAGGCTGGTTTTAAAGGGGTTTTGGCCATGTTTCAGGCTGGTCCATCTTAGGCTGGTTTTAGTTATCAGTTCTCATTAGATGGCCGATTCTGCCATGATGGATGTGACATTTTCAGTCAAAATTTAAAATATAAATTCTGAGAGAATGTATTAATTACCTAAACCCCTGTTGATAGAGTCCAGACATGAAAACTTTCAGTCTATGCAGTAAGTTTTTCTTTTATTTTTTTTATTTATTCCTTAAATATTTGCACTGTCACTTTACAACAATCACTACAGTCACTTTCATATTTAAACTGTGCATTGAACTGTGTATTGTGTCTGCGTTACTGTCTTGTGCTGTCTGTTTGCACTTTGTGCACTTTATGTATATAGGGTTTTTTGTACTATAGCACCTTGATCCTGGAGAAACGTTGTTTCGTTTCACTATGTACTTGTATATGGCTGAAATGACAATAAACTCCACTTTGACTTTGACTTTCTATTTTTAAAAACGAAAATATCTATTTTGATTGTGACAAGTTTTTAAGAGCCTCTCGATGACACTTCAAACAGCATAAACAGTCCATATTCATTATAAATGGGCACATGAAAATTCAAATACAATAATTATTGTTGCATTTTAATTTTCATGTGCCTACTTTTGAGGAATATGGACTGTTATATGGACATCACGATTCTGAAAACAAATCTTCTACAAAAGCAAACGTCTCACAAAAACATTTCCAATTCATCTCGTCTGAAGCATGACCCCTCCAGTAATATGTGATTTGCTAGGTGCCAAATTCGCTCACATAAACACTAGCAAGTTACCTATGCCGTAAACACAACGTGGCGAAAAGGTCGCCATATAGACCAAACGTTAGAGTTTTGATTCAGGCATACCACAAGACGGTGAGCATCAGACTCTCAACCCTTGCTATAAATACCTCTTCCAACACAAACATCAGTAAAAGCTATTTAAAGCTCCTTGTTACAATTTTGTTTTAAAAGTGCTTGTAACACTGCCCGAGCATGTCAAAATATATAAAAGATATATTTAATAAAACAGCATTACCAAGCTGCTAACGGGTGTAATGTGGTTAAATAAGCCCAAAAATATTAAAGGAATGAGGTTGACCTAGGACAAAATTAAGAAACACTAAATAGCATTACAAGAACAGAACCCAAATTACAATTTTATTGGTTTCTGCTTCCAGTAACACACAAGTCCTGCGGTTAAACGCCCTTTATTGTTGCATGTGCAATTGAGCTGTGTTTAATAGAGACACTGGAATGCACTCCAAAGTCAAATAGTGGTTATCCAAAGTAGTATATTATTTTACAATAGTTGCAATTTTAATATAATCACTATAATATAATCACTATAATATAATCACGATGGCAATAACAAAACCAACCGCTAGAATAAGTTTAAACAAAGTGGTGAAGAAATTACGACCATAAGTCTACAGCACTTTTTTGACAAATTTGTATTTAATTACTTACATAAATAAAACCATAAAAACCCTCAATAGATAAGCTAGAAATAAACATTTTAATGAATTCACAGCAGAAGCAAAGACCTCATCGACCCTTACAAAACGCATACAGCACAGGTGCAAAGGTCTGCCCTGCACACCAGCAATACGGATCACAAGTGTTTACCCATTGTTAAGAAAAACAATACAGGTCTACCGCCAAATGCAAAAAATATCCTACAGGGAACAATTAATATATTAACAATGTTTGCGCAAAATTAACTAAGCACAAATGTTTTTCCCGCTGCTATTGAGATTCTAATGATTCAGACAAAAGCACCAGAAATACATTCAGGGAAGCGGTCCAGCGCTGCTTTTTAAATGGAGATTAGGCCTGCACTGACGGCACAATAGACTCATTGACAAACACGCGGATACAAGCGTCAGGTGTGCGTGAGGCAGACAGCCTTCTATATTTACATCTATGCATTTGGCAGGTGCCTTTATGCGGTGTATTCAAAGTCTACTTTTTATCAGTATCGTTCTCTGGGAATCAAACTCGTGACCTTGGCATTCCTACTGCATTGCTCTACCAGTTGCGCTTCAGGAACACCTTGTATCCCATTAGTAAACTGAGTAAAGAGCGTTTAATTTGGCATGGACATACACTTCTGTCTCAAAGTGATTTTCGTGATGTTCAGATTCACTAATAGAAACGTACTAAATGTTCCAACAGTATTAACTTAACATAGTCTACAGTTGTTCAGAAAAAGAACTGTTTTCACAGAGTTTTCTGTGTCCAATGTGTCTTGTGAATAGCTGTCATATGCGTGTTTCGTAACAAGACATGCAGGAAACAATGAGATTTGAAGTTATTATTTAATATTTGTATACATTAATATGATAACTGATATTGAGCATACACATAAAAAATAAAAATGCATCAGAACTACAATTGGAGATGTGTGTTTAATTACCTTTACTTTTAATGTTTTTTTTTTAAACGTTAAAATTTGATTTTTTAAGTTCATGGTTTTTTTTGTTATGAAAATTTGTCAAATATTTTTTCTTGAGTCTTAGACCTTTCCATCAATATCAGTTTGTTATGGTTAGAATAAGATTAGAATTCAACTATGAAACATTAAAGTAAACAGTGTTCCACCTGTGATACGGTGACAGTTAACAGGTTAACATGCATTACATCGGTCTCTTAATAAGCGCAAAATATTAGTTTCCTGACACAAATCTATCTTATATCAGGTTTGAAGACATTTATGAACCCACTCAAGTCATTTGGATTACTTTAACGATAGTTATATGTGCTTATTGGAGCTTCGAGATTTTGGATCCCATGTACAATGATAACATGACAGCATTTTAATAAATAAATCATTTATTAAAAAGCTGTTTAAATATTAAATTAAATATAAATCATTTGTGTTCAACCAAAGAAAGGAAGGCATATATCCCTTAAAGGGATAGTTCACCCAAAAATAAAAATTATGTCAAATTTTTTTCACCCTTATGTCATTCAAACCCTGTATATGATTCGTTCTTTTGTGGAACACAACATGGAACATATTTTGCAAAACGCTGGTTACCTGCACCCATTGACTTCCATAGTTCCTTGTGTTCATACTATGAAAGTGAATGGGTGCCGGCAACCACGTTTTGTAAAATATCTTCTTCTGTGTTCTGCTGAAGCAAGAAAGTCATACAGGTTTGACATGACATGATGATGAGTAAATAATAAAAGAATTTTTTTTTTTTGGGTGAACTATCCCTTTAAGATGAATCAGAATTAAAACCAGAATTCTTAAACTCATTACGATTCATATTCCAACATGAAATATAAACAAGTCATGTTGCACCGTGGCCAAGTGGAGTGTCGGGCTGACGCACAGCTCTGCTCAGGGTTACAAGAGGCATTTATTTTTCCCCCGGCTGGGACAGCATAGCTCCTACAACCCGTCACCGTGACGCTTAAAGGGTAACGCAGCTGTCCATTGAGTCAAGTGAGAATTCACAGGTGTCTATGTATCAAGCTCTGGCATTGTTTCATGACTAAACAGACAATCGCTCTATAAACCGTCCTGACAGACCTGTACAGCATAAAAGTACGCTTGTGATGGGCTTTGAAGCAAGATGACACCTGCGACCAAAACAGGCAAATTTGTTTGACTTTAACATTATTCACAGCCAGACTTAGTCAGAATTCTCCAGAATATAACTTTCCCCTTGCATCTAAAAAAAACATACAATGGAAAAACAAACCGTTTTATTGTGGTGACTTTATGGTTTTGCGAATAACTTTAAAATCACCCGTTAAAAGTCAACAGAAACCAAAAAATATTCTCAGAGCGATGTAAATTACCCAGAGCGTAGCCTCTAAATGACACTGGTGAACCCGAGACTGTCTGTAGCATGTCTAGGAAAGTCATCAAATAAGGAATCCCAAATCTGTCCAGACCCTTCTGGCAGCCTGTGTGTAATAAAGTTGTTTTCAAACAGACTCGTTGTAAATTCCTTTCAGCTATTAGCTCAAATTTGCCTATTCGAGGGTCAATAAAAATGCTGCTGGTGAACTTTTGACCATAGAAGTACTGAAAGCTGCAATATGTATTAAAATGAATCGATTTGAGAGCGCTAACAGCAGGGATGCTTTACATTATTAAACCTAATAATGAGTATTCCATATACTATATTAAACTTAGTTGAACATTTTTCATTTTGATTACAGGTCTTCATAGCATTTTGTGCGTATTAACAAATTTTCATACCTTGTCAAAGTAGGCCTTAGGATTTCAGCGGTTATTTTCATTCATGCATATGACCCATCTAATGAACGGAGGATATAATAAAATCTCAAAAAACATTTGCCAGATGCAAGTGCGTGTCAAATCATCAGTAAAATCAGACGAACAGTATCATTGTTACACTCGAATAACGTTAAAAAACAAAATATTTTAGATCCTGGTGCATTTGCAAAGTAGAGTATAAGCAGATGGACAACATTTTATGATGTTGAAATACTAAAAAATAAAATATAGATTCTCACAGAGAAAAAGAAACAGAAACCAGAAGCAATAATGCCAAACAAATGACTCTTCAAACAACATAACATAGCTATTTTCATTTTTATGTGCACGTTTATGAGGAACATGGACTGTTATTGATGTGACAATTCTAAAATCAATGCTTCAAAAACTTTGATAAAGACCTCACATGGGTATTTAAACCACCAAATATTGAATTTTTTTCACCAAATTATTTTTTTACGGTAAGGTTGACAATCGCATGGAATTTCCCTCTTTTTAACTCTTTTCATAATCTTTACTTGCCAGATTTAGTTTATATGTCTAGTTTATACAACAGATGCAATTGTCATCAAATAACAAGTAACATATTTGCTAAAGCAGAATTTTGTCAACCTTTCATTACAAAAAACAAAACAAAACAATGCAATTTATGTGGATTTCAAAGCAAGTACAGTTGACTGATATTTGAGATAGACATTGTTAGACTGACTAATGATTGTTATGTTCTAATAAAACAGATGTTTAGTTTGTCTATCCCTAAAGAAAAGAGTGAACCAAGAGTTTCTGAGCTTACCTTCATCCCATTGGCGTGTTCAGTGTCTATGTTGAGCAATCCAGTCTCAAATTGCTTGTGAGGATTTGTCTGTCATCTTTCTATGTCAAATTCTCAATTCGCCTTAGCAATCCCATCCACTAAATGTTTATTCTCATCATTTGGTTGGTTTTTCCGTAATCCAAAAGTTTGGTTATGTAATGCATAGAGTTCATCCAGTTCCTTCTTAGATTTGTTTATACCAAACAAATTTCAGAGCAATAACTACAAGTCCACAATTCTCAAATTCAATTATTGTTCAAGCTGCACTTCAGTAGAAAAGCAATAGCATGTGGTATTTCTGACCATGATTAGATTGATTCACATTGGATTGAACCGTCCAAAGAATCAAAACAGCGGCCATCTTGGATTTTTCAGCTGTTGGGTTCAAGTAATTATCATGTGTGCGATATTATTGCTGCGTCTCTAGATGTAAAACATTATTTCATTCATTAGGGTTTTGCTTGGACACAGGAGGTATACGGATGTGGGAAACTTTCTGATAAAACGTTTTGGTGGCCTGTTTCTTGTTTGTAATATAACCACAGCTCAAAACAAGTGCTGTTTTTCATCAGCTTCTCTTTAGATACAAACCAAGATGATAAATCAGATTTTTGTCCGTGTGTCTGTCTGTGTTGTTTTCCTGGGAGAATTAAATCAAAGTTTGTTGATACAGAGGAAAAATAACTATTAAAGTTTAAATAGTTATTTTTGCATATTTTTTTTATTGTAAATGTCTGTCTAAAGTGTTGTTAAACAAGAGAATATCACAAACAGTTCTTGGCTTGCACCTAAAATGAATCCACAAAAACTTATATCTGACACAAAATCTTATAAGAAAATAATGTGTTTACTACTTTTTTGGATGCAATAAATATATATTTTGACATATCTGTCATTTTATAAAAATGTAAAGATAATAATAATTAACTCCCACTCCATTCCACATTACATAAATAGTAAAAGTATGTAATCATGTCAAATTAATTTTAGACAAAAGAAAAAAATCCATGACATTTCTGGACGAGCTGGAAAAAATTTGGATAAATTTACAGTGTTGGAGAAATTCACAATAGTTTGAACCATCTGTGCACAAAAACAAATGTGATTAAGTTGACAGATCATAACAATCCCCTTTACAGTATAAAGTAATGGACATACAGTATCAGACAAAATTTTCCTGAGATCTTACTTTTCAAATCTGAATGTATATATTTCAAAAATATATATAATTGTGTCAACATAATAATTTATTAAATTAGAAAAAAATATAAAAAAAAATATTTTTGAGATGGATAACTAGGACCAAATAACAAATAAAAAGCAGGCAATAAAAGTCTAGCTGTAATGATTAGGGAATGAAGGCAGAAAGGCAGCGGTTCCAAATGTATCTTAATAACAAGCTTTCCAGGTTGAGACCTCAAGAAGCTGGATGATAAAATGCCAACAGTATTGTACATTTTTCTTTAAGATGTTAAAATATAACATAATGTTCGGTTATTTTGAAGGCTTTTAGTCACAACATAATTTCCACATCTGCAATTGTGTCATGGTTTTAATTGAGTTTACTACTATTCTAAAATGTGGGGGAAAAAACAACAGTAAGTCTTTCCAAACATTTGACTGTATATTTAAATGAATGGACACTGGACACAACTACAGAAAGTATGGATATTCTTTGCATCTGATCTGTTTAACTGACATCTTTTTTTGCATGTTTGACTGTAACATCTCACAGCATTTGATCTATGTTTAGCGCTGCTATTTCCTGCTTAGGATCGCTGGACGCTCAGGCCAACCTAAGATTAGAGTCACAGCACGTCCCTATAGCACAGAACTTTGATGCCACGTCCCTCACGACTGCCATGTCAACCATTTCATGGAATGACCAAAATGCTTCACATGCTTAATATGACAATCCACACATTGTATTTGTGGATTTATACTACTGGCCTACAATAATCAATACAACTTGGTCTCAGATGTTTCTTCTAAAATTATGTAAAGGAAATAAAAATAGAAACAAATAAGACAATTGTTGACATTCAACAAGAGCATGAAGATGTAAAATTACTATACAGTAGATTGTATATGGATTGTATACGGTCAAGTTTTTTTTTATGTTGGACCAGTAAAAGATGTGACACGCACGTCCTCCGGACATCCTGTGGAATTGAACCAATCAGATGACGACTTCAACACTCTGAATGTGTTTCCATTTAAGTGTGCCATATGCATCAGATGTTCAGCCAATGAAATCTGAGGCAGAGACTAGTAATGATATCAGGCCAAACATTGCACTTACATTAGTATAACATTGATATCGCAACATCAATGTGTATTTTACAAGGTGTCTAATTTGCATGAATTGTAAAAAATATACATCTAGATTTACTCATATTTAACACCTGTCTGGATGTCTTTAGTGTGTGTGTGTGTGTGTGTGTGTGTGTGTGTGTGTGTGTGTGTGTGTGTGTGTGTGTGTGTGTGTGTGGTTTTGCAGTATGTTTGTAATGTGAAGCCTTGTAAAATCAACAGTGGGATTTTCCACAACATATGTATGTTTGGAGAGTGTTCTGATCTTTAAAATCCCTACATGCTACATGCTTTGCACATCCCCATCTGAAATGATTGTAAAATCTTTGTAAAGTATGACTGTAAATGATGCCATGGATAACTTTAGACAGTGATTTGACTGAATAAATATCTGTGCACTGCAGAAGTTATTAATAATTCTTAGCAATTTTTCAGAAAGAGAACAATTGTACACATGCTAAAAGTCAATTTTCCTGATAACTGTCACTGCACATATTGAGAATACACATGAAAATGCATACGAAATACAATTTTTATAATTATTTACTTTTTTAGTTTAGGTATTTTTAAAAATAACAATAACATTAATGTTTTTATTATTTAAGTTTATGTTTATTGTTATGAAAATTTGTCAAAGATTTATTCTTGATTTAGTCATGATTAGATCAGAATTTAACTATGAAATATTAAAGTGAATAGTAAAATAACCTAAATTACCCACCTGTGGAACAGTGACAGTTAACAGGTTTTAAATGTACAGTACACTATCATATAAATATATAGATATAGCCTCTAGTCTAACACAAAAGGGAAAAAAACTCTCACAAAACTTCCCACAGAATTTCAGTTTCCTTCTTACTGTCCATTGGAAATCCCTCACCCTACTTCAGAACCGAAAGAAAACATCTTCGTAACACTATAGCCATCACACAATGTCACCTTATAAGGGACCTATGGAATTGCACTAGCTCACTGCATGCCAGAAAACACTTGATCTGTGACCACCATGAGCTCACTAGAGACTTGTGAGGAGGTCACACAATGAATGACCACCAGCTTTACAGATTAGCACTGTAAAAGGTAATGATAAGCAGATACTGCCACTTTTAGATAACTTAACAAGAGCCCTTATCTGAAGGAAGTGTGGGCAAAAGTAGGTCACAAAGATAACGGCAGGATAAACGTGAAAAGCATGTGCAGATTATACTTCTGCTATAAACAAAATGATAAACGTCTGTATAGAAATTGAATACAAAGAAATGTCTGTTAGCTGTGCATTTTTGTTAAAATCCTGAATTTAACTGTCACTAGGGCGTCACTAAGCAGATTGTACTAAAATTGTGCAAATTCATACAATTCCACTTTACTGAGAAATTGCTGTGGGATTCTGACCCCATTTGGCAATATGTTTCAAACCAAACAATAATTATTTGCAATAAAGCAGATTGAACTGTATCAAAAACATTACAGAAATTTGTCAGTGGATAACAAAGAATACATGTACTTCCATAGTGCCCTTAATAGGACACATAATCAAGAATCTAGTGGACTCGCATGCAAGTAAGCTTAAAGAAATAGTTCACCCAAAAATAAAAATGATGTCATAATTTGTTCACCCTTATGTCATTCTAACCCAGTATATGATTCTTTCTTTTGTGCAACACAAAAGAAGATATTTTGCAAAACGCTGGTTACCCATTGACTTCCATTGTACCTTGTGTCCATACTATGAAAGTGAATGGGTGCCAGTAACCAGCGTTTTGTAAAATATCTGAAAGTCATACAGGTTTAAAAAGTGAAGTTTGTCTGAAACCCAGACCTGTGACCACCATAGATGTTGCAATATTCCGAGAAGTGGTATAATGGATTAACACTTGATTTTTGTATTTGGTAACCCTATTTTGAATATTTGGTAATATCCAAACCATTTAAGACTGATCTGTTTTGAGCTCGGTTGCAAGGTTGCAAGCCTGAAAACAGGCGTTTTGTCCGTGGTGTTCTAGGAGAAGCTTTGCATTATGAGGCACAGAGACATTTGGCTTTGAGGTTTCTTGGTTGAATGTTTTTTGAATATTATCCCAGCTTCTATTTGTTCATGCAAACTACGAAAAGGAAAAAATTTGTTTGTCTCTTTAACAAGCGACTATTGATGAATAGAGAGGGGGAAACTGTACAATGTACCGCTGGACCCCAAAAGTCTAATAGTCCATTGGTGACAGTTATTTAGTTTTGCATTTTTGACCCTGCCTTTACTAATCCAGCTGAAGCCATTTTTGTGATTTAATGTTTTCTACATAAACTCGTTTAACATAATGTGAAGAACATTTTGAGGAAATATAACCTTAATATATTTATTATTGACTAAGGCCATGTCCAGCTGCATGGATAATTTAATGCAAAACTCAATTGTTTATTTCATCCCAGCATTATTTGAGAATCTTCCAATGAGCATTTTGTATGCTTCAATAGAAACAAGAAACCTGACCCTGTGTACAGAGAAGTTGGTTAATGCCACAGATTTGCTTATATTTGATTGGGGACCTAGTGCAGAATTATTAATATTTCCTGTCTATTTCATGCAATAACTGCAGAACAATTCTGTTTATTTATAGGTTCGAATAAGAAACTTCAGAATGTGCATATCTCAGACTTCCAATACATTTAGAAAAGATAGTCAAGACAAACAAAGAATCCTTCGCTTCACAGAAATGTAAGAAGGCCAACGATTGTCCTTAGAAAAACAGGCCTCCAAAACCACTGTTCTGTAGAACAAGGGTGTGTTTTATATTTCAAATACCCCTCCCACAGGGAAAAAGAATCAGGGCCAAGTAATAATTTCAGTTTATGGTAGGCATGCATGCAAAGTTTCATTTCACGCTGTGGAGGAATAAAAAGAACCAAGCAGGCTATTTTCGGCCCTCAATATATTCCGGCCTAAAATATGACCCGTCTGCAAGGTAGTTTTACCGAGAAGAACGTTTAAATTTAGCATCAAAGAAAAAACCAAGAATGTGAAAATTCCACTGGGCTATCAACAGGTTCTGAATGCGAGGCGGCCCGCCAGAGGAGCTGGACTATGGTAGGAGGCTACGGAGCCAACATCTGTCAACAGAAGTATTAGTCTTCTCCAGTTTGTCCACAATAACGTGTGGAATGTAGTGTGCGAAAACCATCGAAGCTGCCATTTCCAAAAACAACCGTTTGATTGTATAAATGTTGACTCAAGGCAACAGTCTGTCCGGCATAATGGAGATTTCAGTGGGAATTCATTTAAATTGTTGAGATTTTTGTATGGTATAATAGGCCCTGAGGTACTTATTTCTGAATTGCGCCAAAACCAGATCATGACAGAACACAGAGCAGGCTGTCAGAATTCCTCAAAGATCTTTACAGCGTTATTGCAGAAGCTATTCACACTTACTAAAAATAGGGAGCTGTGTTTTAAATGCAATGTAAAATGAACCCTTGTCACACGAGGACAACTGCTAGCATGGCAATGCTGTGATTTGTGTATTAACCAGTGATTTAGTGCATTTGTGATGTTAGGGTGTTTGCATAAAATATAGTTACAAACTTTAATATTTTGTAAAAAGTACAACAGTTTACAAACAGTAGCAAGCAGCATATTAAGAATAAAGGAATAATTCACTGAAATATGAAAATTCACTCATCATTTTCTCACCCATGCCATCACAGATATGATTTCCTATCTTAACACAATTCGATTAAAATCATGTTATCGTCTTATATGGGGCACAAAATGTTGATGCTCTAAAAGCACACAAATCTATTATTAAAGCAATTCACAAGACTCCGAAGGGTTAATAAATGTCCTCTGAAGTGAAACAATATGTTTGTTAGAGAAAAATATTTTAAGCTTATTTGGCAATTTCAGTGTTCAAATATGGCGGCATGTCGATAACTTGCGAGTCTTATTGGTTCTTGCGTGTTTTATTTCTCCATAGTGTTTTGGATTTGGTTTATGACACACACTTTGTCCATCAAAATAATCTTCCCACATGATAACAACATGAATATAATCAGCAGAAATAAAAAGCTAACCTATTATAAACAGACTAAACCACAATCACTCATCAATGTCACCACAACGGTTTTAAACTTTAATAAAACGTGTTCCCTGAAAAGGAACTGCTTTGTGGATGAATCTTCATCCACATTTTTCGGGGATTATTTTAAAGATTTTAAGCAACATTTAATGTCTCAGACAACATCTGGAGTCGCATTTTGCAACTTTTTAGCAACCACCTTTTTAAGACACATAAAAGTTTTATAAAAGCATGAGTAAGGTAGTACTGGTGTGCCTTATGTTGTAATCTAAAATGAGAAAATATCTTGAGCTTGTGGTGAATAAAGAAACCCGTTTCCATTTTTGCATGCAAGAATATGTCATCCTTGCAGCACTCTATGGTAAATATACAATTTTATTTTATTTAAATTCTACAGGTATTATTGTATATAATAAAGTATATAACCTTTAAATATACAGGTATATTTTCTTAGTAAATGTTTATTAGTTTGTTTGCTAAGGATTTTTGGATGATAATAGATGGTAGCCAGCATCTTTCCAATAAACATGTCTGCACTAATAAATTGTACAGGAATTTTTTTTTAATGAGCAGTCGGGACACTTTCCAGTGACCCGTTTAAAACTAATTTGAACAAATCTAGCATAATTGCCCCATTAGACAGACAACTAGGAACAATGCCCAGCTCCCAATTTGATGGGTGCAAAATGATCCAGAAAAAAAGACTGTTTAAAGTCCTGTGAAAACACATCGCAGTGCAAGGAATTTTGGTTCATTAAAGTGATTATGTACTTCAAAATAGACATTTATTTATTACTTCTGATGCAGTGTTTCACTTCTGCACCACAGACAGAACAGCTAAAATAATCTTTATTGGCAGATTTTCCAAACCTTCTTCTGTCAGCAAGTGGTTGGACAAACAGAAAGTCCCGCCCCCATTCACGCCATTGGTTGATCAAGTCACTTTTTCACTAAATTCTCATAAAAATTTTCACAATTTTCAAAAATCTTCACATCATTCATGTAAGAAAGATTTTAGCAATTATTTTGTAGTTAATGTGGATTCTCAAATAAAAACATCTCAAGTTTAAGCAAACACGCTTTCAACAATGCAACATTTCAGTCCAGCCAAATTGATTTACCAAAAGCTCACGCTGATTCACATTTTGCATACATTTGCATGAAGAGCTAGTGATTCACAAACTGATTTGCAAGAGAAACCAGGGACAGAGCTGGACACAGACAGCAAAGATGCTCATCCACAGCATTTGCCTTTAGATGGAAAAATTTACTGTATTAGTACCTGCCTCATTTTGACCTGAGAAGTGAATCTCTTAATATAAATTGCGTTTCTGTGCAGTAAAGTAAAGTTTGATGATTTGAGTTTGTGAATCTGTTCATGCATGTTCAGGAATGAATCATCTGCCGCAGGGTGTCCTGTAAACTGCAGTAGGTCACTGAATTATATAAGATAAGGCACGTGGGCAGCTGTCGTATGGCTCTCGGGCCTTTCTGTTAAATCATGCTTTCTCTTCATCTCCACACTAGCCCATAAATGAAAATCCCAGCTTTAAATCATTCTGCTGAATCATAATCTAGTTTTAAGCCATAGAGTCTGAAATAAAATATTACATAAAATTGAATTTGCGGTGAGGATTATACCATAATGATGGCTTATGACACATGCGGTTAAAGTGTCAATAGAGTGAGTGAGTGAGTGAGTGAGTAAGTAGATGAGTTAGTGAGTGAGTGAAGGAATACATGAAAGAATGAAGGAATAAGTAAATGAATGAATGAATTCATTTACTTATTGAGAGTTTTCAATTCGATACAATTATGATGTAATAATATGAAGAAATATTAAAGCATTCGGCACAAGTCAATAAGCAAATGTAAGCAAATCAGTGAAATATGTGACCATGTTAACTCTTTAGTACAATATCAGATTTCCTTGCTTCTTTTAAAGCAGATACAGTGTTTTTGGACATTTTCAAATGATGCTAAAGTTTAATCTACATTTGTGTTCGTGAAAAATGCAAGAGAGAAACATTTTCACATTTTTGTTCCAAGTGGTGAAGCTAATTTATAATATTATTTCATAAATCACAAATATTAATATTAAATCATTTAAAAATATTAATTCCAAGATTACTTCACAATTGTAAATGGAAATGTCCGCCATCAATGTTTTGAAATGATTTTTAAAATCTCCAGAAAAGTCAAAAAATATTAATTAGACAATATGCACATTAACCTCATATCTGTCGAAACATCCATGCAAAATGACAACTTATAACAATCTATGAAAACCAGAATTACATTGCAATTTTCATTGTACTATATGTAATTCGCTAAATTTGGAAGTGAATCAACATTTGCCATTTTTACAGTGAGCTAGTCATATACAACAATATACAGTAGGTTTTTATTTTGTACACCTACTTTGGATTTTGTCTTTCAAACAATGTCATAATTCAAAACTGATCATTAAACTCACTAATAAAACAGTGTTTTTAATCTAGATTAAAATGACTATTTTGTATTATATTTTACGTATTAAAATAATGTTGGATTATAACATGTATCAAATACCATATTTAAAGTCATTAAAATAGAAATTTAATTTAAATTTAAAAAGGTGCAATCTGTACTTTTCCGGTTAAGAATTATATAAAAAAAGTTTCCATATAAAAATCAGTTTTAATTAAAAAAAAAAAGGAAAAACAGAAGTCAATGGCAGCCAGTGTTGTTTGGTAAACCAACATTCTTCAAAATATCTTCTTTTGTGTTCTGCAGAAGAAACAAAGTCATACAGGTTTGTAACAACATGAAGGTGAGTAAATAATGACAGAATTTTCAGTATGCATTGTTTAATAGTATTGGAAACATGATACTGTGGTGTAATAGTTCATCTCTTGGCATCTTAAGCAGTTCACAATTACGTCGTCTGGAACGGTGACAAAAATGCATTTCCTGAACACTGGGTGACGGACATCGACATGCGGTAATGACAAAACCATTTTCCGCACTGCGAATAGAAATTACTTTAATGGGAGCCCTGAGACGGGTTAACGTACGTGTATTTATCAGTCTGCAATAGTGCAGTACACTAATTATAAAGATTCCTGGGGTGTTCTCAAATTAACATGCTTTGATCAAAGGCATGATGGGATTGGCGCAAGACTTTGAGTTCAGTGACCTGTTTGTTGGGGTCTGAATGGTGATCAAGCATAAGATATTGAAGTAAACTTTACAGTTAATTATACTGTAAATCCCATTGTGTTTCGAGGAAAAGGAAACAAAGCCTTGGGTATTCATTATTTTGCATGTCCAACCTGCGATTGAATAATGTTTGAAAATCTGTTCATCACATGGGTGGTGAAACTGAAGTTGTTGACAACTGCTGGTTTCCCTTAAGAGGGATTGTGTTTTGCTTTCTATACAGTAACGTGACTGTCTGCGTACAGTAGCGGAAAGCAAAAAATCCTTAAGTGGATTTGGCAGCCAAACATAGCACTCGCCCAGACAACAAGTCAGTCTGTGAACTTTGAACTCTCTGTTCTTTTAGCAGCAGTAGCAGGAAGATAAAAATCAAGTGGTTTCCTGTACGGTGTCAAACATCACAGTGCCAATTGATATTAAGGAGTAAATAGCAAGTAAATAATTCATTTTGTATGGTAAATGTAGTGTCTTTACGTGTGAAGTGTTATGTTTAAGTGATTTCTATCCTGTGTTGAAACCATCAAACACATTATGTATTAACAAATCTATCCCACAATTCATTGCGGTTTCGTCAAATGCTTTATTGAAAAATGTTTTATTGCTACTCATTACTTATTACTAATTACTTCTTAAAAGACATATTAACCTGTTGATGATGTGAACAATAGAAATTAAACTTTTTTCAATATTTACAGTTTTAAATTTGTTAAAACAACTTAAAAATCACATGTAACGAGCTGTAAACCTTACACTTTTGTATGAATTTCAACAAAAGAAACATTTCTCACTCTTTTTCAATCAAACTCACCTAAATTTAGATAAAGTTTCAAAACATTTATTGATAGTGCAAGTATGCAAATAAATATTGAACCTAATGTTAAAAGTTCCCACTTCTATGAAAGTAATGTGATATTCCAAGCAAAACGCTATTTATAGCATATAACAGTTATTGTATAAAGACTTTTTTATACCAGTTGTAAAAAATTTTCTTTTTATTTCTTCCCTTTATAGTCTAGGGAACACCTAAGCCAAATATTTGCACATATAAGTCTTTGCCTTGGTTATATAGGATTAAACTGGGCATGCCCAAACATTAACTAGTTCTCTTATTCAAGTCACTGAACATTATTTAGCAGTCAAATTGGGCATGTGACTTAGCTAGCTCCTTATGTAAAGGTGTTCTGGTGGAACATATAAGTCAGTATTGTTTGAATTTTAGTATCAGATCTTATCTTGATACTGTCTTTACGGTGGTATTAACTGACCTTGGACTCAGAGAATATCCAGAGGGATTTGGTTGGTTGCCATCTCTGTCTATTTTCATCGCACGTAGTTGTTTTGAAGAATTGCTTCAGGCAACCAGAGACATTTCTCATGCGCAAATTCTGTTGTGGATCATGATGGTCGAGACACTATCAGTCAAGCCGTTTGTTTATCTGAAAAACAACATTAAGATTCTTTTAGTGAAATGCTAAAGAGACTTATCTTAAAAAATCGTGATTTTGGTCTTCATATTTAGCTGTTTCCTTAACTTCCTTAGCATTTCTAACTCAGTAAAAACCACTTAAAACACCATTAACTAGATTATTTATTTATTTATGGTTTAATAACAATGTCCAAATATATAATATATGTGCATTACAGAAGAATTCTGTCATTTTTCTAACATGTACTGTAATACCCATCGTAATGTCAAACTATGTGTTTTGTTTGCAAACATTCTTTGATGGATTTGCTTTACTAAGGCTAATTATAAAGATATAATATATAAGGACAGGTAAAAAAAATGCACTCTTTTTGCACAATTTGACAAATTTTGATTCAAATTATGATTGACACATAATAAAAGCATTTTATTAGTAATATTTACCATGTGTTTTCTTCACAAGAACATGCCTCATAGAATCCATTTACATACAGTACACATACACACAAACATAAGTTTTAAAAAAAAAAAAATTTATAGATGTAATGAAATTACTTTTCCCTGTAAATGAAAAAGTAAAGTAGTAAAAAATATACTATATATTTAATATCAATAAATTTGTATAAAACAATATTGAATTTATAAACTAAATGTATGCGAGTTGGATTTACCAAGTTAAAGTGTAAGGTTTACAGATTGTTACAGGTGATTTGTAAGTTGTTTTAACTGTAAATACTGACAAAATTTTCATTATTGGCCATATGGTCAATAGGTTCATTCTTCTTTTAAGATTAGTAATGAGTAACACAGTGTAATTAGTGAGAAATTTTAATATAATGTTAATGATTTAAAAAAAGTGTTTGAAGCCATAAATTATCCTCAAAGTCAATACATATTAAAATGTTTTGGGTTTTTTTCTGTTTTTGTCTTCATCATAAAGATTAACAGCATGTACTTGACAAGACATCTCAGACACGCTTTAATAAAGTAGACATAACACTCAGGATTGACATTGTCAGAGACCTTTCATGGAGACCAACCAGAGCATAGAAGAGATAGTCTGACACTGTGTGCATGTGAGCAGTAAAGAGGATTACATCCAAAAGCCTCAGTGCTTGTGGCTCGCTGTACAGTCGGGCCCAAGGTCAAGGACTAAGCCACCTTACGCATTTGCATGTGGACTGTCAACAATGTGTGTTGCACTGCTTTGCATTAACTAGAAACAGGTGTGTTATGTGACTAATGTACATCAAGGCCCATCTCTATGATCTTGCTGCAACAGTAATCTGTTTTACCCATGACAATAGCTACAGGGATATATAAACTTTAAATAACACCCTCATGCTGGTTGCTGACTTTTACTAAAGAAAAAGAAAATAGATGGTTTTTATACATTAAGAGAAAATACACAATATGATGTCAAAATACACTGTGGCCATTTAGGTCCTTGTATGTTTCATAACAAATTCTAACAAGTGGATAAGCTTGCTAGATTAAAAAAACTAACTACTAACTACTTTTCAGGGAAACGTAAATAACTTTGAATTTAAATCGATAAAAAGCTAAATTCCCACCTTTCCTTATTGGTCAGGCTTGGAATATAGCACAATAATACACATTGACAGAATGTCATAACACTTCATCATGGATGCTCAAATCAGGCATGGGTAAATAAAGGATTTGTCAGATGAATGTTGGGTCAAGGATGAAGTTGTTCACAATGATCTTACTCAAACATATACTAAATAACACACAATCTTTTAAAACTGTGTGTTCTGACCTTATTGTGCTTTAAAGATGACACTGTTATACTGTAGATATTAGCCAACATCCGTATATCAGTGTCATTTCAGGTCATGTATACTTCCTCTTTTCAGTTCCATTTTTACAAAAACATCTATCTGTTAGTACAGCCATTTAATAATGAGCATAGCTATCCTGTTTTTGTGCTGATGGTATGTTTATTCAAGAATCCACCATAAGCATGCTTGGCCGTGATGGGACCTTTCAATACAATCTCATGTCAATTCGTAACTTATTTTACGAGGTGGTTCATTTGTATAAATTTATATGATGTAATTTGTGCACTTTAGTATGATCTGTTTTCAAGTATTATACATTTTTTGTATAAATTGTTCAAATTTAACCCGATAACTGTCACTGCAGAAATTGAGTATACACATTAAAATGCACATCTGAACTAGATTTTTATATTTTTTAATATATAATATATTTTTTCAAACATTTTTAAGTCTTCTAAGAAATATTTTTTCATTTTAGGTATTTTAATAATTACAGCAACATTAACATTTTTTAATAATTATTTTTTTGTTTATGTTTCTTTTTATGAAAATTGGCCAATTATTTCATCTTAAGTCTTTAACCTTTCATTTAATATATAGTTTGTCATGATTAGACTTAAATTTAACTATGAAATATTAAAGTGAATAGGGAAATAACATAGATGTTCCTCCTGAGGAACGGTGACAGCTGACAGGTTAAATGAATGAACTGCTTCGTAAATAATTACAATCAAACTGGACTTCGATTTACTTTGATTTACTCACTTACAGTAAACATTAAGTAATTAGTTAAATCCGTCTTATGCAAATCGTCACATTGAACCATTAAGAAACTACAGCAAAACTACACCATTTTTATAAAATCATTACAGTAAAACATGAAGAAACATTTCTTATTAAGCCACTTACTAAAACGAGATTACAAGCAATTTGCACAGAAATACATTCTGCTCGTGTTTAGTGTTTAGTTTTATTGTGATGTTACCACGTAAGGCCAAGTAAGAGACTCAAAGACAGTGTCAAATGATGTTTGTTGTGGTTTGTCTTCCACTGTTGCTGCCGTATGCAAATTCAGCTTTCTGTTTAGGTTGTTATATTGTAGACAAAAATGGGCAACTATTATCAGTCACAATAATGTGGTTGGAATAGAAGGTCTTGGAAGGGTAAGGTTTTAGGCAGAAAAAAATATATAGTGTTACCGTTTCAGACAGCAGCTTTTGGGAACCCGTGTAAGGAAACGGTGGGTGCAACTGTTTTTCTTTTATCACATGCCACTTTAATCTTTCTACAAAGCAACTGGAGAGGAAATGAAACTTTTTTTTGGAAAAGGAAATGTTGTCTTTGTTTTTGCTGTTTTTCTTTCCATTTTCAAAAAAATAAGAGAAATTTTGCTAAAAAGTCTTCAAACATCATCCAAGAGACTTCTGATATTAAAAAGCATGTGAAATGAGCAAAAGGACTGTGTCTTGTAAACAAGTCTTCGACTTCCCCTTTTTAACTTCCTCTGTAGCTGCTAGTGGAAAAGTACTGAGAGTTTAGTCATACAGTACAGACAAGCATTCAAATGTTTGAGACATCATCACGCTGCGGAGATCCTCTTTTTGCGGGAGCTTTTGGCTTCTTTACTCTTTTATTGTTCTTGAATTGGGCTTTGTTCAGACATGCAGTAGAAAAGTGATTTCAGATGCTGGATGTCTGACTCTAATCTGTTTAGTGTGTCTTAAATCTGCTGTAGTCTGAACAGTAATAAATGTGAAATCTGATGCATTCCAAACCACATCTAGATTTTTTGGAAATGTTTTATCCTGTATGGTCAAATAGAATATTTTAGCTAGTTTACTCATCATCTTTGGGATTGTGGTACATGCGTGGCATTATACAAAGTTGGTAATATCATTGTAATTGGCCATGTCCAAATACACCCGGATTTAAAAACCAAAACTGATTTGTGTGCAATGTGAACATTCGTATTAACCAAGAATTATCTGGATTTTATATAATACTCTGAATAATCTCATATAAATCTGCTAGCCATACTTGATCTACTGCAATGTGGAAAAAATCATGAGAAAACATCCACGCAACATTGTTTGAATTGTAAGCAGATGCAGGCGATTGACAGCTGAGCATGTGATTGATTGACAGTCGACGCGTGAACAGTCAGCACAACACAGCGGTTGTGGCAGGACTGTATAAGAAAAAAAAGATCTTGTGATCAAATGTGAGAAGTAACAAACAAGTCACAATGAGTGGAAAAATACAAAATCTTCACAGAGGCTTTACAGAAGTTGTTTTGATATGCAGCCAACACAATACAATGCATGTATAGTAGATTTAAACTGAAAGTATGAAAGTGTCCCACAGACTTGTTGGCTTGTCGCATTCTGATGAATGGACGAGGTGGGGAAAATCTTAAATCAGTCAAGCTGATGTAAACATCAGCCATAGCCACAAAACCGCAGCTGAAGTTGCACACTTTTTAGATACACTTTAAATAATGTGCATGACAAAGGCATTCAGTTGTTTACAGTCAATCTGGGATTCTTGACTGGCACCTCCCCCAAAAAGCTTTGCTATAAAAATATATCAAACATCTGGGCTGACTGAGTGTTTCTGTGCATAATAACTTGGCCTGTGCATTTTTGTTCTTTTTTATTATGTAAAGCAGAAATTCTAAAAGTTTATAACAGTATTATTTGATTGGTTCTTCAGTTTCCAGATAAATACTTATATGTTTGTGAGGTAAGCACACTTGACTTGCTAAGATATGATGTCAGGACTTGTTTTGGAGAATTTGAATATAAATATTGGAAACAAATGCAGTTACAAAACCTGGTTACATTGCACGACACGCTTACTGTATAACTAAACACAAACATGAAAGTACAGCAGGAACTGTATTGAAGGTAGAGTTCAGTACTGCATGTACAGTACGGTACTGCAACCATGAGCAGGTTAAAAATTTACTTGAACATAATGCTATTCAACACACTGGCATATAGTTACTGATCCCAATAGGAGGATTCACAATATCTAAATACTAATACAAATACTAATACTAGTAAAATACAATTGCATGAGAGTTATGAGACATGTCCAATAGATGTTAAATATGGCCTTTTTGTATGTACAGTAATATCTTTTTCTGAGGTGGTCAATTACAGTTATCAATTGTACCACTTATTAAGAGAGCTGACAGAGATGAATTTGTCTGTGGTTTAGATAAAGACTGTTCATTAAATGAAGTAATGTAATTTATGTATTATCAATGTAATAATGTCACGATTGCTGTTCATCAATAATATGAACCCAGTGAGTCAAAAAGTGCAACGCTGAATGTAAATGGAAACCAGCAATTAGAAGAACTTCAGTAACAGTAGGTTGTATATGTTTATAAATGTGCCCATGAATATCCTCGTTAACATAAAGCATGAAAAGTGATTTTGAACAGTGATGTTGACTTTATGTTGAAAATTATCTTAATTTTGTGTAGGGTAAAACAGGGGCTAGTTGTCACAATTATTAGTGTCTTAATTTTTCTGTGTAGGAATTTCTGTATGAACACATACCTCACAGTCTTAAATATAAATAACCACTGAACATTTGCACTAACATTGCTCTGTTTATTCAACCTTACTGACAACTGTGGGGCATGTTGTCACACCTTTTATGATATACCCTATTACAGACTTTTCAGCTACTTTTAAGCAGTAAAAACAATTAGAAAATATAGGTCACAACATGTTAAAAATAATTACACTAATGAACATATCTATTATTGTTGTGTAGGGGACGACTGGGGCTACATTTGTCACAATTTTCATAATGAATATTTCTTTGGGTAGGTTCATTTCTGTATAAACACAATGCTGTACAGTCAGGGATATAAAAAGCTAATACATATTTCTTCTATCATTGAACAAAGGGTATGTGATCTGAAAAAATAATAATATCACACAATAATGAAAACATAAGTGACAATATGTGGAAACCTGCATTGCCCCGCAATGTATGAACAACCTTGTTTTAAGGTTTAGTCACAATTTACCACATTATTCTCTTGCTCAGATATGATTTACTCTACCTAAATATATGAGAGCATGTTTTAGTGTATTCATTTATTCACCCATTAGCTATTTCAAATGATTTAAAAATGTTTTTAAAGAAAGATCTGGTGTTTCAAACCACTGCAGTAGCAAATGAGCAACTGCAAAGTTAGACTATTTATGGACAGGATTTGTGACAACTTTCCCATGTGACAACTAGCCCCAGTTTCACTTACAGTGTGCGTTGTCTGCTGATGGTCATGCATGTATTGGCCTGTGGCGTCGCTGTTGCGCACAGTATCACAGTGATGCGATTCACAGGCGCGCTTTTCTGAACGCAGGAAGCTGGCGCTTTAAGAAGACGCGCTGCTGCCGCGGACAGGAGGCAGGCCGGTGTTTTTCCACTAGTGATGTCTAATGGTCACCCATGTTGAGAGACAAAGGTCAGAAAAAAAAGCTCATAAACTAAATTTACCGCCGCCGCTGTTATTCAGCACTCGGTCGCCGCACAATACAGAAGGGACAAGAGCTTTTTCAGAGGAATTACAGGAAATAAACCGTTAAAGGTAACAAATGTTTTCTTCTTATTAAGCATTTACATTTTAACGGATTAATGTCAGAGCATTAATTCACTGTAATTTAATTTCTAAACTTGGTTTCCCAATTTTACCTGATTTACTATGTTTTTCCAATTTTACATGATTTGAAAATTAAGATGTCTTGGTTTCATTGGGTGTTTGTAGGAGTTTGACAAGAAATCCAGGAAGTAGTTTGACAGTTTATCTTTATTTTAGAGTTTGTGTCTCATTTTATGAATTAAAATCTCCCACCTGGATTATATTAGCTTTATATATAACAGTTTGATATTTTTTGCGTCTCTATACTGTCAGTTACCTTGCATTTGCGTGTGTTTTTTCCATTTTATTTTTTTCAAAATTATTCAGCAGTGACTTGACAGACTATATTATCATGACCACACCACCAGAATAATAAGGAAACGGTTTTAAAGGCTGTGATCTATTTTGGTGAACGCATTTCTCCTGGTGCTGTCACTTGTCATTGAGTTTCTCACACTCGCTCTCAAGGCAAATATAACCGACTGCTGACTGCATTGAGTTAAGAATAGACAGTCGCTTAGATGAAACCTGCTTTATAAAAGTTATTCCCTCAAGTATTCACGTCAACGACGTCAGGAAAGTCAGAAAACTAAAGAACAATTTGATTTCCTTTTCACGTTATAACATTTAGCGCGTGCAAAGCTTAAGGTTCCTATATGCGCAACATTGTCATAACAAGAACGGTGGGAACCTGTTGAATGGACTTTTAAACGGAACATTTGCGATGAAATGACACGCATTGGATTCACTCTACAAATGCATCAATCGCATGCTGCGCTACAGTTGCGTGATCTATATGAACGGATGCTGGCGTTGTGAAGGGATGTTAGTACGCGTCTGTGCTTTATGCGCAGATCAAACGGGACGCGTCGTATAAAAATAGCAAAAGCGATGACTTGTAGCGTGTTGTAGTTTTACCAGAAGTTGACGCGCATTGGACGCGACCCTCTGAAAACGCAGCCAGACGCATGACGCGCACAGTGTTTAAAAACAACTAAAGCGATTGACTTGCGGCGCGTTTATAAAGTTTCACTTACACGCTTCTTGAAGTTGACTCGCAACGCTTTTGATTCTGGAAACGCAACGAGACGCATAACTAACATGCGCATAGATGAATATTTATTGAATATTATTTGCATGGTAAAAGGTGTCGTTATATTGCCAAAGCACAGAAGTATACACATCAAATATACAGAAAATACACAAATAGACCAAACGCATACAGTACAAGAATACGTCTTTACTCCGTTTACATCCGCGTTGTCATTTACTGAAATGTATACACAAGTTACTCCGTCTTGCGCATAAATCCAAATGCTTTACGATCCAGAACGAACGGAAATAATGCAGTGCTATTTCTGCATGTATGCTCGTCCTGTGTTTACAGGAAAGTGTCAATTCAGGCAAAGCAAGTGCACCTCATCTAGTGATAAAGGTTAGGCGGAAGTCAGGCAGCTGGCAAGTCTTCTGGTGTAGAGACCTGCTCAAACAAACACAATACATGATACAGAGTTTAGGTTTCTGCGCACTTGCCAGCCTGCATACCCAGCGCACTGATAAGAGTATCAACTAATATGCATTTGGGAAAGGTGCCATTTTTTTGTGATAAAAACAAGGAAACTGGATGTGGTGGCTATATATTGATCATAAAAGTCAGTTGCAAACATGAGCCTATCAGCTATTAGCGTTTGTACCTTTTTAAAATGTATGTCAATAAAATAAGTCAGACATGGCAACAAATGCAATACTGTTTGCCAGTAGTTTTATACTGTTAGACTTTGAACTCTTGCATTTTAGCGTGTCTATTTTATTAGCCCTTTTTAATTTGCAAAAAACTGTTTTAACAACCAGCGCTTCAAACGAATTCAAAACAAATTGTTTGAATTGTAAAAGGTAATGCATGAAAGAGAACTAGTTTAAGAGATTATTGACATTCTCTTTTTTCTTAACAAGTTTTTGGCCTGCTGGTGATAAATATTTCACTAGAACAAGCATGACGTTTGTAAAGTCGTTAGTACACAAGATTCAGAGAGCTACAGTACAGTATGTGAGAAATGTGATCCCGTCTGTGGTTTGAGACGCTGTTAGAATACACCTACAGCACGAGTTGTGCAGATTGCAGTAATTTATAACCTCAAACCTTGTTTCTAATCCAGGTCAAACTCAAGATCCCGATAATAGCTTTATGAGAAACAATGTAACCTTATTTTTGTGATAACACTGTCATTAAGTAATGTTGTTTGTTCTAAATCTATAAGAGCCTTTAATTATTAAACGCAATCTTATGCTGTTCACAACATGTTAACTGGTGCTAAAATAAATGATCAACTTCAGGTGTTAACACCATTACCTGCTTCGTCCCTCATTAATATTTTATAACTGGCATACTGACCCTAAACCCAATGCGCTGGATTTCTAGCCAAAAATTTACAGCAGGGTTTATTATTACCTAGATTGACGGTCTAATTTACTTTGAAGCCTTTGGTAACGTCATTGAAATTTGATTTGTGGATAAAAATTAATTGGCAATTGACAGGGGACAATGCTCTCGGCTAGTGCCTGATATAAACATGATATCAGGTGATGTGAGAAGAAGGTTTAGGTTATTTGCATTATTTACAAATCTATTAATGTCCAGTTAAGTGCTGAAAAACTTTACACAGTTATTAATAAGGCTAGACAGAGCATTCTCTCACAATGACCATGCCATCGATCACGTAACGTTAAGTGGTAGTAAACAACAACACACATTATTGCTGCATTTTTGTGCATCATTGCTAGATTGTGAAGTTGTGTTATACACACAAAAGCATACAGTAACTCTGCGCCAGTTGATGTAGTGGAATTAGTGTGGAAATGAAGGAATTTATTTTGTGAGAGCTCTCAGGAAATCTACATGGTTCTAAAATAGGAACGTTACGTAATGAGCCAAGTACCACGTGCGGACACCAGACCTAGTCTTCCTTGATAATCAGGACTTGGCATTCCTGCAGCTCAGCTGGGATGGATGGTTTATGAAAGCTTGATGGCTGCTGGTGATGTGGGTGTGGAGCTCTTGACCAATAGTTACGCAAGACTAAATCACTTCTATGTTGGAGCTGCTTGGAAGCTTGGAATATATGATGCTTTGCGGGTAGATTGCAGATTTGGGACTGAAGGGGGAGCTACTAGGTTTGTTGTATCACTGTAGAAAACACTGGAGAAATGCTATATCAGCTGCGTGTGAATCCATTGTTACTACTTGGGATAAAAAAAGACATAGCCAATGATGCAGTGCTTAAGATGTATGATGTCATTGTTTTTATAGAATTTATAGAACTTGCTAAAAGGCCTCAAAATGTCAAATGGATTCTTTGTTCCAGCTTCTGAACCAAGTGACTGACAATAAAAAGAAATAGTCCTGGAAGCACAAGCTCGGCATTGTTCATTATCAAGGCTGTGCTGCCAGATTTAAAAGGCTGAGGAAAACATGTTGGTCCCTGCCGTACAATGCCCTTTTGTCACTTGCCACATTTAGCCCTATGCAAATTCACTGGGCCTTGGCTTTGCTTTGCCACACACCACAATTTAAGTCAATTTGTCAGTCAGTCAAATATTGTACTTTGCGTACAAACAAGCTCCTATATGCACACTTGTTCATGGAGCCCCAACAAACGTCAAACTTATAAACATTTTGAAGTTTGTTGGATGTAGAAAGTTCGGAGTTACTGCACATATTGATCATACATGTGAAAATGCACTGAACTACAGTTTTTTACATTTTTATTTTTATATTTTAGGTATTTTTATAATTTTTTAAAGTTTTTGTTTATTGTTATGAAACTTTCATCAATATATAGTTATATATAGTTAAATATTAAAGTGAATAGTGAAATAACCTATGGTTAACACACCGATTCAACAAATCCCAACATTTTGGAATTTGGTACATGTTGGTCCTGGCTCTATGAAAGCCTTTGCTAAATGCCAAGCAGATATTTACTAAACAAAATTTCCATAAGTCCAATGAATGAGCATTCCAAGTCAGCATGTTTTTTCCAACGTACATGTCTCGTGAAAGGAAAATTAAATGCTAATAATAGCAGAAGGCATGACAACAGCTGGCAAGCCATCAGCTGTTCAAGTGAAGCGCAACAGAGGTTTGGATTGCCATCCGCATGCTCTCATTTGTCGCGTCTATGTCTCGGGTTGCCAAAAGTGGACGCTGCACATGCAAAGATAAATAGTTTCACATAGACCTCAGACGCTTTCAAAGAGTGGAAATTTACCATCGGTTTGAGTGACGCCAGGTTATCCTCTGTTCCAAAGCTGTGACCAATCTGCTGATTGCTTTTAATTGTCTTAGCCTGTGGGCGGGTCGTGGTGTCACCTCGGCTTACACTGAGCCTCCGAGAGATTAGGGCCGCACAGTCAGAGGCATGGTGTCTGCTGAGAGAGCAACATAGACCAATCGGATTCAGCCATGAAGGAAATGTAAGTGAAAGGCAGGGCATGAATAAACTGTGTAGCCATGTAGAGAAAATGTGTTTTGCTTATATATATATATATATATATACATACATACATACATACATACATACATATATATATATATATATACATACGTACATATACACATATATACATATATATTTGTTATCGCTTGGGGAGGATGTTTGTGTGTAATTTCAGAAAGCTGTTACATTTGGTGTGTTTATTATTAAAATAAAGTTGTAAAGATGCAACTTCGTTCATACTTAATACTTGTTTTGAAACATATTGGAAAACAAACATATTTGTTTTATTAACATTTTCATTTGCACATAAACTCTCTTTGCAAATTATTTCTGTCTACACATAGGTGAAAAATGTGGTGCACTTTGAATTAATTAAACAAGGTTATTGCTAGTTGAGTTGTGTTTTCAATAGCTTGCTTGCTTTGACTCTGTGCCAGAGCAGTTTGTGTCACCACAGTGTTTTGAATGAAATGGAAAAGTAAAGGTCTGGATATTGCTCTAGTTATGTAACATCGTGTCTGAGTTGTAGCAGCTTCTTAAGCTCCCGAAATATACAGATTTAACTACCTCAAGGGGATAATCGCATTTATTGAAGTCTTTAGACCTTTAAATTTGGCTCTTTAAACTATTGTGTAACAGTCTTGTGTGAATCATCAAGTGGATGTTTATATCGCTCAGAAATACAGAGAACAATCTTGTGTTTTGTTCAGTATTCCTGGTTGGTTGCTTGTAGAGTGTTTAACTGGTATATTTACTAGTTACTAAATACTACTCGTGTTATTTTTAACCTGATAACTGTCACTGCACATATTGAGCATACACATAAATATGAAATTACATTTTAGATTTTTTTTTATTTTTATTTTAGGTATTTTTATAAGTAACATTAACAATAACCTTTTAATTATTTTTTTTGTTTGTTGTTATTCAAATTTGTCAAATATTTATTCTTGAGTCTTAGATCTTTCCATCAATATATAGTTTGTCATGATTAGATGAGAATTCAACTATAAAATATTAAAGTGAATAGTAAAATAATCCGGAACTGTGACAGTTAACGGATTAAGTATCACAAAATTACTATACAGAACAATCAATTACAAATAATAATTTAAGATAAACAAAGGAAGTCTATCTGTATCATGTTTACTAAGGAACAGCCCTTAAAGTGACGGAAAATAAAAAAATATGTGTACTTAGTGAGTTTCAAACGCACCATGGATTTTCTCCCCTCTTCTTCCGTCTCCTTGAGAGCTGGGAAAAAGCAGTCTTGTGTTTAAGAAACCAGCCTCACAGTGGGGCTATAGTTTTTTCAAGCGTTGCCAAGCTGTTAAAGAGTCGGGCACAGGGAGGGATGTTGGAGCTGACTTTGGTATCTTACTCTCTGGGATTTAATCTTGGGGGCTCCATGACGAGTTTGGCTCGTGCTTTGAAACAGAAGACGCCAAGCTTGACATAATTACTCCATCCTTGAATAGATTCCTGACAGCGTAAACACTGTTAGTTAAAGGGACAGAGGCAGGATAAACACAGCAGTAGATTAATAAATCAAGGAGTCATTTCTTTATTTATTGAATACATGAATTTATGAGTTTAAGGGGTTAAGGCGATAGTTCACCCAAAAATGAAATTCTCTAGAAATAAAAATGTATTCAACCTCATGTTATTCAAAACCTTTACATGACTCATGTTCTCCAAAAGAAACAAAGTCATACAGGTTTGGAAATACACGATAGTGAGAAAAGAGAATTTTTATTTTGTTAACAAAATAAGATTAGTGACGTCAGACGGTTAGCAAAGTTGCTTTAGAGGCGGAGAAAGTTCTCACATATAAATGAAGGATCTACATAAAATTTTCTTTTAAAGGACTTGTTATTAACAGTAAGACCAGGAACACGTTACGGAAATTATTAAATTCATGTCAACTTTAGTTCTCGAATGCTAATTATACATATTAATAATATTATTTTATATATTGCTTTACTATAGTTAGGGGTTAGTTATGCAAAGTATAAAGATACAATCTTTAAATCGCTTGCTATGGTGACAACATGTGCATACTGTTGTACGTGATTTCCTGTGTTAAAACCACACGCTTAAATTGCCATAACTATGAAGTTACCCTCTGGTGCGAACATTTCTCGTCTAGAAACACAATGCAATGTAAATAAACTATTTATGTTGGTATTACCGGTTTAAACTGTATAAATGTTACACAATCTTTTTGTCCTCTGCTCTGCAAGACCTTCAATGAGGTTCAACGGAGAGTTCAGTTTGACATGTTTTTGTCTCTCTATGTTAGCATGGCTCAAAAGGAGAAACTCCAGTGTCTAAAGGACTTCCACAAAGACATTCTGAAACCCTCCCCAGGAAAGAGCCCGGGCACGAGGCCGGAGGACGAAGCTGAGGGAAAACACCCCCAAAGGGAAAAATGGGCGAGCAAGCTTGACTTTCTTCTGTCAGTCGCCGGGGGCTTTGTAGGTTTAGGCAACGTTTGGCGTTTCCCGTACCTCTGCTACAAGAATGGCGGAGGTGAGTGTCCAACATTTGACAACCAATGAGATTGTAGTTTATGGCACAAATAAAGAGCTTTAAAGGTTCTGCATTGTTACAAAGGCCAGGTATCCACCTTGGTTAGTATCTCTTTTAGATTTTGGCTTACATTTCCACCAGTGCATGACAGTGCGTAACCTCCTCATAACTGCCATCCCACTCACTTCACAACGGCAGGAAGTATGAAAAAAACCCAGCAAGAACGTATAAAAAGACCTTAGACTAAACAAATGAACTCCCACAAGGTTAACTTAAACATTAATCCTGCAGTTAATACGATCTAATTATTGACAGAATTTAGCAAATCTTCTCTTTTTCTCCGTCTAGGTGCATTTCTCATCCCATACTTCATCTTTCTGTTCGGTGGAGGTCTGCCTGTGTTCTTCCTGGAGGTGGCACTGGGCCAGTTCACCTCCGAGGGAGGGATCACCTGCTGGGAGAAACTTTGTCCCATCTTCACAGGTACGGTTTTTGGAGAATATAGGACCAGACATATTTCTTGGAACAGAAAAGCAGTTTAAACCCCAAACTGACATTTGAGTGCACGTGTTGATAATCGCACAAAACAAATATTAATTTGTGGTAAGGTCGTGGAGGGCGAGGCGTGTCGGATAATACCAGCTGGATATCAAGATAGGCCGTTTTGAAGTATGGGGCGTGAGATAGGAAGTGCATATCTCAATTAATGTCTGAGCAGACATGTTATAATTAGCAGTCAGGGTTAGGTTAGGTCAAGGGCTTGAAACATTTCTTATCAATGGCAAAAATTGTTATTTTGCTTTAAGCGATGTTTTCTTTCAAAAGCTGATCCTCGGGTTAATGCTAAAGAGTAAAATAAAAAACGACTTAGACAGTTCATTGGCTATATAGAGAAGTTACTTAAAATAGCTTGAATAATTTAAAATGTCTTCTTTCATGGTGGATAAAGCTAATAACAGTAAGGTTATTAAAAGCAGTCTTTGATCATATGAGTCATGACCATTGTGTGCTGAGAAGTATAAAAATAAAGAAGCAACTAACTGAAAAATAGCTTTAGATTCCCTCTGAAAGTATCTCTTTAATACTTGTACATAATAAAAAGAACATCAAAATATCTCATGACCACATGTGCATTACTTATTCAAACAAAAATCTACCAGTCATTACAATTCAAACTGTTAAATTACGCTAATCCTCGTGCTAGCAAATGAGATGACAGTCTAATCTGTTTTGCTTTCCAGTCAATCTGTCCAGCATTGGTTTACACAGTTTAGACTCTAAATCAAATATCTGACATCATTTTCCTTCAGCTCTGAACAAGTTTTTTCCACGTTTAAACCGCAAGGACAAGAAGATTATGAAATGTCTCTTAAAAGTTTGTTATTTATTTTGCTGTTCTCACGGTCCACTGGAAAAGCTGAAAGTTCATTGTGCAGAAAATAACAGATCTAGTCTCTTGTTATAGTATGTGCATCATAGACATTTAGTCTAGTATGCTTGCTAAAATCCTGCTTAGACCAGCATAGATTTCACTATAAAACTATATTTTCCATGATATTTTTCCAGAACTTGCTGGTTGATCGTGCTTCTAAAAAGAAGAAAAGTCTTGCTGGTGTTTTAAGTGATTATAATTTTCAATTCGCTTACCCTTCACAATCCACTCCTACTGTAATCGGCGCTTTTGGATCAGTAAAGTCATTTGGGGTTGGAACGGCATGAAGATCAATAAATAATAATAGTTTTTAGGTGAACTATCCCTAAAGAAGCCTGATAGGAACCAGCATCATATGCTGAAGAAGCAGATCATCCAACGTTTTATAAGCTCAGTGTCACCATTGCTCTTCGTGCAGGTATCGGCTACGCATCCATTGTGATCGTTTCTCTGCTGAACATCTACTACATTGTGATCCTGGCCTGGGGCTTGTACTACCTGTTCCAGTGCTTTCAACCAGAGCTCCCCTGGGCAAGCTGCAACAACAAATGGAACACGGAGAATTGCGTGGAGGACACCCTCCGCAGGAACAAGACACTCTGGGCGACTGCGAATGCCACTAACTTCACTTCCCCTGTTACTGAGTTCTGGGAGTAAGTACTTCATATACATTTGTCGGGTATGCATTTGGCTTTCAATGGCTTTAGTCCTTCTTGGAAAGACCAGCATGAATTATCATGTTGGTCCAGGCTGGTTCATGGTGGATGGTGTTAGTTTGATGGTGGTGCCATGCTGTTTTACAAGGATGGATTAGTGTACTTTTTGCTGGTTGACCAAGATCTTGCTTTATTTATGGCAGAATCTATACTTAAAATATATATTTGAAATCCAGCAAAAGCCATTTTTTGTGATTTACTGTTTTCTACATTAGACCATAATTAGAAATGAAAAATTTAGCCTGGATTTCATAGACAGGGTCACATTTACGGTAACTTCTCAAAAAGGTGTGTTTCTCACCAACAAACATTGTCTCCACCACAGGCGAAATGTTCTCAGCATCTCTGATGGTATTGAGGATGTGGGACATATAAAATGGGACCTGGCACTTTGTCTTCTCGCTATGTGGGTCATCTGCTTCTTCTGTATCTGGAAAGGTGTGAAGTCCACTGGGAAGGTGAGTTTAGTTACAGTATATTTAACATGATGTCAGCTTGAGTTCATTAACTGAAGAGGTGCTAATACAGGTCTTATATTTGTCAAGGTACAGGGTCATTGGAGTTGTATAACTAGCTGAAGGAATTTGAAAACAACCTAAGCCAGTGTTTTACTTCAGTGTTAGTGATGTTAACAAACTTCTTCAACAATAAAGACTGCAAAGTCAATCAGTGGACACCTTCTCTTGACTTGGGAACACATTTCCCTTGAGCACGCAGTTGTAAATCTTATTAATGCTCCTGCCAAGACACTGTCACATTGGATTTCTTTACAGAAATCTGAGCATTAGTTATTTTAAGCTTTTCCCCATTGGCTTGCAGTCATATTTTAATTTGTGTGAAATATTGTCTTTACCCTGAATGCATTAAGGATATGTTATTTTTTAAATCTTTGCGATCACAAATACTTTTGTAACTGTGGTATTAGATTTAAGACTCTGCGGTTTTGTCATGCCACAATGTAGTTACAAAACTATTTACAGATAATTGGCGTTTTGATGTACTTTTCCCACATTGTGGTTAATGTGGAATTTATGCCTAACCCAAAAATCAAAAGATACCACATCATTTTTTAATTACTGACCAGAGAGCATAGCCACTAAATCCAGTATCAAACTGTCAATGCAGCTAATCTTTAAATTGCACGTTGCCTTGAAAACTGTTTTGACAGAATGTCAGAATCTAAATATTTCTGACATATATTACAAGCCTTGTTCCTTTTCTTTCTTTTAGGTTGTGTACGTCACTGCAACATTCCCGTTTGTAATGTTAATCGTTTTACTGGTACGGGGTGTCACACTTCCTGGGGCAGCCGAGGGCATCAAATTCTATTTGTACCCAAATGTCACTCGCCTTGCAGATCCAGAGGTAAGATCTCATGGATACATGCATATCTCCTTTTTTTTTAGATCTGCCCCTACTATGTCAGGTTTTAAAGACAAGCTAAAAACTTTTGACCTGGCTTATAACAAGCGACGAAATTTTACTGCACTGTATCTTTAGAAATTTACTTGAGATGTATCAACTTCAGATGTACAGGATGTAAAACTTGAGATGTCGACATAAATAACGTTCTTAATGGCCTACACAAATCTAAACATGACATGCGGTAGTTGTAACAATTTATATAACTTCTTGAGAGTGTATACAGCTCTGGAGGACCTGCACACAAATATTTGAGATTGTCTCGTCAGTAAATCAACAAAACGACTTCGAATTAGCTAGCATCTCCATTCATGTTGTCAGTCAACAAACGGATTGGCGTCTTCTGTCTAGGTTTGGATTGATGCGGGGACGCAGATTTTCTTCTCCTATGCCATCTGTCTCGGGGCCATGACGTCTCTGGGAAGCTACAACAAGTACAAATACAACTGCTACAGGTGGGTTTCGGCGTCCCAGGGGCGGGAGGGGGGCTTAGTCCAATCAACGGGCAAAATGGGAACGTAAGGTTCCTTTGTGTTAATTAACAAACTCCATGACATATGTGTGACATAGGGACTGTTTGCTGCTTGGAGGCCTGAACAGCGCTACCAGTTTTGTGTCTGGCTTCGCAATATTTTCCGTCCTGGGCTTCATGGCACAAGAGCAAGGGGTGGACATAGCCGATGTGGCAGAGTCAGGTACGAGGGTCAAGTAGCAGTGATGGTGGGCACTGCTGCTGCAAATAACATCAAAAGTAGTTGAAAACAACGTCAAACATCAGCGGCAATAAACAATGCGGATTCAATTAAAATACTTCGTCCAGGACTCAAATTTGTTTTCGAAACCTTTTGGAACCTTTGTCGTTTTTGACGTTGAGGAGCTAAAAAGTTAAATGAACAAATATAGTAGAAGGTCTGAGACGGAATTCGCTTGGATTCATCAGACAAACTGTAGAACCTTATGAAGAGAACGTTCTCGGAGCCACTGGGAAAATTAAGTCCTAAGTCCACCAATGCATAGAGTCAACTGTGGAATGAAACAACTTTGCATTAGAATTGAGTGCTGGTTGGTTTCTGCAAGTTGGTTTCTGCAGGTGACATGGGTGTGCCAAATCAAGAAGCATCTTGTGCCAACATCATGACAATTTAAAGATCTGAATCCCGATCAGATTTGAGCATGCCAGTTGGAGATTTGGGTTTAATTCCTCAACAGCTCTTAATGCTGTTTGGCTAAGGTTGCCAAGTTGGTTCCTACTGGTTCCTTTTTCTACCCTGTAAGTTATTTTGGACAATTCTCAAGATGGCTCTTCAGACTTAAAGGTTTAGAATTGTTCTATTTATTCTGCTGTGGTACACTGTCGTGTTCAGTTGCTTTTAATGAAGAGCGAGCTGAAATAATGCATTGCTTTTTAGATGTGTTGTCTTTAGTACTGTTTATGTTTTGGCCCTCCTCAGTGGAGACTCGGCTCTAAGTATATCTGATTCAAGCATGGTGCAAAGTTTTACCACTTTTTTATACAAAACTGCACTTGAGCTGCCTTATCAGCACAATTATGTTTGTACTAAGCCTTTACAGGGAATCCTTAACAGGGATTCTTTCTGTATTTGTGTGGATTCAATTCTTAATGTAACTACTACAAAAATGTTTAAACTTGCTTGTTGGGAAGTTGCTGGAGTAATGTGTATGCAGCATCCTAAATCTGCTGAAAGCTTGTTTTATTGTATTGAACATTGATGCTATGTTACTTCATGCATTGATTTGGATTGTTCATTTGGTTTATTTCTACAGGTAAATATGTTGTGCTTTTTTTGTGTGTGTTTTAACCTCTTATACAGGTTATCTCCATTTCAACAATCTCAAAATGTTTCAGTAATGTTTGTAAGAGGACGTATTTGTATGTTGCCTCAGAATGTCTCTGTTGTTCCATGTAGTGTTTGCATACAGTATATAACCTGTAATGTAATACAAGGAAAACAGAGCTCCACTCATGAGACTCATGCAACGTTGATTTTCTAAATGTTGAAATAGCCAAAGCTATCATCATATAATCCCTCAAGAAAACGCAATGAAATGGTCTTTGGACTTTCATGGACGAACCACTGGCCGAAATTTTGCCTGGCTTGATCGCATTGTCATGTAGACACTCGCTTCATTTTTCTTTCATGTCTCTTTTTGGTCTGTGCCGTTGGAAGCGCACCACAGCGGCATAGATCAAAGTGTGCTAATGGCTAGCCTTGCTAATTGTTCGCTTTTTACTTTCTTTTTCAACAGGTCCTGGCTTGGCCTTCATTGCCTACCCTAAAGCTGTGACTATGATGCCACTGCCTACCTTTTGGGCCATTCTTTTCTTCATCATGCTTCTGCTGTTGGGCCTCGACAGTCAGGTATGTATTCTAACGAAAAACTGGTATGTTTAACAGTTTGAGATTCCCAATTCATAGAGGGGTAATTTCTTTACAGTAAGACACTGCTTAATATGTTTCCACACTTGATGTGTATGCACACTTCAAGTATAAAAGCTACAAAAGTTTTATGCATAACCTATAGGTTACCAAACCAATAAGTTATACATCCATAACAAGATGAATGTTTACAGTAATTTACTGTAATATTTTACTTTAATACTATGAAAGTTTAACAAGTTTTGAAAAATTTGTTTTTAAAAAAGATCACAGAGGCAGTGCTGATTTATCAACTTAAGACTTCTTTAGCTACTTTTTTTATTAAAAAGAGCATAGCAACAAATCTAGCAAATTTCCACCAAAACAGCCTCACAAGCGTGATGTACAAAAGAGCGTTTCCAAAGGACCAATGACCTGAGTGCAAATGAGGCGTAATAACACCATGAATATACCAATTAGCACATAGTGTCATCCAGCATCATTTAGCAAAGCTCCTTCTCTAGCTTCTTTAGCTACTTTCCATTTAAAATAGTTTGCAATGCTGCATAGAGACTTAATTAAATTTTTCTAATTGTTACTGCTTTACATTTTGGTGTCATTTAATTTTTTTTATATAGTTTTATAAAATATAATATAATTTTTTATTTATACTGTAAAATAAATATTTATATTCTATATTGTTATAGCATATTTAGCTTTTTTCCCACCATTAACATATGTGAACAGACATATTTACAGTATAACAAGTGAGGCTGTTGTACACAAAAAAGAGGGAGCATAGTAACAGTAACAGAAAAACAGAAAGAAAAAAGCATTGGCAGTTGGAGTCCTGCACTATCACATTTCTCAGCCCTAGTGAAATTAAACACTCTGCTAAATCCGTGCCTACAAACGTCCAGGGAGTCCACTGTACCAGGGTGTGGTTGTTTATGGTAAAATTAAGTATGTTTTAATTTCATATTCGCTCAGCTGTGGTGCATAACAACAGGTTTCTATGTACAGTACTCCTTACTGTACTTAATTATTTCACAATTGTATGTCACCATTTACAGCTGTATCAAACTAAGGATATCTTTTCCACAGACAGGCAAAATCATGATTTGCTATTGCTAGTCATTGTCAGAAGACATTTTAATTCTATAAAACAGAGTGACGGAAAAATCTACACCCCTGTGTGCAAGATGATGTCATCAATATTTTTGGTCTGTTTTTATCTACTAATCTGACTAGGTTTTTTCTTTTTCAGTTTGTCGAAGTGGAAGGGCAGATCACATCCTTGGTGGATCTGTATCCATCCTTCCTACGGAAGGGTTATCGGCGTGAAATCTTCATAGCTATAGTCTGTTTTGTGAGCTTCCTGTTGGGACTTACCATGGTCACCGAGGTGCGTACAATAGTCAAACACGTTAACCAAGATTGCAATATTTATGCTTTATGGCACGCTGGCGTTTTATAAACAACACTGATTCAAGTCTCTACTACTTATCACCCATATATTGGACTAGCTAGTTTCTCCTGACCAAATGGAGAGTGTATCAAATACAGCTTAGTTAAACACTGGCACCATATGTTTTTCTTAGGATTTTAGCAACATTTGTCATTTGATATTGTGTGGCCCTCAACCAAACTCTCAGTTCCTGTAATGAAGCAGTGTGCCACACTCATGCCAAATCTACACCCTGAGCTCTTGTGCCATAAGGGAAAGCTTTCCCAGTACCTTATCTTTCCAACTTTCATGTCTTTTTATGGACGTCCTGACCTGCTTAGAACAATGACAGTTCCACAGAGGAATCTCATTGCTATACTAGGAGATCAGTCCTGCTCTGACAATGCAAGATTCCTCTGGCCCTGTCAATGCAGAGTTCCTCATTGGAACAGTATACCAGGAATGCTATTTTGTGGTTCGAGCCACACAGCGTCCCATTTTTTCCATGACATAATGACGCAACTGAATGCATTGTGCAACAAATAATTTTGGCATCTAAAGAAGCCAACTGTTTAGCCAATCTCTGATCACATCAACCCTGTTGTCCTTTAAGTCTTTCTATCAGTAGATTTATCGGTTTGTGCAATATACTGACTTTTTTTGTTGTTGTTTTTTCAGGGTGGCATGTATGTGTTTCAACTCTTTGACTACTATGCAGCCAGTGGCGTGTGCCTTCTATGGGTTGCATTCTTTGAATGTATTGCTGTAGCCTGGGTTTATGGTAAGTCCAACAGCAAGTTCACAGAATATGTGTCTGTATATATCACATAGGAAAAGGGTACATGACGGGGACAACGTTGTATTATTTAGAGAAATAAAAGTGTAAATGTCATTTCTTTAGATGGAAAATAATTAGGTATTTTAACTATTGTGTAACTGAAAATTAGCATAGAATGAAAAGTAGCTAATTTCACTGTTACCTAAGACTAAACCCAAACACACACAAAATAGTTATTTGGGTCCTTCCAGTCACAATTGTCTTGTTTTTCGCCTATGGCATTCAACAATTATCGGTTTAAATTTTTCTAAAAAAAAGTAAATACTTTTTACTCAAATTGTGGTGTTAACTGCATTTGTCTAGTTTTGTTTTGACTAGTTTAGTTAAGCATTCTGTCCTGTTACCAAAGTTATTGTAAAAGAAATGATACTTTCAAAAGAAATGAAAATGGTTGTATATTTACAACTATAAAAATGATATAAAACTAACATGTCCCTATAAAGTGATACTTTTAGCAACATTGTAACTGGCAAACTGGATTTCTGGATTGGGCTGGATTTCCCTAATACATTTTTACATTTTTAAGGTTAAGCACTTAAAAAAGTTTTTGAAAAAGGCTAAATGTTTATTGTACTTTTTGCTGTGCGCATACAAAAGCTCTTTGTCCCTTTTTGCCATGACCTTTGACTTCATAATAGTAACGAGTCATGAATAAGTTGGTTAAACCTGCATGACTTAGTTTGAACAATAGGGGACTAGGTAAACGATAGACAATATCTAGTACAGAACATTATCTAGCACAACAGGTTTAGCCATCTTCTTATCTTACCTATGATGACACACCTATTGATTGACTGAAATTCCTCTGAAATTGCAAAAACTCTTGAGTTTTCCCAAATCACAATATTTAGTGCTCATTATTTAAAGCGCTACGTTATTACAATGAGTTGTGCTTTGGTTTGATCAATACATTTTTTAAATTATCTTAAAATAATAATTATTTAAAATAATATCTTTACATATTTTCAGCTGATGTCTCTGAAATTGTTGCATTACCTTTTCAATTAATTTAGCAATAACTACAGAATCGATTTCAAATCAGTACGCTTACCTGCGACTAAACTTCACGTAACAGTAAATGTGGGATTTGCCCTTCGACGACTTTGCCAGACAGCCTTTCCGAATTGGGCGGTTCTTAGCCAGAATAATCTGCAGTGTGGACCAGACTTCATGGCAATAATCATAGGCCTGCCCAACCCAGCCATCCTAAAACAACAAAACCAACTGATAAACTGTTACATATACAAGCCATCCCCAAACATACTGTACTATGTACTATGTTATATCATGAGCTGCATTTAATGTACTGTAATGGTGCTATCACATTTCAAGCCTATATTATTTAGTATATGTACTGTAACATACCTGCTCTCCTTACAGGTGTGGATAATTTCTATGATGCGATTGAAGAGATGATTGGTTACAGACCAAATTCCTGGATGAAGTGGAGTTGGACTGTGATCACACCTTTTCTGTGTGTGGTAAGTCACCTTATTAGTAGAATTAATGAACAGTAATTACATAACAGTATACTTACAACTGTACTCATCTGGCCACTACATAAATACATTACATTAACTAAAAATATACACGAGATCCTATAAAAGACGAGATTGTGTGAATTACATCCCTTCCCCCAAAAGCTGCTTTTCTGCTTTGGATTTGCAAAAGTCCAACTCTCAGCTCATTGTAACAGAGCTGCAGATGGGGTGACCATCTGCCCGGCCGACAGAATGAATGGAAGGAGATGAGGATGCTTGCAGGATTAGGTTGCATGTAACCCTTTTCTCTGAACGCTATAGGACTGTTGCAAAATAAGTAAATACTTTCCCTATGTTGTAGGCGTAAAACCTTTCAGAAGCTAGAAGACTTTTTCACAGTTAAACTGATTTTTTGCTGTGGATTAACCTATTTAGGCATCTTGAAAACTTGGATGGCTAAGCAGTTCATATTGGGATTCATATCAAAACATGAACTTTTTTTCTGTGTTTTGTCTTCTTTTAGAAGATTTAGATACATTAGAAGATACAAGTTCTTTAGCTATAACTAACAGTGCCAACAGAAATTGCATAAATCATCTGAAAATTGATCTTACATTGGCTTCGAAGTTGGATTGCTGAACTCACTTTGTACTGAGATGCATTCTGGTCTGTCTTCTGCCCCAGGCATGCTTTGTCTTCTCATTGGTCAAGTATATGCCCCTGAGGTACAACAAAGTCTACGAGTACCCGGATTGGTCAATCGGAGTCGGTTGGACCCTCGCGCTTGCATCCATGATCTGCATACCAATGGTGGTCGTGATCAAAATCATTCAGTCAGATGGGCCCCTGATTGAGGTGAGTCGATATTTGCAAAAAAACCCCAAAACAAATGGATTTGTTCTGTGACAAATTTGTTGTCTTCATACCAAACTACACACATACCAAAATAAATACTCTTTCAAAACCAAGTGAGCTGTCTATGTCCGTTTTAATATGGAACGTTATAATGATTAATTTGGAAGGTTTACAATGGAAATACATAACTTTTTTAGTTACAAAATTAGCACAAAAATAACAACGATTTACATTTCCAGAGGATCAAAGCTGTGGCAGCACCGGTGAGGGGAGGGGCGAGTTCCCGCCCCAAAGACTTCCGTCCCAAAAGCAACGAGCTGGTGCAGCCCCTGGACCCCAACTGGAACGGAGGCTTGACGAAGCCCACCCACACCATCGTAGAAACGATGATGTGAACACTCTCTATGAGAGGATTTAAATGACCTGCTTTTCCATTATATATATATATATGTGATTCTATAAACATATATTAAAAAAATATATAATCTGTAACTTTTGACATAGTCGTAGGACCAGGTTTACATTGCTACGCATCTGCACTAGGAGTCCTTGTTTTTTTCTACAGAGGAAGTTACATTTTTTCTGTCTGTATTTTTAATATTTTTATCGTAATACTATTATATTACTATTATTGTCGCTGTTATTAGACAGAGATCAGATCACGTACAACAGTATCCTGAAAGTAGAACCATAGCCGTTCTATTTTTGTAACTTTTATCGTGTACATATTAAAATTGAAGTGAGCTGTGCTTGTTTTTAGAGTTGAATTATGGGAAAAAAACACAAAGGGCTCCAAAATCGCAAGTACATGTGAATCGTGTTTTATCACCAACATTGGTGTACCCAGGTAAAGCAAAATCGTCTTTTATTTTAGGGAAGTATCTTTGAATGGTGATGTTAGTCTTCACGCGTTACTGTAAATCTTTAATGTAATGAAGTTAAGTGTGTCTCAACAAGCCGTTTAGACTGGAGATTGTGCTGTCCAGAAGAATCAGGCCTTGCTGATGCACTAACACAAAGGTCACTACATTCTCCACTTTGATGCACCTTTTAAGTACATTAAGTCTAACTGTTTTGGATGTATTTGTTTCCGAAGTCACCAGAGCTGGATATAGCTAGATACTAATAACAGAAATGCTACACTCAAAAAAAAAGGTTTGAGTGTACAGTTGGGTGGTAAATTAACCCATACTGGGTTGTTTTAACCCAAAATGCTGGTTTGTTTTAACTCATGGATGGGTCAGATATAAACTTTTTTTGGTTAATTTGACCCAACACAGCCTTTTTTAAAGTGTAGCTGGCCTGCCATTTCGTCAAACCATTCAGATCGCAGCAACGGTGGGCTGTGTAATGAAGATGATGTAGGACGGGAGGACTTGGCCCTGATTAACCAAAGGTTTAGGTGCGTAACGGCATTTTCGCTAATTACTTTTAGTAAATCATTTGCGGCACATACAATGCGTTAAATTGCACAAGAAAATTTGTACACTTTATTTAGGATCTTCAAAAATCAGGGTGTTCGTTAAACAAGACAAAAGTACAGCTACATTGATTTCAGCGCTCCCTGTTATTTAATTGCCCTCGTTGAATTAAAAAATACAAATGTATCACATAACGAAATTTGTAGGCACCGAACGCTTATTTTCGGGATGTTGGAATGTAAAATTGCCTGTCAGGATTTTCAGAAAAACCATGTAGATTTCATTTCGTTTGTATCAACTCTAAGCTATTTGTTTTTTTTCCCAATCACATCTGCCTTTTGTATTAGAAAGTCACTGTATTTGACTGTTCAACAATTACCAATAGATCATCTATAATTGTTAATCAGCAAAAAAAGCTTGCTATAAACTGTAATGTGCAATACTTTGTAGAACAATATGCATTGTTCCTTTCTTCACCTGTCTTGCAAAAAGTTGGTACTCGGAAGTGTGGAATTACGTAAAGATTTAGGGTTCATGCCAGAAACGATGAACAGGGGCCAATATAAGCTACCGTACACGGTATGCTAAACTAACACCAAAAAACTCAATGCAGTTCTATTCACTGTGATGTATATTTTTAAATTAAATGGTAAATCTTGAACTTATGGATTAGCATTGCTGCCAATATATAAATTAAATTTATTGAATTTAATATTATTTTTCTGACTTGGCCAAGTTGAACTAGAACTGCAGCCAATCGAAAGGGAGATGGTATGGAAGCTTCATTAAAGAAGTGTAAAAGAAATTTAAAAAAAGAAAAAAAATGAAAATAAACTTCAATGTAAATGATAAAAGAGGCACAATTTCTTAGCAATGCAGAAATTAATGTCCAGTCTCAGGGTGTGTTCTTATACGAACTCATCTTTTTTGTTTTTGTAAAGACGAGTGATTTCCCACTATTGTACATGTCTTTAAACCCTTCCATTTTTTGAAGAACAGATGAGGGGCTGAATTCAAGAAATAACCTTTATAAAGCAATGATGTTTTATTTTTCTATTTGTAAGGATGTGTATAAGAAAGCAAGTGTATCAATAAGATTTTACAGTACCTAAAAAAAAAAAAAAAACAAACTTTTTATCTCTTAATAAACATTTATCTTTAAGAAAAACCTTTCTGAGTTCGGTGAATTCATTATTTCTATGCTAAATATTCTCTAGCAAATCAGGTTGTTTTGTAACATAAAGTGAATTTAAAACGTTAAATACTTTCTAAGTAGGATTCTGACCAGCTTAAGAGCGCATCATTGGTTTGCACATGAGGGGAAAGTTTGGGTTGTCTGTTTGAAAACCATCATTACTTTAATGTATAAAAATAGCACACGTTAGCTGGACTTGTATTGGTGTGGTCAGTTGTGGGTGATTAAGGTACAGCTTGTACTAAGCACATGAATGCCTTTTGCAACACTGTTTCTTTAAATGGCCCAAAACCAAAAATGTTAGTTTAAGGCATTTACAATATGCATAATATCCAGCAAACAAGTGAAGATGATGGGATCTACACACAAATGTATGACTACATTACTATTAGTGACAATAAACATGACAACATTCCAATTTCTTAGTTTCTACACTCTAAAAACAGATGTGTTAAAATTAACACAAGATGTGTCTAGTTAGGGACAACACACAGATGTGTTGTCCCTAACTAGACACATCTTTGTGTTAATTTAAAAACAACACATTTTGTGTTACTTTTAACTCAACTTGTGTTACTTTCAACTCAACATGTGTTGTCCCTTTTATGTATTTAACACAAAATGACACATTATGTGTTAAACAGCATAACACAAAAAATTTGTTAAAAAATAACACATCCTTTTTTAGAGTGTATAGTTATGCTTGGACTTGATCTATGAGATTTTCCATTGCAAGTTATTTTGAGTTCAGGATTAGGTCTTTGAGTATTGAAAACAAGGTAAATCTCTTGGTTATAGAAATAGCACAAAAAATTCATTTGTGACCCTGTCTGTGAAAGGCTAAAGTATCAAAATCAAATTATGAGAAAACAAACATCAAAGTTTAAGTTTACCTATAAATATCACTATGATTTCAATCTTTGACATGTCATTGCTCAGTCAATATTGAATAGGTCAAGGTTATATTTTCAAAGAACAAAAATGTTAATAAAAAAAGTTTTGGATACAAAAAGCTATTGGTTTCAGCTTAGCATCAAACTTTGTCAAATTACTTATAACTCACCCTTACAGACAAGCTACAGACAATAATGATTCCTCAAGTATCAAGGCTTGTTGTGGAGAACAACCTTAGAAAAACCTCTCAGCAAACACATAACAACATTAAAGCAACCTAACCTGCAGCACAGCCCAGCATCAAAATGGTGTTTTGAACAGGCAAGCACAGCGCTAGAAATAAATCTAGTCTTACCAATGTTATCATTCAACATTCTTTAGTCTTCAGGAAGTGTTGAACTTTAGTCTGATGAGTTTCTGGACATAATGTTTAGCTTGGTTTGGCAGTCTCGAATTTAGTGTGTAAACTCTTAAAGTGTTGTTTTTCCTTGACCCAAGCATCCTTCACCGCAGTAAATATTGCATCGTTGGCAGCTCACCATGACCTACAAAAGAAAATAAACGCAACAGATGAATGGAAAGAAATTTGATTCATTTTTATGAAGCGCTGAGGTCAGTTTGTTCTTAGCAGAGCATCACAAATTATCTCAAGACACAACAACAGATTCCTTTAGGCTTTTTTCGGATGGTATCATTTGAATTACATTATCATCTCATGACTCTAATCATCTGAAAATGCCTCTTTTTTATTAATGTTTTACAGGATTAGTATCCTGTTACAATCCTGTTAAAATGCCAGCACGTCAACACCCACGAACCTCTCCGTCAAATTGATCTGGCTCAATGATGACGTTCAAACTATATTTGGTAAAAATGCTACAGAAAGACAGAAGCAAACATTCTCTACAAACTCCCCCACAGTCACTGCAGAGAAACCCATACACGTTACTTTTCTGTTTCATGCTGAACAAATAAAATATATGGGACCCTGCCTGTAAAACATATTCTTTTGTAATTCATTGTTTTCTGTATAAATACATCCTACATATTGTGAAGAACATTCTGTGATAATATATAATAACCTTGATATCTTTAATACTGAGTATGGCCATGTTTAGGATTCATTTCAGTCAACATCTTATATGTTTTATGCAAAATATTAAAATGTGAGAAATGTTTACTAGTATTAATAATAAAAATATGAGTACTCGAAATCTCAAGTATCATAAAAGCTGTTATTTACAACAATAAACTTCTTAGATGCTCTTAATCTCATTATTAGATTTTAAGAATTTAACTTAGATTTAGTCTTATTATAGAAAGAACATTTCCACAGCAAACACTTTAGAAATCAGAATGTGTGTTTTTACCTGATGCCAAATTTATGCTCACAGATTCAATGCTGGTATTTTGGCCTGGAGATGTAACCATAGAAACGGCTTAAGTGCTTTCAGTTAGGTCCACAAACACACAAAAAACACAAGTATATTAGATATTTGATGCATAAATTACATGAATTGTTACATAAAACACTTCCTTCTGTTTTATGAAACAATGTATTTTCAAGTGAAATAAATTGTTCCACAAGGATGCAATCAAAGTGGTATTTATGTTTACTTCACAAATAAAAATGCTGGGTTATTTTTAACCCAGCGTTGGGTCAAAAGGGGACAAACCCAACTGTTGGGTTGTAAATAAACCCATGCTTTGCTGTTTTTACCCGAAATGTCTCACACATTTGGGTCAAATCTAAACTTTTTTTGGTTCATTTAAGTTAGTTTGGCTTAGTTTGTCCCTTTTTGACCCCTGATATTTTGGAGCGTTTTGAAAAATATTAAACAGAATATATAGACAGTAGTGTAGAATTGAGTTAGGCTCAAAGGTCATTTACCAGGCGTGAATCTAACTTAAATATGTAAGTGAAAACTGCTTCAAAACTGTTACCATGAAATCGTCTGCAGTAACTGTGCACCCACACGAAACGGAGAACTTCTTGTTCTATCAGACCCTACAGGGCGAATAACAGTGTATTACATAAGTTACCTCTGCACTACTTGGACATGATACAAAAAGACTGCAAAGTAAAATGTAACGCCTGCATTATACGACAATTAAAAACTGAGTTGCAAGTCACTATGCTTTAGTTACTAACCAGAAATATCCCACCCCAGAACATGGTGTTAACCCAACAGATTTTGATTCCATTAGAGGTAACTGGGTCACTCCTACCTAGGTATAAAATTGCAGACCTTATTTAGTAATCTGCTAAAGCTCTGAGAATTTCAAACGCCAGCCCTGTAATTCAAGCTGGAGACCTTTGTGAATGCAGATTTTGTTTTCAATGTCTCAACTTTTGTGTGTTTTTGCAAATAATTTACACAGAAATTCATGAAGGTCCATTTCTATATGAACCATCTGGTAAACTGTTCTTCCTGTGGACTTGAATTAAATATGATTACTGTTTTACAATTAGTTTACCCAAAAATTTGTTCTGCTCATGTTTCGTTCATTGAAAGCTAAACTTCAACATGTTCCAGATTAAAAGAAATACTAGTATGCATATAGTAAATAATATACATTCTAAGCATTTCTCGTAAATAATTTTTCATTACAGCATGGCACAGTGACCACACATTCAATATGATTAACATCGTAACCTCTTTTATTCAGATGTTTCTTAAAAAATGATATCATCCGCACATTCCTGTTGATAAGGAATGGGTTTTAACACCAAACCTGTCAAACCAAACCTGAACAGACTTATTCAGTTCATTTTCATCAGCTCTGTCTTTGTCATTGTGCTTCAAATATGCTGCGTAAACAGCAGGTTTAGAGTTCATACAAAAATACTGTACAGAGAATAGAACTTTCATATTACACATTCAAAAATACACATTAATATCAATGCATACATTAATCAGGAATTTAAAATGCATAGGGATGAACACGTTTGGAGCTTTATAAAGCTTATATGTAAAATCCTTTAAAAGCCTGTTTCTGGCTTCAATATTGCACGTATAAAAGGAACTCTTTTATCTTTCTTCCTGGAATAGTGTGAACGACATTAAAACACCAACACGAAAGGTATAATGGTAAAGTGGCACTAAAATAAAAGGGGAACAAGAAAACTGTTGCTCTTTCAGAGTAGAAACAAAGTACGGGGTACCAAAACAGGACTACACTGGCATTCGGCCTACAGTGCAGAAACCTTTAGACAAAACATATTCCACAATGGAGACTCAAATAAATATCCTGGCCTTATTTTTTGTGGACAGCTTTGGTAGGCAGTTGGTAGAGTTATATAACATAGAAAGAAGGTGTTGGTGTCTGACGGGAAAAAGAAAAACTTGCAGGGGCCTAGGAGTGGGCCTTGGGTAGACTCCTAATGCCATGGGCCTGAATAGAGGCTCTGATTGTTTGACTCAGAATTCAATAACATCATCTAGAACAATGAGTGTTTTGTACTTTACTTTTGGAAAGCACAAACAAATCTATTTTCAGTAAAGACAGCAAAGTAAGGAAATAAATTAAACTAATCCAAGCATAATTGCTGCGTGTAAGTGTTCTGGTGTGGATGGGACCGAATTCAATGACACTGGAAAAATTGCCTCAAAAATAGACTTTTAAGAGCGGGAAGACTTCTTCAATCACACAAGGGAGGAACTTCTGAAAGCAAAACAAATAAAATCTATTGCTGACTTTGACAAACCACAGGCCATTTAGGGTTCCTGCTAATGGTTATTAGCTGAACAGAGTTATATTTTTAAGCTTGGAACATCTAAAAGGGCAAAAAGAGGTTTCATCAACTAAGCTCCTTTTAGGTCATTTTGTGTTTAATTGTTTTTTGATTGATCCCGAAATTTGAATTACAAAAACAATTGTTCACTTCCTTAATGTAGGATAAAACAAATACTGTGTAGAGTGTCTGTCACAACTAGGTTTGGCGAGATTTTAATGTTCATCAAGAGAAAAAATATGGACATTTAAATACCGTTAACAAAATTCTATCAAATTGTTTAAGTATTTAGAAAAAGCAGAACTTCACAGTTCCATGCTGTCTGTGCTGGACATGTCTGGTGATGGTTTGTTTGTAAACTTCAAACACATCTGATTTCATACGTATCAAGTATTCAGACCACACAATTAAAAATACACAAGATCAGACACACCCTTAAATAAGTTTCCTTTACCACTATAGACTATTTTTTGGGCCTGAACTTATTCGCATAGAAGTCGAATAATCCCACGATTCAAACATCACAACATTCCAGGCGAAAGCTAGATGTCTTTAGTTTCTCTTTCAAGATATTTTTCCATGGCCCACCATACGTTTGTCTAACACTAGGTAAAAGTTTAGCGGAGGTTAATAGACTCTGGGGCCCTGTGTCTGCAGAGACGTGACCTTTGCAACAGATGGTGGCCCTGCAGGTGCCAAACACAAGTTAATGATGTGATGGCTTTACAGGCGCTCTAAAGGAACGGTGTCCAAAATAGCCCGTAACGGAAACATTTGTGATATTTGGCCAGTGGTGACAGTGCATTGTGAAAGTACACATTGTGCCCTTGAGGCACAGACATTTGTGAGGACTGGTGTGAATGCTACATTGTGACAGCCGTTAGGTGTTAAAAGATACGTATGCAGGGGAAGAATGCCGGGGTACCACAGTACTTTTCCACAGTAAGTTTCGAGATACATGGGAAAGGTTGCACAAGTGTAAGCATGGATGTTTGAGGATGTAGGTAATGGAAGTGTGTATTGAAAGTGCATATATGAGAATTTAAAGTGTCAACAATGTAAGCAACATAACTTCTTGTTTCTCACAGATGCTTGAGGAAGTCAGGGCTGTAAAAGTTAAAGTATCGTGACCAAATGCTTATGACACTGTCCACAAAGGATGCAACTCAAGTTGCAACTCAACAGTTAACACAAACTAAACTACATGCACTGTTTCAGTTTTTTTAAACTAATTTTACAATGTCTAAATATTGTTTAAAATTCTGATTCTTGTGCATTGGTTATTATCTAGAAGTAGACATTAACCTGTTAACCATCACCATTCCACTGGTGGAACACAGAGTTAATTCACTATTCACTTTAATATTTCATAGTTAAATTCTAATCTACTAACTAAAAATTGACATAAAGGTCTAAGACTAAAGAATAAATATTTGACAAATTTTTATGAGAATAAAAATAAATAAAAAAATAGATAAAAATAAACAATAAATAAATATATATTTTAAATACCTAAAATAATTTTTTTTCAATTGTAGTTCAATATGTGCAGTGACAGTTAACAGGTTAAAAATCAAAAAGATAATATATCTCATTTTAAAAAATACAAAAACATGAAGTTAAAAAGTATCAACTACAAATTTAGCCTAAACTTGCTGTCATACTGTCACACTAGACTTTTTCTTTCCACTGACTTCATACGAATGTGTATACGACAGACCGGAAAGGCAAACCACTGCAAAAGATTATGTATGTAATGATGTGTGACCAATAGGAGATTGACACGTCACAGCGTGACTTTTTCAGTTGGCGGAACCACTACTAATATAATATATTAGTATAGTATGTATTAGTATATTAATATATTGCACTATCCCGTTTTGTACAATACATATTTAAAATAACAGAAACAACAATAACAGCACAGGTGTGTCAAAATCCATGATGTGTGGATAAAGAAACCCAATGGTTTTATCAACGTTTTTTTATGGTTGCTGGCCATATACGCACAGGGTTTGTGTAGACATTTTGCATTCCAAAAGTCTAGTGTGACCACAGAATTATTTAGTATAGGAATTGGTTTGGGACAAAACTAGTTACTGATAAAGTAATGGTTTCTATTAATCAAGAGTTAAGTATTTGAGGTCGGTTGGGTTTGGTGAATGTGGTCAACACTAAAATGTGTGTAAAACAAATCTGAAAATAGTTTTTAAAAGATTATTTGTTGCTATACTGTGGGAATAGTTTAAATACTTCTGAGTAACAAAAACTAAAATGCTGTAAAAGCATTTCTGTGGTGGCAAAGTGGGAGAAAAACATGTTATGTGTTTGAAATAAAATACCTGTGAGGCTGTTGATTTTATGTTAGATAAGATTCAAGCGAATGTATCTAATAGTTTGTACCCCAAAGGACCTTAAAGCTTTTCAGAAAAGTCATGAGACACCCGTATACTCTTATATAAAATAGAAAGAGGAATTGTGTCGCATCACATGGTGTTGACACGAGACGCTGTGAAGTTATTGTTGGTGATATCAAACAGAAACTTTCTTTTTAGAGCAGCAGGCGGTCAATGCACATTGTTGTTGTGGCCCTCGTGGCCTGAAGTGTTTGTGTGTTTTGTGTTTGTGTGTGTGGTACAAACAAAAGTGGTCATTCTGCTGTTTATAATAGTGAGAGGGAACAATATGTGCCTGAAGATATTTCTGCAGTGACCTAACTAGGAAAAAACGCAAAGAAAGTTTACTAATAATTTGGAGTCTGTAGTGCGAGAGTGTCATTGTAGAAATGTAAAGCAGAAATATAGGTTTCTGAAAAAGAAACGTCCGGGATCAACTAAAAATTCAGAATCCTTTTGTCTGTTGTAAACATCAGGGCACAGTATATATTTTGTTGTCTGAAATAACAAACAACAAAATAAAATAAAACAATAATATTTCAAATAAAGCAAAATAAAAATCAAAACATCACTTGTGCACTTACTTCTAAAAACACAGTAAAATATTTCTATCAAGGACCTACTCCAACAACAAGATCCTTTTTTCTTTTGTAAACATTTAGACAAAGTATTATTTTGTCATCTAAAAAATAAATAAATCTAAATAAAACAAAATCTGACAAAAATGTCACTTTTAAATGAAGCGAAGTCCTTGTACAGTATGCATTGTATTAGTCCAAGTACTCTAACTTTAATTTGCTTTTGTCTATTTTAAAAACTGGCTCAGATCCTTTCCAGTGTAGTGTTAAAAACTGTGGCTCAAATCTTCTGCAGTATTTTTTTGTTGGTTTTTCAATCCCTTCACATAATCTTTTGAATTCTTGATGGTGAAGGTCATTAGTTAAAATGAAATCACTGATTCATGGCTCCTTGTGATGGTCTGTTGCAACAAAGTGTCCAGTGTGGTCACCGTCTGGTCACAGGTCCAGCGTGCTGGTCTGGTGCTCTCGGGAATGGCCTACAGAAGTGAAGTGAGGGTGGCAGTCATGAGGCTGGGCGACACCCGTCTGTGCTAACGGGTTTCTGCTGATCACCAGCTCAAGTTTGTCCCCCGCTTCTGTGATAAGAGGCACAGCCAAACAGCAGTCGAAATCCCGTGTCCGTACATGGTTCACCTGGTGAAAACAAAAGATATTTTTAAACTTTACAGGTGTCCTTTTGATCATTTCTACACCTGTAAACAGAATAGCATTTGCATGCATTTGGCAGATGCTTTTATCCAAAGCGACTTACAGTGCATTATAAATCTTTTTCTTATGAGTATGTGCAATCCCTGGGACTGGAAAGCCCAGGAAACCCAAAAATGAAGACAAACAGGCACACTATGTGACAAAAGATTTAAAGGAATAGTTCACCCAAATATGAAAATTCCAAAAATATCATTTACTCACCCTCATGACAGCTATATATGACTTTTTCATTTCAATTCAAGCTAATAATTGTATAATAAAATGTCGTTGTGCCATCTTCTAACTGTGTATGGGATTGAAAATGATGAAGCTCCAAAAAGCACATCTATGCATCATCCAAGTAAACAATAAATGTTAAAGTTCTGAAGTGACACAATATGTTTGTCAGAGAAAACTATAAATTCAAGCTTATTTAGCGCTTATTTAGTTCCAACATAGCGGCACGTTCATTAAGAAACGCATGAGAACCAATGAGATTCAAAGTTACCGATGTTATCGTTTTGCTTTAGATGCATTTTAAAGGGATAGTTCTCCCAAAAATCTAAATTATTTTATTATTTACTCACCCTCATGTCATGTCAAACCTGTATGACTTTCTTGCTTCAGCAGAACACAGAAGAAGATATTTTGCAAAACTCTGGTTACCGGCACCCATTCACTTTCATAGTATGGACACAAGATACAATGGAAGTCAATGGGTGCCGGTAAATGGGTGTTCCACAAAAGAATGAATCATATACAGGGTTTGAATGACATAAGGGTAAAAGATTATTACATAATCTTTATTTTTGGGTCTCTCTTTAATATAAAAGTATTTGTTTGTGTTCAACTGAAGAAAAAAAGTCATATAAAGCTGGATAATAGGAGAAATGAGTGAATTATTTCTTTAAGATCTTTTATTTTTAGGATGGTATGAAAAGAAAGAAAAGTGGTGTTCCCTGAGATAATCTACCAATACAATGAAATTATTTTTTAACTCAACGTGTCAAAGGCCTAATGACACTGTTACACCTCACACTCGGTCACAGTTTATATTTAACCAAGTAGGGCAGATCGTATAGCTGAGTGGTGGGGGTAGAAGCGGCATGTGGCGATCTGAGAAGAGGGCACCTGTAAGATCCTATCGTAGGGTCTGAGTCCAGCGCGGTCCGCCGGTCCCTCAGGTCTGATCATGTTCACGTAAACACCCTTTTCCAAGAAACCGTCTGACACGCTGAATCCGAAGTCATCGCTCTCTGGGTCTTTCATCACCGTCACCTGATCAGCAGAAAATCATTTGACCCATTTAAACAGATGATTTCTTCAAAATTCCCTTCTGCTAAATTCCTTAACTAACATAACATCTGCAATATAGTTGTTATAGTCAATCAAAAACTCTTAAAGGAACAGCATGTCCGATAATTCATCCTCAGGTTCAACCTGTATGCTGTTGTTTTTCAAGAAACACAAAAGGAGAAATTTGGAATAATCGCACGTTTCCATACACTAACTGCTTATAATTTCAGGTCAAAATCTTAATAACCACCACAGTTTAAAAATGACAATATGCATATTTAAACTGGCATATCACATTTGCTAACAAAACATCCAACTTAGTACATGTTCATTTCAGCATTTTTTAAATCGAAAGTTGCACACTGCAACTAACAATTGTATTTGTATTAATAAAGATCATAAAATGCGGTAAAATTGTTTATTGCAATTTCATGTATCCGATCTTATGGTAGAGATTTCGCAATAATTCTCCTGTTGTGTTTCACCGAATAAAATAACAGCATATGTGTTTGAAGTGACATGGCAGTGAGCAAATAAAGAAGAACAAACTCTTCTTGGAAACAATCCTTTGTCCTTCAAAACAACTCCCGAGATATGTCAGTTTTAACTGGAAGTTAAGACCACAGATATGCTGACTTGACAGATCTGTATGAGTCACATCTGATCTTTCTGTAATACAGCTGCAGATGCATTTCCCGGAAAAACCTCGCCTTAGAGTTTGATGTACAAATATTCTTGTTAAAGCACCAGCAACATTAACTGATTGCAAGAGTTCAGAAAACATCAAGATCCCGTCAAGATCGTTTTTGAGAAAGTTAAATGATATTTTCTAGAAAAAAAACCTTATTATCATATACAATTACAGAATAAATTGAATGCAAAACATATACATTTTAATTGAATTATACTACTTAAAATTGCTGCAGCATGACTAAAGAGCAAAGTAGTTCCTGTAGCCTAATGATACATTAATGTGGGTATATCACATGGGCGACTTTAATTCTCCCCAACAAATAAAAAATGTGACCTGCCTGTGAAAACCCAGCCCAAGTCATTTTTTATGATTTACTGTTTTCTCCATAAAATCATCCTATATAGTGTAAAGACCATTCTGTGAAAATATAACCTTGATATCTTTAATATTGACTGAGTAATGACATGTCAAAGATTGAAATCATAGTGATATTTATAGGTAAAATCAAACACACACGTGTTGTGTTATTTGCTGATGCCCACCTTGTGTAGTTCAAAAGGTGTGGGCGACAGGATATCCTGAATCTCTTCTTTGATCCTCCGTGATTCCCAGGTCTTCTCAGACATGCGGAGCGTGCTCTTATTCTTGGACTCATTGTGAAGGTGTGGAGTCTTCCGTAGAGGACTGAGGTGCGGTGGGCCGGCCGCTTCGCTGTGTGACCTTCCACCCTCCACGCCCAGACTCAGGGCACTGCCGGTCATTATTGAGGCCTTGGGACGAGAGAGCCAATCCAAGTGATGATTATTGCTCAGTTAAGTCATTTTAGAGGCGAACCTTTTTGACTTCAATAGCCCAATCAATGGCTGATTTGTGTGTCAAATGTAATAAAAGCAATATTCAGGGTATTTTACTGTACGTTCTAAACATAGACACATGTTTTGGCTTTTTTATCCAGTACCTTCATAAATTGTCTTTCTTTAAGGCCTTTCTGCAATTCTGGAACACAACGCATTTAAACCCTGAAGCAAGTCATGTGATAAGTGTTCTTAGGCCACAATGTTCCAACAGGGAGCTTTGTGGAAGATTCAGACTGAGTATTCATTAAGTAATCATCCCATCCAATAAAACCCCATTAACCGGAGGTTATGAAGCCAATCTTTATTTTCCTTTGATGAGCTCCAGTCTGGTTTAGTTCCAAAGATCCGCGACAGGAAATTTTTGCTGTCTGCCCTCAGTGTTATATGCAAGTTCACTGGAGACAGTTTTTGGCTCTTTGAAGCTATAATTGAATCGAATTTAACTCAAATCAAGACACACAAGGTCAGCACAGATCTACAGGGTCTTGAGATTACTTTCCAGTCTGAAAATTAACTGGAAGCTGCTGGCCATCACGCTTTTATGACTTTTATAACTTGACATTTCTGATGGTTAACCATTACACCATGTCTTAACCAAACACAACACAATATGATTTCAGCGATAAGCAAAAAGAATCGCGCGATGCAACAATCAATCACAGTACATGGTCAATCAGAAAAGTTAATGCTAATGCTAATGATGCTAATTTTCTGGGTTATTAAACGTTTTTATTTGTTTACCTCAATCTCTCGCAGTAGCTCGGACTGCCCACATGTTTCCAAGTCTTCCAAGGCCTGGCACCAAAAGTTGTCCTCCTGCTCCAACAAAAGACCATCGGCATGTGGCTGGCCGGTGTATCTACAGCAGAAGAAGAGATTAGAACAAGTGAAGCCAGAGGAACTTAAGCTGGCACCAATATCCGGCACTCTGGCACCAGTCTTGGCATGTTAAGAAGGTCCACATGGCAGAGCAGTGAGACGAGGATTCTTGCGGAAGGGATGGACTGAAGCTCTGGTACTTAAAGGATTAATTCACCCAAAAAACTACATGTTTCTCATCATTCGCTTAGCCTTGCATTGTATGGACCATAAAACAAAGTTGTGTTTTTTAACCAAAGTGACTTTTTTATTCTGTGAAACACAAAAAGAAGTATTTTATAAATGTCCTTATAAACACTTTTTTTTTACATATAATGCAAGTGAATAGGGACTAGGGCTCAGAATTTCAATATTAAAAATAGTAATTAAAAAAATTACAGTAGCATAAAGATTGCAATTCTCAACTGTTCATGCTATAAATATATTAGATTTGGGAAAACGTGAAGCTGATTAAATGTCGACAGAACTTTCATTTCGGGTGAACTATCTCTTTAAGAGGCGAAAGTAGTTAACAAGGGTGATTTTACTATTAAAATAGGAGCGTATTTTTCTACATTTCTTAACACAATGTGACAGAAATATAGAAACTAAGAGTTATCTTACCCAGCAGCTTTGTCCCAGTCATCTTCGCTAAAGCCCCCGTCACTGAAGGGGTAGTTTTTGCGGCGGGTGGGAGGGGGTGTGCTGTTCCTCTGCTTGGTGCTGCGCCACTCATGAGGGTGTAACGCTATGCCAGCGCCCTGATGGATGTAGGCACCTTTGGAGGGGTATGGGGTGGATGGGGTTAGGTCATGTCAAGCTTAAACATCGTGTAAACATTATAATTATGGCTTTCAATAGATTAACAAGGTAGATGGCTGTGAAAAGGAAAACTAGGCTGTGATGCTTAATTAAATTTACGCAAATATTACCCTTTCTGTGAAATCCAGGCTAAAGTCTCAAGTCTAGTTATAAGATTAGGAGTATCAAAGCAGTCATAGCCATAAAATGACGAAAATAGGTGTGTTTATTGCTGTAAATTATAGTTTTAAAATTATAAATTATAATTGTAATTTAGTTTTTATTTTAAATACTGAAATTATTTATTTGATTAACATTGTGTTATATTATTTTTTCACAAAATAATCACAAGAAAAATGACTTTAGCTGGGTTTCACAAATCACAAATGTGTAACGACACAACAGTGGCTACTAATAAGGATGTAGATGATACAGTAAAAGTCTTGTGATCTCATGCCAAGCTCAGCTGCCAAGTAATGTCAACAAGCAAATATCATCAGTACAGAACATTGGCAACCATCTAGTTTTAGACACAATCATCAGAGAATATATAAATATTGGCCAAAACCAATTTAACACCACCTTGGCTGCTATAACCAGCATCAATTCCCGACCCATCCCATGATTCCATGGCCGAGTCCACGCTGGGAATGGTGGTGGAATAAATCTCGGACAGTTTATTGGTCTTCTGAGAGTCGGTCATCTCGTCCTCATTATCGCTGAGCTCATTTTCCAGGTCGCTATCTTTCTTCTTATCATCAGGTGCTGAGAGGGAAATGACAGCCAGTGTTTTCATTCCAATATACAGTGGTGCCAATAATTAGCCTTTTAAACACAATCACATCAAATGTTATGTTTTAATCAGGATTTCTTGCTAGGTTTTGCATACAAATCAAATACAGATTAAAAAGGGCATTAAAACTATAAGATACAGATGTGATTGTAATGAGCATAACATCCATTTCATATTTGGTCTCTTTTACAGAGAATAACAAAACATTGTTCATAAATAAACAGTTGGTATGGTAACAATTTAAATTGTTTGTTTAAGGACCATTAAGATATTTTCATGACAATTAAGAAAACTCTTACCCCAAATAATCATTACCATAATGTGTCTGAAGTCCTTTCAGTCATTCTTAGATTCTCATTACTATAGTAATAATAATAATAATAATAATAATAATAATAACAAAATCTTAATATTCTTTAAAAAATACTATTCTTATAATAAAAACTATAATTTTCTATTTCTTTTGATTTGATTTGACAATGTTATTTAATGAGATTGACAACTAAACTTAAGGTGTTTCGTTTTAAAATAAGACTTAATCTGACTTAACATGCACAATTCTGCTCCGCTTATGACTTACTGTCGGTCTGTTTTTTAATTTTGAGGGTGACAGTTTCTCCAGCCATCTGCAGCAGGTGTATGGCTTCACTGAGAGGTTTACCCTTCAGACTCACGCTGTTGATAGCCAGAATTCGATCTCCAACATGAATAGCTCCAGTTCTGCCAGAAGATAAAGCCGTAACACAATGACAAACAAATGGATGTTTCTGTAACTAATGTCACTTTTGGTCACGTGGACATTTAGAAATAAACTTATATAAAGCACCGTCACAGTTAATATTTAATTCAAACATTCATTCATAAAATCTGAATGTAATAACCAATCATATTGTCTGTGTGTGTGTGTGTGTTAGAGAGACTGGCCGCAGGGCAGCTGAAGGAGGTTTGGGAATCAACCTGTCTGACCTGGTGGGCTCACCTCTCAGCAAGACCCCTCTTGGTCAGGCCTGAGATGATGATGGGGTCAAAGGGCTCCTCTGTGCCGGAGATGGTGATGCCCAACGGGCCACCGTACCGTTTTAACTCCACCGTGTAGATGATGGAGCCTGTCGACTCCTGCTCATCTGGATGGGGGCGAGGAGAGAAATGAATTGTTTGGTACTTTTCATCAAGAGAAAATAGTACCTGAAACACTACAAAAGACAAAAATGTCACTATTGTAGAAAATGTGCAAAATGTTTATTGTCAACCTCAAACTGTCGGGGCCTATTTTGTGTTTAAGTTTAATAACTGTGTATTCAAAATATAAACCAAGCATAAATTAAATATAGAAAACATAAATAAATTAACCAAAAACAGCCCCCTGAAAAAAATTTTTTATAATGAGGTAAAATCATGCAGTAACAGAGTTTTGTTTTATATAACGTTTTAGGTCATTTTAGGCCATTTAGGTCACTTGTTTTACCACAATGAAATAAACCACTTCAGCAAAATACATCCAAATTATGACATTATATTGAGAAGATCATTTAGCCACAAATCAGTAAATAACAGATATACTGTACTGTAAGAGGCTATTACTGAGCTAGTAAAGCTGTTAATTTTATGTTAGATAACATACGTAACAGTCATTATCTGTGCCAAATACCATGTGTCCTGATTTTTGCCAACTGGCAATGGTTTATTGCACCAGTTATTAGTCAATATTAACAGCTGTTCAAAAGTCACATGAGGCAGCAGAGTCAGAATGAGTCATAATAAACTAAAATTATGTCCTCTTTAAAAAGTTTTACCACTAAATACATGACGAGCACTTTGACAAATGTCAGAAAAATAAAGCTGTTTTATATACATATTTAATACACAAGGTTTAAATGTAAAATTATCCAAGTCGCCCCTTTTTAAGGGATGTCATAATGAGATCACATGATGAAGTGAAAACAGCTTAAAATGAAATACTTTCAATTTCATTTTTTAGAGTAAATTACTTTGGTATTTATGCAATGGCTCGTGTTGCCAAAAACATTTACAAGATGCTGCAATTTCACTGCCTCAGATTATATTTATGTTTTATTTTTTTAAATAAATACATTATTAAATCCATAATATACTTCTATGAAGAAGAAATCAAGGCCGTATTTACAGAGCAGAATATCATAGAGACTTGGGCATGGTAAGTAACCACCTAGCAACCCATCAGAACAAATGAGCAACCACTTAGCAACACCCTAGCAACCACACAACAACAACAAGCTTAAACCGCTCGGAACACCTTAGAAACTGCATAGTAACAACCTGGCAACCAATTACAACACCCGAGCATTATGGTAGTGGGCTGCACCTTCAAAACCTGAAAATCTATCACTTTGAAGTAGAAAAATGCCACACTCAAACCTTCATTCAAATCAACATACTATTGATATTCAATGAATAATTCAACAAAATAAACACAAGAGGCATTTCAATTTTCTCTTTATTTGCTCTTGGACTTGAAATAGGTCACCGCCGAGACCCGTCTGCAGATCAGCTCGCACATTTTTACTTCAAAGAAAGGATGAGACGTGACGACTGAGTCATCTGTTATTTTGACCACAGATGTGTTGCTCCTCACACCAAGAAAATGCTTTTCTAGCAACATAGAAAATGTTTTAAAGCAGAGATGTTGAATGTTGAAACTATACTTTTATTATGCCAACAAAAGAAAACAAGTACTGTAGATATATAATCTAACATGATGTTTGTTATGGGCAAAAATATATTAGGTATAAAAGTCAAAAGTTTGGATATGCTTGACTGATAATAAGTATCTCTTGATATTATAAAGATTTTGCATGTTTAGGCTTACATGCTTTAAATGACTTTTGTACACAAATATGAAATTATAATATTAAGTAAAATATTTATTTACTGTTTAGGGAATCAAACAGTTTAACGTTAAAGTCACTGGACAATTCGTTATTTCAGTTTTGATGACTTTACTTTTAGCATTCATTTTGGAAGAATGAGAAAAGAATGTGTATTTAAACTAAAGTTTGTCATTATAGTCGCAAACATGGAGAGATCTTTGCCTTTTTAAAGTTGTATACTGACACCTGGTGGTTATATGACGAATTACATACTGATAAGCTTATTTATTGATACAGTTTGTATGTGTACCGTCAAGATAATAAACAACTGTGTTTATTAGTAAATTATTAAGAAACTGTTTCTTTTAATAAAGAAAAATAAGCATTACATTTTATGAAAACACATACTGTATAGAGCTCAAAACCATACTGCAAAATACTTCACGTTGTCATTACATTCATGAAAATTATATATATATATATATATTATATATATTATAAATATATTTATTATATATAAATGCATTATTAGTTTTTAAATAATTGTATATTTTTAAATGGTAAACATGTCGGTCAAACACATAAATGTACTTCTAAAATAGTGTCTGGGCAAGATTATTTTCTTTACCACATAATGTGAACAGAATCGTCGCTGAAAATAATTTATATATTAATATAAAAATGACATCCAGTAAACTGTAGCTATGCATGAACACACACCTGAGTTGTCTTCGTCCTTGCGTATCTTGAGTTTCACCAGGTCTTCACTCTGTTGCAGTATCTGGACAGCGTCCTCCATCGAGCAGTTCTCCAGACGTATGTTATCTATGGCCAGCAGCTTGTCTCCTGGCTCCAGAGTTCCTGTTCTGCAGAAAACAACCATGAAACAAGCTTCAGTCCCACAAATAAACACAAAACAAGACTCAAAACAAGACTCAAGTGTGTACTTGTTCGATTTTCTGTAAACTTGTAAGACGCTTATTCACTAAACAGAAACATCTACTGTAACATGAAATCAATTTAATGCTTACATAAGATCTTTTTAAAGGGACATTTCACACAGAAACTACTTTTACCCACATGCCATTTCAATTGCAAACACATGAATTCACATATTCGTCAGTTAAGACACATAAAACTTCAACACCGATGGTTTGAAAATTCAACAAATATCGACCTACATTTTCATATGTTCATACAAAAAGCTATCATATGACTTCAGAAGACCTACAAGTCACAATGACTACTGTTTTGGTGTCTTTTTGTCATTTTTTAGGCGTGACTTATTAAGTCCCCATTCACTTTCATTTTATCTGAAAGAGATGCATACTCTTAAATTATTTCCTTCACGTAATAAAAAAATCATGTGGCTTATATAACATGGCTTGGAAGAACATAAAGGTAAGTAATCTTAGCAATCTTATATTGCAAGTGAACATTTGGGTGAACTGTCTCTTTAAAATCTATTTCATTCCCTAGTAATAAATGACATAAGTTTGTCTCCCTCTACTGGCAATACAGAACATTTTCAGACGTGTATGTAAGAAATCAACACTAAAAAGTCATGTGGATTTAAAACAACATCTTTTTTATTAAACTATCATTTTAAATAGAACAACCTATCAGTGTGTTTTGACTTCACAAAATGTTGAAGTGAGATTTGATATATACCGAATGGAATAAGAGAAAGGACAAAAATTGAAATTGACAGTGTCTGTCTGGCTTTGTAATATACACCATGTTCGTTGCATTGCATCATCACCATCGCGCTATGACTGTACGCACGAACGTGTTTATATTACCTGTGGGCCATGCTGCCTTTTTTAATGTCAGAGATGATAAGAGGCTCTCCTGGTTTCTTACTGGCTGTTGAAGGGAGGAACACAGAAAAACAAAATTTCAGTATGCTTCACACACACGCATGGTTTCAAAGCAGAAATGAAAACTCTTATCTGAATCCAGCATATGCATAAGGCTGACGTTCAGAGAGAATATTCTCACACAGATGGAATAATACATTTAAGACCAGATTTCAAGTGTAAAAAGGGTCAGCATCCAGCGGTTTTATGTTTTCAAAGTGGAATCAGAAGTTTTCCCTAAAGATCATCACAGGTGAAATCACAAGAATTTCGGTAGCCAAACAACATTCGCCCCCATTGACTTTCATTACATGTACACAAAACCACTGAGACATTTCTCAAAATATCTTCTTTTGTGTTTTAAAGGAGAAAGAGTCACATAGAGATTTTAAACAACATGAGGGTGAATAAAACTTTTTACTAATGGATGGAGATCTTTGCACACGAGGAACATGTAAAGCTGGAGTTGCACGCAAGTATATAACACAAGTTTAATGGCCCATGATCCTGTAGTGTTTATTAGAGGAACATCAGGTGGAAAGAAGCCAGACAGACACATGTTCTCTGAAGTAAACAAGTGCTCTTCAAGCCTGGTAGAGCTGTCAATGATAACAGCTCTTTAGGAAAGAAGACCTGGACTCTGAGATGTAATATAACTCCATGAGAAAAACGATACACAAACAAGTATACTGACATGAGCATATGACAGACAGAGCGGATGTCTGTGAGTGTTTACAGATATATGGATTGATTACAAGTTTGAAAAGTGAAACTGAGGATGGTCACTAGGTCAGGGGGTGTCCCAAGAATCTCAAAAAAGACAAAAGTGATTGATTGGCATGATCGGAAAAAAAGCAGATATATCTGGAAAGCAAACAGGAAGTGGGTGATAAAAATACTGTACTTGAGATTTTCACACATTTTTATGGAAAATTTTAAAAGGGTTAAAAAAATGTTTGGGAAAAAGCCTGCAATTTTTAAATTGGCATAACAGTGTATAAAAACAGATTTAGGTTTATTTGCATAGTTCCACAAAAACTGGATGAATTCCTAGTAAAAAAAATCCTGTTCTTATTATAAAGAAAATTAAGTCATACACAATTGCTTTTCACCAGACCTTCATGCCAGTAGTTGGCTATGTGAACAGACTGATAGCTAATATAAATGAGAAACTGGTCATCGGGTCTTACCACTGATAGTGATGCCTAGTTCCACTCCTCTTTTCTTCTGCAGTTTTACATGGAAAGTTCCACTGCTAGGCACAACTGACTCTGCATGAAACAGAAAAACAGAAGGATGAAAGTTCAAGTACAAACCGGTAGAGCATTATATTAAGTTTAAAACTGACAACTTCTCTGACAAAAATCTATTATTGCGCAAGTACATAAAAATGAGTTTTCAAAAACGTTTGCAATAGTAAACTTTAAGTGATTATAATGATTTATATCATTTGAGCTGTTGGGTACAATTTCATCAACCTGATAACTGTCACACCAGAAGTATACTCAATTGTATAAAATCGTATATACATTTGAATATACAATTGTATATTTGAATTGAATTAAATATACAATTGTAAACTGTACATGCATGTGTATATATACACATGAAAATGCACTGAACTACATTTTTTTATTTTTAGATATTATGTATTTTTTTTATATTTTTAAGTCTTAAATTCTTTTTCGTTTTAGGTATTTTTAAAAATGACAATAACATTATTTAATTTATTTTTTTATATTTATTGTTATGAAAAATTATCAAATATTTCATCTTCATTCTTACACCTTTCCATCAATTTATAGTTTGTCATGATTAGATTAAAATTAAACTTTGAAATATTAAAGTGAATAGAGAAATAACACAAATTCTTAACACAGGCTAAGAACTTGGTGGAAACATGGCCTAACTAACCTGCCACATCAAACTCGATCTCTAGCGTAACCTTATTGGCCAGAGCGGCGTCTCGAAGCAGCTGATTGGCCTCTTCCAGCGTTCCATCTTCTGTGGGAATTCCATTGATGGATAAAACTCTATCACCAACTTGAAGCAGCCCACACCTGCCAGACAAAATAAAGAAATATTTTCTCATTTTTTATTCTTTCTTTCTTCCATATGCTTCATGTTGCAGTAAGAAAAAATGTCAAGACTATATCATTTGTATCTGGTAAGTCTCCGCTTTAGATGGCATCCACACAGTCAATTCATTGAGTACCTGATGCATATGCAATAACAAGTGTTTGGTAAAATCGCAAGCTCTTATCTGATTGGTTGGCGTTTACCAGTCAGTCAAGGTGCAGTCGAGTGTATATCATTTTGCTTAAACTTGTGTGAGCTTCATTAAACATTTTCATAAAAGAATGGACACGTACAACCAAAATAACCTATAGTTTGTTGCTTTACATCAAGAAAGACACTGCACACATATACACATAACACAACCTCGTCCTGTCTAAGTGGACAGTTCTTAGCAAAAATGAGTTTTTAGGACAAAAAAACTGTCTTGGACTGTCACACAAGCATAGCTTTGTTGCATGTTTCTATTTTATTCAATTTCAATGTCAGTGTGTGAAAGTGTTTGTGTACAGAAGAGAAGAGGTGACCTCACGCAGAATGACTTCTAGCCCAAACATTGAAAATGTCACACAACGCCAGAGTTCAACACAGCTCAACACGCATTAAATCACTCGCTTCATGGTACAATCTCACACCTAGTCATGTGTTGCGCTACAAAAGGCAGTAATAGAAACTTAAACATTTACTGGTCTGCATATACAGTACCACAATCAGTTTATACTAAAGGATTTTTTAGGGTAAACATTTACTCTACTGTACAAATGTATAAAAATGTACAAAAAGTTTATTGTGAGATGGCCACCCACATGCAATTTACAACAATATAGACCCCTGTAACATGAATTTGTAATGCTTTATAGGTTTATAAACTTTAAACTTGAACGGTTGTAAATAATTGTCATTATTTATTCACTGTCATGTCATTCAAAATCTGTATATGATTCTTCTGTGGAAGACAAACAAAGATATTTTGAGAAATGTCTCAGTGGTTTTGTGTCCATACAATGAAAGTCAACGGGTGCCAGTGGTTACCAATGTTCTTAAAAATATCTTCTGTGTTATCCAAAACACAGAAAGAAAGTCATACAGGTTTGGAATGGCATGGGAGTGACTAAATAATGAAAGAATTTGAGAGACTTTTCCCAAAATATATTTTCGGATTTTAAAACACTACCTAATAAGCTTCTCACTGCTTGCAGCTGCGTTGTATGGAAAAAAAACTAAATGTAACCTCGTAAATGTGTGAATTTCTCTACATAGGCAGCTTCTAACATCATAAGTGCACTATTATTTAACACAAAACACGTGAGGTAGATTGCAGCCACCGAATATGTTCAAAGGTATAGTCTCCATCTTACATTTTGCAGATGAAAGGCTTTCTTTGCAGTTTGAATGTCCGTAGAGTCTTGACCCAGATTCTGGGGTAAAATCAACTCGCATCAAGCGTGATAATTGTCAAATGCTCATGTCTAAATCATTGAACACAATTTACCAGATTTGAATGTTTTCAATTTGGTTTTCAGATTGGGTTGGAACAACCCAACATTAATTTTTACAATTATTCACTCTTAAAAATAAAGGTGCTTCATGATGCCATAGAATGGTTCCATAAAGAACCTTTAACATCCAAAGAACCTTCCTGTTTCACAAAAGTGAAAGTCCATTTGACAGAAAGGTTCTTTGAGGAACCAAAAATGGTTCTTCTATGGCATCACTGTGAAGAACCTTCTGAAGCACCTTTTTTTTTAAGAGTGTAGATGCGTTCATCCAAAGTGAGTTACTGTAAATTCAAGCATTGACGGATGGTGCTTAAACATTTTGGGGGGTGCAAACAAACTGAAAATCAAACTGTTAGTAATGCAGGACTGTAAATAGCCATTTGTCATGTACTGCTTAGCTAAACTATAGAAAATGTTACTGTTAAAGTCAACTGTTAACGCATACAATAAACGTACTATGAATTGTAAATTTGAGTTCAATGTGGGTTTATTATCAGTCATGAAGTAATCAAGGTAATCATCCAAAAAAAATGCACTGGATGCATGCACTGTAACCAGTCTCAGTCACCAAAAGCAAGACAAGCTATGTTGTCAAAAATATAATATTATAATAATAATATAATATTTTTACGGTATTTTACTGTATGTGATTGCAAAGGCGCTCTGGATAGTTGCTGTGTAGGTTTAGTCCCGAGCAAGAGACCTACCTTTCGGCTGAGCTGTCGGGCTCTATAAAGCGAATGAGAGGAGGGGCCGATAGGGTCTCCGTTGCGAATATCCCACCTTGTAGCTGAACCCCGAATCCATTTAGAGGATCTCCTCTCAGAGTGATCTCACTGGACTCTGTGTGGACTATCTGACCGCCTGGCCCAACAGAACTTGAAGCTAAAGACACAGCTGAGACACAGACATATTACAGAGATATTAATATACTATAAGTAATTTTCTCCATATATATATATATATATTAAATATTGGTATATTGAAAGCTCTAGTTGTTGTCTACTTAGGGCAACATTTAAGACATCTGCACACTGCAACTATTTCTACAGTCAAAGTTTTTATTGTTCATCTGCTGATATCTTTCTTTTGTGCAATTTTTGTTTTTAAAGCTTTATTCTCTGAGATTTAGAGCAATTTTGGTTATAGTTATAGCATATAGCATGTTTTTGGTTCTAGTTATTTTTATTTATGATTACTGTCATCATTCTTAGTGTGAACAGGGTCTAAGTTGACAGGAGTCCGCAAGACAGCTTACCAGGTTTTGTAACAGACATATTGTCCTTGCATCAAGAAATATAAAGCTAAAATTTGCAATCCATAATTTTTTGGTTACAAGAAATACTTTTTAAATTACATTTTTACAAGTTATTGATCAAGTAAATAAAAGATCAATGTTCAAACTTGTTTCTTTATTATAACCTGATTTACAACGGCAAGCTCAAAAATATTGATTTGTAATTTGACTTGTTGGGTATGATCTTGTGGGAAATGTCAGTTTGACGTAGATTACAAAAAAGTATAAGTATTTATGTTATGTAATTTTATGTTTTAAACAGATATGTCAATATAGAGGCAAACGTTATGAACTGCTTCATTGATCTGAAATACGAGATCAAAAGGAGGCAATATCATAAAATCTTTTTAATAATTATTAAGCCTCCTTGCTCTTTCATGAGAAAGTTTAATGTCTGGAAAATGAGGACATAATTCTTTTTAAAATGTATGGCTTTTGGTATTCCAAGAATATTTGAAAGTTCTGCTGAGGGCATAATGATAATGCAATGTATGAGGTCATTATGATTTCACCACATACTGTACGGCTCTCTAATGAGCACTAATGGACATTTAACCCTTGAAGGGGTCATAATGATTTTGAAATGCATGGCTCTCTAATGATCTTTTGATGACATTAAAGTAAACACGGCCTCAGATGATGTCATGCAGTAATGCTTTCGAAACAGTCACCTACAGGAGCTCTTGTGCTCTTTTTTTCTCTGTCTCCTCTTCAGCATGGAGTTTCTGGGACTCATGGGAGGGGCGGCACGAGGCAGCGTGTTGGAACCCTGGCTGGTCATGCCTGATGTGGTGGTGGAGCCCGGAGAGAAGTTAGTGCAGACTACCGCTAGGGAAATTAAAGAGACAAAAAGAGAGACTGAAAATGTAACCACATTATAAAATAAAAGAGATGCAGAAGGCTTCGGGTTGGATAATGGTCCATTTTCGGTTCCTCCCTTGCGACCCCTTTCTGATCTGTTCCACTCCTCGAAGTTTTTGTTATGTAAAGGGACATTACATTGCATTTGGGGGTACAGAAACAGCTGGGATGTACATGTCTGGGTTAGGAACAATGCTCCACATTAATGCAATTTCATTTTGGTTTTAAAAAAAGGAGGAGAGCCACAGATTCCAGCAGGCTTAGACTCTCAGAGACTTTGTTATCATCATCATACAGGCATTTTAGATTTTGTAAAGAAAGTACCAGAGGTGCATCCAAAACTCATTACCACAGTGTTGGAGTTGGATGTAACTTTTTTTACTATTGCTATTCAATTTTTCATAGTTTTAGGCCCAGTTTCAAAAACAAGATATGCATATGTGACCCTGCCTGTCTGTCATTTTTTTTGTGATTTGGTGTTTTCTACATAAAATTACCCAATATAATGTAAAGAACGTTCTGTGAAAATATAACCTTGACATTTTTAATATTGACTAATTAAGGCCATGTAAAGATTAAAATCATAGTTATATTTATAGGTGACATCAAACTTTGAGATATGAAACATGAGATAACAAAGGCTTGTTATCTCATAATTTGATTTTTAAACTTTAGTCTGGTTTTCACAGACAGAGTCACATATGTTAAAATATATCAGCGTCTTTTTTTTTTAAAGTTTTTGTCTAAAGATACACACCAGTAATGTTAAAATTCAGTAAACTATTACTTAACTACAAAATGTTTTTTGTAGCTTTTCTAAAGTGGATATTATGTAGACTAAAGCCCTATTCGCACGGGATTAGTATTATCTGGGGACCTTGTGTGATTTAGAAATTACCACCCCGCGTCTGATTTTCGTGTGGCGAATAGCCTGTGATTTTACTCGAATTTACCGACTTATCTCCCGGATATGATGGCGAAGCAGTACGTAACATATGAAATATGGTTTCAGTGGGCGACTAGATGGAACCGTAACCTCGAATTATGATATAAACCTCCTCGCTTGATTGTGCACTATTTTGAATAGACTATTGTCCTGTCATTATAGGCATATTATAGGCATATATGTAAAGATATGTATGTCATATCATAAAAAGAATGCCGCTATACATGTCATCCATCTATTCATTCTTTTTTCCCGCTCGTCTCGTGGCGTTCAGCTTTTTCTTTCTGCAGATTGTATCGTTGTACGGTGTACAGCGATATCCAGCACCCAAAATACACTTAAACCTTGAAAATATGATATACGACCGCTAAATGCTGACCAAATCACAGAGATGCCGATTCGCACAGGACTAATGTTATCACAGAACCTCTGTGTTCGGCGAAATATGGTATGTCATTTGCGGGGGAATTTTTACTTTACAAATTACAGACATGGCCGATTCGCACGGGATTAAGATCACAGACAACCTCCGCAATTATTACAAATGACTAGAGGTCCCTAGATAATACTAATCCCGTGCGAATAGGGCTTAATAAAACTGTTCTTGATTTTTATTGGTCAATAGCTGTATTTTATTCATGATAAAGCACAGCTATGAGCGCCTTACCCAGCGATTCTGTGTATACCCCTGACACCCACCCTTAACAACACAGTCATATATCACAGTCGCTGCATTTTTTCCAGGTAAAAAAAGATTTCAGTGATTTTACTTCATGAAAGTTGCATTAATACATTTTTTTAGACTTTAATATTTGGTATTAAGGTAATAAGGTACTTATGACATTCACAGCGCCCACATAGGTTATTAGTAACATAGTAATCAGTAAGGGGTTAGAGACAGTGTCAATGTTATTAATTTTTTATACTCAAAATGGACAGCCAATCAGAACAGAGGTCATTTACATATAAAGGTAGCCTTAAAAAAAGACTTTCTGAAAACAAAATTATTGCAAAAAAGTATAAAATTAAACCTTTTAATCATGTTATTTATTCAGTAGAAGCATTTATGAGAAACATTAAAGTGCTGATTTAGGATAAACTTGGATTTATCAAATCCTCCTAAGATGACAATGTATAGAATAAAGTAGGTAGTTACATTTACAGTAATCCTGAGAGCTGGACGGGTTACTGGAGCCCGAGGTCCACGTTCCTGTTTTACAGTGTCCAGAATGTTGAGAGTGGCAGTAGTTTACACAGGGGTCCCAGCAGTGAGGGTGGTCACTTTTCTGGACTTTCACTAAACACATACACAGAAATCAATTACTGAAAGACAACTTCAGTTATTCATTATATGCTTCTCAGTTATAGCTGTAATCGAAATGAACAAGCCATGTTTCCGATTTTCCAAACAAATATATTACAGAAGAAGAAAATAAATCACTGTTTCAGTGACGCACTTAAACAATTAAATTCGTCAGACACATCATCAGTCTTAATTGATTTTGTAAATGTCACATTAAATAATTCAGTCCCACATACACAACAATGACAAAACAGTTTCTGGCTAAACTAATTTGTTAAAAGGAACAGTTACCCTAAAAATGCAATTTTTTAACTTGAAGGCTACAAAATTCAGATTATAACAGATTTTAATACTTACAATGTAAATTTACTGTACTGATGTGACACTGTAACAACGCTGCACAGTTTTTTCCGATATTGCTCTCATTAATATTAATTTAAACCCTGTAATACTTCATATGGAGCATTGGAGGTCTGCTAAAGTCACATTTGAGCGATTATATCCGTCTGTGATACTGCTTGTGGAAAATGATTGCGCAGGCAAAACAATGAGGAAAGTCATTAGAAAGCAAGCTAATGAAGTTCTCTGTGCTAGAGGCGGGTCATATAATTGACTGCGTCTGTGTGCATGCACGCTGCTTCTCACTTTCTCGAAGTACTTATCCTGAACTAAGGACAGAAGGTCTGAAAGAGGCTGAGAATTGAGCCCTGTAAAAGAAATTGTATAATAACTAAACAACTGAAACAAGGTGAATCATTTTAAAACACATATTTTTATGTTCAGACAATCGATTCAATTTGTCAATCAATCATCTGTCGAAGTCATATGGTTTACAATTCTTGAATAATTTAAGCATTAGAGGTCCCTGGACCGGCCACAATCCATTAGCTGGCCATATTGCAAACCAAATGATTTTCAAGTAATGGTACACAGGTTAAAACTTCACTGTACTCAGAGTCTATAAATTTTTTGCTGTTTTATCATGCGTTTAATGTATTTTTTATTTAAAAAAGCTAGTTTACAGTTTTAGGAACTTCCCTAGTGGACAAAGATACTCCAGCTAAACACATTGGGATCAATCACAAAACGTATGTAAAACATACCTGTAATGGATAATCGTAACTGTAATGTGCACATCTATCAATTTCACATATTCACAATTAAATAAATATAAATGACACAATTATTAATAAAGTTTCAACTGTATGGTATGATTAAAAATTTTAGATTTTTCTACAATTAAGTGCAAAGGATACGAAAGAACAGAAATAAATCATCAAATACATTCCACTTTTAAGTAATGTCTGTATTTCATTTTAAGGAGAAAAACTATGCATTTAATTATTAAATTATGTATTTGATGGTTTATTTAACCTAAAAACTTACTGTTATGAAAATTTGTCAAATATTTATTCTTGAGTCCTTCACTTTTCCATCAATATATCATTTGTCATGATTAAATAAAAATGTAACTATAAAATATTATAAAGTGAATAGAAAAATAACACTGGTGTTCCTTCCTTAGGAACGGTGACAGTTAACAGGTTATAGACCATTTCGCAAGATGTGAACAGCACTGGTCCAGAAGCACTTCCTGTCTCAGTTTTTTAACACTACACAAATGTCAGTGTTAAAAATGGCAACAAAATACAATCAACAGAACATCTTTAAGATTTAATTTAATTTACATATGTGAAATACAAAAAACTGAAACAGGAAGTGCTTCTGGACCAGTGTTGTTTACATCTTGTGAAATGGTCTACAGTAAGTAGTAGTAAGTGATCATTTATTTTTGAGTAATTTTATTTATTTAACGTTAAATGAATTATGTATTTAATGACTTATTTATTTATACGCTTATTTATTGATTTAATTTGAATTAATTTGGCCCTCCATACTTGTTTACTTTGATATGATTAATTAATTTGTGTGAAACATAAATTATTTTTTATACATAATTTTTAAATTAAAGTGCAAAAATTATTTGATTTAAACAGAGTTACTAAGTTTGGTACTTCATACTGTAATTTACTTTTAAACTATTTTTAAGCTGGGCTTTAAAATAGAGGTGATCCTTTTTATGGAGTGAAATTCCATAACCAAGTAATGTGACATTCAGCAACGTAGCTTTACCTCCACTGTCGCTGCATAAGAGGATTTCCACACTGTGAGATGTGATGTGAGTTTGTGTGTGTGGTTACACATTATGGTTTTAACGAAACCTACGCTACTTTTTTAATCTTTGGTACATTGCTAAACAGCCATCATTTCCTGTATACGCAACACTGCAGTCTGATTTAACATCATGTTTGTATTTTTGTCACACAGAAAGAGATGAGACATTAAAGAATAAGAGGAGAAATGCCACGTTCTGACAGATTTTCAGAAGCCAGGTTAAATACGACTATCTGTTCGTCTGAGAGCCAATGAGGCGTCTACTAAATTTTGAGAGCTAAATCCCTCATCCTGGTGGCTTATGCTAAGCTCATCTGCTACGTCTTGAAGAAACACAATTTTGTCTCTTGATGTTGGAATTGAGAACACCGGGAATGATGACCGTAACGTCTCCCACGCGGGCTGTGGCGAATGAAGCTTAATTTGAGTAAGGAGATTACAATATTACTTTTTAAACAACACATCGTTAATCAAAACCACACATTTAACAAGCAGGTGACTAGTACTAAGGTGGTATGCTAACTTTATTTATTAAATGTTGTGTTGTTTAACAAACACAGTCACAAAAATTGTATAATATGATTACAATCCTTATTGTTAACTTTGACCTCTATATAGATTTATAAAATGGTTAGTTCCAGTCATTGATTCTGATTGGTCAATACTATAGCTGTGTTTTATTCAGCTATAGTATTTTATTGTGTTTTTTAATCATTCAGGCTATAAGTCCTTCTCCGTCCCCGGCTTGTGGAATAATCTCCCTAACGCAATCCGCTCTGCCACATCCCTCACCTCCTTTAAGAAACAACGTAAAAACACACCTCTTCCACAAACACCTGACACCATAATATATATATATATATTAAAAAAAAAACCTCTCTTCTTCCCTCTACAGGTATTTATCTAGCACTGCATTACTTTGTAAACTTAGGAAAGCACTTCTCAGTACTATTGTTGCCGCTTTTGATGTGTCGCTTCATTGTCTCCTAATATTTGTAAGTCGCTTTGGATAAAAGCGTCAGCTAAATGCCTAAATGTAAATGTAAATGTAAATGTAAGTGTTTTTTAAATAAACTACACTACATTTAAATAAGCTACATTAACCATTATATTTGTAGTAAAAGTGTAATTATACAAATGGTTATTGATAATACTGATTATTGTAGACATATCATGATATTTTATAACACTGATTTTTTCCGTTAGCCAGGTTGGATATACTGCTGATCCCAAATCTGAAATGTAAAAGTCAGCTGCCAAAATATCAATCTCTCTGTGAAGTTTCTATCTAGCATTAACTCTGGCATCAGCGAGCGTGAATTCTTGATTAAAGTCCTGCTGGAGCTGATAGTTCACACTTACAAATATATTTTTTCCTCTCTGCACGATTGGATCTGACCCACATATTGGTACGTGTTATTTCGACACATCATATTCTGCAAGAGCAAAACCCAAATATCTTAAAAATAAAATATAGGCATTGCGGCCGCCCCATTTTGTGATAAACGCAAGCATCCCATAGAATTCAGTATACCACCTTCTTGGGAATATACAAGGAATAGTTGACCCAAAAATAAAAATTTGTTCATCATTTACACACCCTCATGTCATTCCAAACCTGTATGACTTTCTTTCTTCTGCAGAACACAAGAAAAGATATTTTGAAGAATGTTGGTAACCAGACAACACTGACCCTTATTTACTTCTATTGTATGGACAGAAAACTACTATGGCATTACTCAAAATATCTTCTTTTGTGTTTGACAGATGAAGGAGTCATATACAGCACAAGGATATAAATGAAACCATCTAATTTTGCAGAGGATTGCATAGAGTTTTCCAAAACTACCAAAGACTTTGCAACAGTGCATTACCACAATGACCTCCATCTTTGTATTCGCATGTACGAATCTGTGCCATCATGGAATATGTCTATGCATCCTGTGATAATGCGCTATTGATTCGATTCTCATGCAGAATTTAATAGCGTGCACTAATTCGAGGTTTTAAAGCAATGCAGTTTGCACCATTAGACATCTGTTCATCTCTCGGATTTGCATACAAACGGGCCGCAAATAACTAATCTAGGCTCGGTTTGAGATCCGGCCGCTGTCTGTTGGTTTTCCGGGGTCCATAATTACATCCGTCCTGTGGTCTAAAACTCGCGAGGTGACATCAAGCACAACGAGAAGCTAATTAAACCAGATGACGGAGCAGTTTCGGGCATCCATTTTCTCCCATCCTCATTTGAACATCGGCTGGGCACTCCAGAGACGACACATGTGAAGTTTGTATCTCCATAATTAGAGGGAGATTATGACCCTTTTAAGCAAACAGGAAAACAAAAAAAAACACAGTACCGTGGCAGTACCATGATGCACATTACTAAATAATAATAACCATAATCATAGACAATATTTCAAAGCACTTTTAAAGAATACTATGGGACAACCATAAAAAAATTTTTTTTTGAAAAGGGAATACTTAACAGGTTTAATTCCTAGCGATCACACATACTAAAAGAAAAATGATCAAGTTATTATTTTTGTATCACTGTGTCACTTCATACCTATTTTTAACTACAAAAACTTACTTAACATTTTTACAAATATCTTTTTACTTTGCATGTTAACTGGAATAGATTATTCAAAAATCTATTACTACCAAAATTTGTAAAGCACGGGTTAAACCAAATTCATTTGTTACATAAATAGATGGTTTTCCAGACTCAGTTTAGGTCAGATTTAACCAAAATGTCTCACTAGTCCTAATCCACAGTCTGGAAAACCCAAATTCTGTATTTTTCTGTCTCTCACCAGTGTCCTGGGGTTTTCCGAGCAGGCGGGTTTGGTGAGAGGGCAGGATCTCTAGTTTGGTCTGATCAGAAGTGCTGGCCAGCAGCTGCGTCGCCTCCAGAACTGAACAGTGCTCTGTGCTGGTCCCATCTATAGACAGGATATGATCACCCACGTGTAACGCTCCTGACCTGAGGTGCACAAAGACAACTGCTAGAACTGTCATAAATGTGTGATGGGTTAAAGACAACACAACATCAAACATACATGTATAATAAATATCATCCCTGATCTTTTACATTAAATTAGTGTAAGTGTGAAGAAAATCATATTTGTATTCTTACATAACACAATGTAAAAAGATTTGATGTGTTGATATAACCAAAGCTGTGTAGGAAAAGATCAGTAATAAAAATATTTTTATGACAAAACGCATTTTTATGACCAGTAAAAGTCGCTGTCATCATGATATTAATAAAAACACTTACTTCTTTCTCTTTTCCTTCTACACTTTCTGTACAAGTTTCATTGAACTTAAACATTTTTAATTGTTTAATTGCTTCTTTTGTTTGCCTTTCCATGTTGCTTTGAATACAAGCATCTGCTAAATGACTAAATGTAAATGTACTATATTGTGTATGTGTTTCTATGCATTTAGGGTGATTATTACAGTACAGTGAGTTGTATAATAGTGAGTCTCATTTATATTATGCCCAGTTTAGACTACACAAATTCAGCCTGATTTCAGCCCAAATCCGATTCGCAAACAACAACTGGAGTCGGGACAGAACAGACAAAAACGTAATATAATATGACCCAGGCATTAAATGTAATATTCAGTTTTGTCATATTACACGTTGAATATTGTTTTTATTCTGTCTTTAAAATTGTAATTATTTCAAGGATAAAAATATATAAACTACAATTTATGAAATAAAAAAATAAATCTTATGATTCTTGCATTGAACAAAAAATTCTTGATAACCATCATAATACCTATTATGTTTTTTTTGTGCATTTAAATTTTAATATGTAAATAAAATATTTAGATTTTCCCATGTTTTGTGAATAAGGGTTGCTGCGTATGTACCTGTCCACCACACTGCCGGCTTTGATCTTGTCGATGACAATGGCCGGCTTGTTCCTGTGCATGGCAGCTGTCAAAGTGATACCCAGACTCGCTCCAGGTGGTTTGGCGATCTCCACCAGCAGAGGACCAGAAGCGTTTGTCACAGAGTCTGAAGAGAAGGTGATAAGGAGATATAAGGATATTGTAGTTACACTGGGGTTATTCTGTACCCAGTATCTGCAAAACCAAATTCTGGCTTGTTATTGATTCATACATTTTAACATAAAACTCACAATACTTTTATTCCTGTGAATACTACTGACAACATTTTCATGGATCTGTTTTCCAATTTAAGGGGTCACATCCTGTTTTATAATTATTTTTTCTTAGGGTCTAGGTATTTATAATAAATATATTTTTCTACATGGAGTTTCATAATCATCATAAGAACAGAGCTTAAGAAATGCAACTGACAGTCCATTAGGCAGCCAAGCGTTAATAGGCAGCCAAGCGTTAATATATATATATATATATATATATATATATAGCTGTATTATTTAAACAGTATTAATTTAATAATAGTTTCATTTAATAATTTAAAATGTAATAATATTAAAATGTTTAGAGGTTATGTTATCGCAAACATACAAAACATTACCAAAATATTATAACTCTAATATTAAATCATTATCATAATCATTATGTCGTGATTTCAATCTTTGACATGACCTTACTCTGTGGTTACCAAGATATCAGTGTTACATTTTCACAGAATGTTCTTTACATTATGAAGAAGGATTATATGTAGAAAACAACAACAAAAACTTCACAAAAAATGACTTTAGCTGGGTTTTCACAGACTGGGTCACAATTAAAATGGTGTATCAGCCACAATAAAAAGCCCAAAGCATTAAACAGCGGTCAAACTAACCGAACAGTGCATTCCCATTTGTAGTAAATGCATTTGTGACCCTGCCTGTGAAAACCCAGCCAAAGTCATTTTTTGATGCTCTTTTCTTAATATTTGATTTTAGCCTTGTTTTTTTACACACAGGGTCACATTTATTACTCGTAAACGCTGAACAATCGCGAATCTCTACTTTACATTCTGGCAAACTACAGACTTACCCATGATGGAGACATCATACTCTATCTGGAACAGGGCTTCCTGGCCACACTGGGTCAGGACAGTAAGGGCATCGCTGTGACTGGCATTGTGTAATGACACGCCGTCCACGCTCAGGATCCGATCGCCTGTTTTAAGCGTCCCTTCTCTGTACAAAAAATATGCAAACATGATCACAACAGTAAAATTCATTTATTAATAAGTGGATTTAAAACTGCACTGTGTTACCTGTCAGCAGGACCTCCAGGTCGGACATGTGTCACCACCAAAGGTCTAGATTTGTGCCAGTCCTCATGGGAACCCCCTGTGTTATGAACGCATATAAATGTCTGTATCATTTAATAATGGTCTTAACACCAAAGCATCAGCAAACTTTCATCTTAAAAGTAATACAAGAATGGGACGACAAACTTAACCCACCTCGCATAACAAAGCCAAAGCTGTTGCCCTCTTTCTGCAAACAGATGTCGATTGTCTTGGAGATAACGCCTGAGGTGCTGTCTGGTGCTATGAGGTAAAACAGACGGAGGAGAGAGGAGACAGCCTCTTTAAATCACCACCTTTTACTGGGCGAGCGGCCAGAGCAGGCGGACAATCACATACATAAACCCAATAAACAGAAGGTCAAGCTGAACCTCAGAGCTCATAAACAGACGATCCGTCTGCCATGCACATGATAAACTGACAAACAATTACTTTATCATGCGTGCCAAATCAGCCAATGAGATCAGGATCAGGAGATTGGTGGATATGGGTGTGCTTATTTTCCAATACAGACATTGATGACGTTTCATTAAACTTTCAGTGGCCCCAAAATGTATTTACAAACTTCCGTCACTCTTGTATATATTTCACAGCATTAAATATAGGAGGCCAGAGCTTTTCCGAGCCATTTTTGAAATGACATCGCACCAGATGGTGTTAAGGTCTTTTTAGTGGAGATATGAAGTCAGTTAAAAATAATCACAGGTGTAGTTAATCAAAATAACTACAGTGTGGAAATGTTTCACTAACGTTAAGACAATGTTCAGAAATGGTGCACTAACAATGTATTTATAATATCATAACTTATTGTAACTTAGTTTCCAAATTTACGTAATTTCAAAACCTACATTCGCTTTTGTGAAAAAATTTGCCTGAAAAATGTCAGTTTGCTATAGTTCTTTAAAAATTTGCCACTTGGTTTGATGTTTTAACATCTAATGTATAGTAGGTAGCACTCGACCGATATGCCTTTTTTAAACTGAATAACAAGACGCCTGAAAAAATATAATATTAATATAAACTATTTAATTATGACACAATTATTTTTTTAAAGGGGACAATCTTATCCCACCCAAACTTTGAATTAAGGGTTTTCAAGATGATAAAAGGGTTTTAATAATATAAACACAACGTGTTTAAACTAGAAATGGTTCGAAACTCACATTCTTTTGCTCACTTCATTAAAAAACATGCTATCACGCATTCTGAAACATTTAAATCATGCATTACTGTGTGTATGTGTAATGGAGGGGACTCATGATAGTTATCAGTTATGAATCGAGGCGTGGGATTAGTTCAGACTGGGATATCATTGGCAGGAACATGCCACAAACAGGCAAAAGTCAGAATACTCAACTTCCTACCAGCTGACGGCAGTTCATACTCCACTTCCAGCACAACTCGTTCTCCAACGTTCTTCAACAGACTGATGATCTCGTCGTGGCGGAGTTTGGTCAGATTTATTCCGTTGACTGACTTGATGTAGTCGCCCACGTTGAGTTGATCGCTCCTGAGATACATTCAATTTTTAAATTTGCATAAGTACAGTAAATTTGCACAGTAAGGCTTTATATTGTGATTACAGTCAATTCAGGTAATGTTGGTGAGTCGTATTGCTTGACAACATAAAGGTTACTTTAGTTTTTCTTATCTTAAAATTAACATAGCTTGTGAGCATTCTTGTAATTTAACATGAAATTAATGAGACAACTTCTGATGGTCCGGAGAAACTGCCCGTCAGCGGTCGAAAGCAAAAACTTAATTATCTTCTGAATGGAACGTAAATGCAAAGCGAGAACATTTTATCTGTAGCGAACACTCCACCGGCAGTATAAAAATGCTCATTTAGATGCTAATTAGACAAATGAATGCTAGTCATTCTCTTTGTCCTCTAGGCCAACATGAGTTAGCACAATGATGCCTGACAAAAATCTGTCACCAACCCAGAAGCTTTCCAAAACATTTCCATACCAGCTGCAAGGAAACACAGAAGAACTAAAGATGAAAACTTTTAACTTCTTTAACTTTTTAACAAGTAAAACCTAAACTGAAGTTAAATATCGGCAGCTCATCTGTAATCGGGAGATGATAAATGATGCTATAATGATAAATTATGTCGCCCCACAAATCTAAGGACAATTTATCAAATTCGCATCATCATCATCTCTAAGGCCTAAAAAAATTTCAAAATGTAAAAAATATTTTGCTATAATGTTTCTTTTAGCTTGATTTAACGTACAAATGTGTTGCAATTTAAACTGCAAGTATGCGTTAAGCTTAAAAAGCTCAATGAGACAAAGGGTGACTACTTTTAAAGATGCTAAAATACAACACATTGTTAACTTATTTTGGATGTTTTAGTCTCAACATAATTCCCACAGTTACAATTGTGTCATTTCATGCTTTTGATGAGTTTACTACTATTCTAAAATGTGGGAAAAAATGTTAAACAACAGTGAGTAAGTGTGTCCAAACTTCTGATTTTATCTGGGATGTCAGCCTCACCTAGCCGCAAGTCCACCCGGCCGCAAGTTGGAGACGCGTGGTTTGCCATCCTTATCTGTGCCGCCTGAGATTGTGAGACCAAGAGTGCTTCCTTCCTTCTTAATCAGCTCAACCAGCGTAACCCCACGCACCTCTTCTGCCCAGAAACACAACGGACAAATACACACAAAACCACCAGGAAAAAAACAGTAGCCAGCACCGATGTGTGGGTTCATACTGTGAAGTTTTGGATCACATGGTCACTGGATTTGCAATAAGTCTGCAAATGAGTTGCGTTTCTCTCCTCCAAATGAAAGTTACGTTTACGAATTCCAAAAATTTGCATACTGGAGAGATTATTTTACACACAGCTACAAACGTTTTATCATGCTGCAAGTTGATCACAATGTTTCCGACAAAAGAAAATGACATATCTGAGCATTTCTGTTGTGCTTTCAATTTAATTTATTTTAAAAACTTTTCAAAAGTACAGTATTTCTTCCAGTTGACTCAGCTAATCCAGTCACAAGTCTTGGATCAGCAGTGCTTCCAGCTAGTAATTCAGACAAGCTTTTCAAGAACCACAGGAACATCTGGAAAACACTGTTAGCAACACCCTCAAACCCCTAACGGCCCTCATCTCAAACAGCCATCTGAGCCAATGTGGCAAGAAGTGCTCGAATATATCCGATGGGAAAAGACAGAAACACAATACCCAACATCAAAAGAAATATACAAGACAGAGAGGAATGAGTTTGTCGCCCTATGGAGGGTATGAGTAATAAAGGGATTTGGGCGTACCTGGGATGCTTTGTCTTCTGGATATAAGCGTGCTGTCGGGCCCTGTTGAGTCCTTGTTACCTTTCGAGTAGGGGCCATCATCTGTGGGGCGAGAGTCACATGATCATCATAAGAAACTTTAGAGAAAAGCCACTTACTGTGAACTGTAACATAGATATATGCTGTAATATTTAGGATCAAACTGTATAAAACAGATGATACAAATATTTAACTTTGGTTGTGTGAAATGAAGCTAAAATAAAATCTTGTAATCTAATTATGAGAGAACAGGCATCAAAGTTTGATTACAGACATTAACTTCACTATGATTTTAATATTTGACATGGCTTTACTTAGTGAATTATAAAGATAACAAGGTTATTCTCACAGAATGTTCTTTAAATTATGTAGAACACACATATATACAGTACAGTACAAATATTTAGCAAAAATAAATGGTATAAAGTTTGGTGTGCTCACAATGTTTTAAGCGACCAGACATTTCACCTAATAGGCAATAAAATGTAGTTATGGATAGACTCAAGTCATATCTAGGAAGAAGAATGGGCTTATTTTTTAACTTAATGGGCAAAAAAGAAATACATACCAGCCACCCAGAACACAATAGTAACCACCTAGAAACAGTATAACAAAGCAAAAAAAACACAAACGAATATAAGCATTCAGCAATGCCCATGAAACAATCCACCGAACTCATTGTAACAAGTTTTGCATTGGCAAATATCACTCAGACATTCTTTAGAAGAATGAAAAAATGCATCTACCCAAATAAGCAGAGAAATACATTGAATTAAATTAACTGGTCTTGTATTAATTTCATCTTAATATTTTCTTTTCAGCTTATTCACATACAGAACAGTACTGTAGCTCATTGAATGTGAAGGGTATCAACAAACACAGGCGTACAAATAAGGATTTGCCACCCATTGAAAGATAAAATGAGAAAAACCGAGTCATTCTTTACAGAAAACATTTGCGTGACAGGCATCTTGCTCAATTATTTTGCCGTCAAGCCAAATGCTTGAGTGTGCTTGCTTCATTTTGAACAGATAAAATATTCATGAGCCACATAGTTTTCATTTCTTAAAATTTTGACATAAATGAGAATATCTCGCATTGTGTCGCTGGTTCATCGGGGCAAAGCTTCTGTGGAGTTTTCTTAAGCTTCACAAAATCCTTTTATGATAACAGACAAAGTGACAGCCAAAATATTGTAACACTCACAACTGCTATTGTTACTGTAATAAGTTTGTTAGCAGTCTTCTAGTCATGTCAATCTAAATTCGCCTGCAAAGTCATCCTTTTTTGCATGTGATGGATAAAGGCAGGATGAATGTTCTTACAAAGATCTCCTTTTGTGTACCACAAAGAAAAGTTTGTGGCGACATGAAGGGGTGTAAATGACAGAAGCATATCAATTCGGTTTCACAAGCTCGAGTACATTTGGATAAAGGGAATCTGCCCAAAATGAGGAGTATGACAGGTGTGAGAAAGAAAGAAGTGAGTGATGAGATCATTTCATCCAAGCAGAAATATTTGTTTAGTTTTTAAAGCATTTTTATATGTTTAAAGCATTTTTCATAGTCAGGTAAAGTGCTGTTTTCAGAATTGTCTCATCCATAACAGTCCGTATTCCTCATAAATGAAAATTTAAATAAAATAACTATGTTCTTTAAAGAGTCATTTCTTCTCCATTTGTTGGGTATTATTGCTTCTGGTTTGTGCATTTTAATTCACAGAAATTCAACAAAGTATGTTGCCACTAAAAATCAATAACGCATGTATATTTCTATTTTTTAAAGCAGATAACATGTGCATATCCTGATATTTTTTAACTGATTAATTGGACTCTATCAACAGTTGTTTAGTAAAATGTATTGGTAATAAATACATTGACAAGTTTTGACTGAAAATGTCACGTCCATAATGCTGGAATTGCCCAGTTGTCTACATTATGTGGTGCTGGCTGATATGGAGGCCAATTATCAAATTGTATTATCTTCCCGTTTGCAATGTTTGTATTACAGTTGCTGTTTGGCTGGGCCTAAAATCTGGGTCACATATTTCCCTTTAAATGATTCAATTTCAATTCAACGCTAATGATATTTGGCAACCTTAGCAAGCCTAAACTTTATGTATGTTCAAATGGGCATATATTGTTATTTTGCAAACACAACCAATTCTGCACTGTTTTTTTTCTCAGAACTGCATGCCTCAACACACATCCTCATTAGGGCAGTCCGCACCGCAGAAATGCATTCAAGCTTCTATAATCACAAATTCCCCGATGTGACCTGTTGCATGACCGTGTGACAATATAAAAATGAGATAAAAATCCCATGGATGGCTCACCAGAGTCAACAACTGACAGAATAACTTGGTTAGATTGTGCAAACGGTCTGCAGGGAGCAATCTAAAGTGTTTATTGTAGTATTTGTAAAGCTATTACTGACAGATCTAGATGTTTGGATTAGCCTCCAGCGCTAGCACAACACCAAACATACAGTATGAAAACCCCGGCTGAAAACTTCAGCATGTCGCCATTCACAGTGGTGAGTGGCATTCGGCTAATCCGCTCGCAGGGTTTTGGAAAGCTTCCCACATCAACCTATCAAAGGAGATGCTTTAGCTGTGATGGGTACCTCATGTGTGTTTATCACCAAAGTGCCATTTCACAAAAATAAATGCATGACTAAATAGAAATTTAATTCATACTAGCCAGAGAGACGGCAGAAATACTACATACACATGAAGGTGAAGCTTGATTGAGACCAGAAATCACTACTTTCTACATGAAGGTCTCCTCCTTATTCCTGTATATCTATATCTACGAAATTCTGTAAATTCTTTAATTCTCTAATGAAAATCACCTCATCAGCTCTTCCCAAAATGCTGCATGATTCAAGGAATCCAAAGCACAAATCCAATGTAAAGAATGTTTCAAACACCGATCTACACCCTGATTTTATTAACAACATAGCTACTAATAAATTCCCATTATGGAATATTGCTTGCACAATATCACAACATTAGTATAACAATACGCAGATCATCACAAACCAGAACCGATATATTCAGGCTATACTTTTAGTGACCCCTCCACACTGCTTTGGTTTTAAAGTAAACTGCTCAAATGAATGGCTCTAATTAACCTGAAAATACTATAGCCGTAATCTGGTAGAGCTCGAGTCTCTTTGTTGAAACTCTATCTTCTACAGTAATTACGTCCCATTATCAGCACCAAACAGCCCAAAACTTTGCCCAGGAAAGAAACCTGCATCTCCGCAGATATGTGCTTGACATGCAGATCGCGAAAATGTAACATTTATAATATAACACATTTGAAGCGAATGCACACAGCTAATTACTCGCACATAGAAACCTTCTAAGAAACACAAAAAACTAAAGCATTATACATTTGTGTAACACGAACAATGGTACCCAATCTTGCAAACTCAACATGCACCCACACACAAATTTACATACAAAGGCTTTCAAATATGGTTATCTCAGGTGATCACATGACCACACATTCATGGTTGATCTAGAATGCAAGGCAACTATATGTGCTGTGATATATGGCACACTAAAGCTAGTTTCCATTAAAATCGGCATACTCTGTAGGGTATATGGGCGATATGACCAAAACCTTAAATCACAGTGTAAGATATTTCTCATACTTTTTTTAACCGATAATTTATTACAAAAATGTTTTATATGTTTCATTACAATGCATCAATACATAGAAAATCCAGTGAATGAATTATTTATAAATTCATCTCATTTAATCATTTTCTGACTTGACAAAAACAAACCAAAAGATCAGATTCTTCATGAAAAATAAATGAAATGTCTGGCATCAGTGCAAAAAAAAAACTTTACATTGTATAACACTAAAGCAATAAGACTAGAAATATGAAAACATTATAATCAAGGAAATAATAAATGCACACCAGCAACTATATGACTACAAATCATTTTACATTAATGCATCAAGGTGCAATGTTGTATGGCGACTGTAAACAACTAATAGTCAGCGCATCGACGCCAGACATGCTAAACACATTAAAAAAACATAATAATTAAGACATTCATTTTTTTGTTTAACATAATCTCTCTGGGTAATTTGTAACTGTTCTATGAGGTGGCTGTTGTGTATTCATGTGTCCCATCTAATTTGCCCCATTGACATTATGGTTAAGGATGGGGCCTTTAAACAATATTTTTGTACAATTTACATCATATGAATTCACACAAATTAGCCACCTTGTAAAATACTTATGAATACCTGTGAGATCAGGCTGTATTTACTAATCCTATCACAGTATACAACGATAAAGCAGGATAACTACCAGCTGATGTTTCTACCAATGTTTTATATAAGCAAACATACAAATAAAAAGAAGCAGTTTGCGTATGTGCTCTAGACTTGCATTAAATTTGCATTTTCCAATACTAAAATTAAGAAAAACGGTTAATAAATAATAAAAAATTGGAAACAGGTTGAACAGCAGCACACTGGTGTTTAAACCTATTGGAAAAGACTTTAAAACAGCTGTTAGCCGTAGTCATCACATTCAGATGTTCTCATGGGGTGGAAACCGTGTTGATGTGGGCGCATGTGTTCTATAGCATCACGACAAACGTTTTTACCGGCCCTCCGCCTGTGACCCGAAAATTAAAGTGCCCGGGAACCGTGCGGAGGTGAGTGGGAAACAGCATTGTAAATCAGAGAGCATCTCCATAACTCCACGGTGGAGACTCGGTGCAGGTTTGCCTGCCAGCGGCGTCACAGCATGTTATCATTAGAAGCGTTGTCACTAAAGGGATTGTGGGATGTGTCAAAGGAGTTTTGTATGGTTGCTGTGCAAGAGCAAATTAGAACTGAGAGTTTTTGGCCCGGATTTGGTTTTAGGGAGTGGGGTTATTTAAAGTTCAGCATTGTTAAGAGATGTTCCTTGAATAAGATATTTCAATAATAAGTAGTCCGCCCCAAGTGGGTAATGATCTGAAACATGTCATTACAGTGGGTTTATTTTCTTTATAATTACAGCAAACACACAACACAAGACTTTCTGAAGATCACAATTTTGTTGGAAAGATACCTGGTACAAGATTTGCCTTTTAATAGCACCTTTATGATTCGGTGGCACTATTGTGTTTAACATTTATTTCATGCAGTGCAATAGTGCAATAGTGATATTTACAGGTACATAAACCCACATAATCAGGTACTTAAAATTACACCATTAAATCTCACAGTTCCCAATTACAATCTGTAATGTCCAGGTGTTCCTTTAAAATATGCATCAGATGAGCCCTGGATTACATCAATATAATTTTCTAGGCAAACACACTGAGATTTCCAGTAAATAAACTCAGTTTTAAGTTGTCTACCAAGACAGCATTTTAAAGCATCAATCATGGTCAATATGCCACCTATGTAGTATTTCAATTCACTTTAGATGTATTTCAATTCACTTGTAAAAATGAAAGAAAAGAGTTAAATGGAGAATTTGTGTTACAGACATTCTAGTTGTCATCTTCAAATAATAGTAAAAAGTGGAACTGTTGCAACCAAATAGGAAGGAAACTTATAGATCAGATTTCTTTCATGCTTTAACGTTTTAACTGTCACCATCCCTCAGGCGAAACACTTATTTTACTATTCACTTAAATATTTCATAGTAGAATTCTACTCTAATCATGAGAAACAAATAAATAATTTCATAATACAATAAACATAAACTAAAACATGTGACATGTAATGTTTAAAAATACCAAAAATTAAGAAAAGAAGTTTTCATGTGTATCCTCAATATGAATAGTTACCAGGTTAATTATTTCTCTGAGACATCAATGAGATTAAATTGAGATCAACTGGAAATTTTTGCTTTAGTTTGCTTTAGTAGAGTTTCAGAAGAGATGTCATGAACTAAGCTTTAAACTGAGTCTTTAATCAACAGTCAGAATAATTAAAGATTTTAATATGAACTCAAACATTTCTTATCGGCTTATATTTACTCAAATTTAGATCATTTTACCTATACCTATACTACATCTACACGATTTTACAGCTCCACATGCTTAATCTTCTTTAATATTTGTCTTTGAATTGTACAAGACTTGATACTTCTATAAGACACAACTGAGAACACCAATGCGTGTCCCATATCTAAGGAATCAGTGGGACCTATTTAATGTGACAGAATGTAATTGTAAATCTAGTTTGGAAAAAACTAGATACGTACATCTATGTTTGTGCCTTCCAATACAAGTACTGTACAGTACAAGGTGATGTCTGGCAGGTTGCGCTATTTGTCTGACAACAGGGTGCAGGGAGTTTAACAGGAAACAAATCTCACAGTTTTAACCTCCAGCCTCTCCTTCTGAGTGTATGCTGTCGCGGCAGGAGATGTGATTCGTCCCGACCACTGCAACACAGCCGTAATTCACAGCGAATTTAAATGGGAGTAACAACCTGCCAACAGCAGAGGCTAGACATGTACAAGCCAGTCCCTGCTACGCTTATATTAGCTGTCAGTTTCTTCTATTTTAAGAAATTGATGTCCTGTGCCTAAAAGGGTAGTATGAAAGAATTGTGGACGAATGGATTTTCATGACTGGTCGATTGATTGATTTAACAGAACAATATATAATGTAAGCCATGCACAATGAGATGCTATTAAATACTTAAGAAATAGTTTTGGGAACTCTTTGATTGATTTTTCACTCGGAATGGTGCAAAAAAAAAAATCACAAAATTCTGCACCTTGCGGGCTTGTAATGGGTGCTAAAGCTAGATTAAACTGCATTTAGATATGTCCAACCCTGAAGTTGCAATGTGTAACTTTTGTCTCTCTATATCTAGTGCAGGTCACTTTACATACAATACTTATCCTTATGTGGGTTAAAGTCAAACGGACATAACCGACAAATTACCTGACAACTTTTTTAAGTCCAATCAACTGTTTTTACATCATTTCAACTAATTTAAAGTGTTGAAATGACTTAAAATTAGTTGAAACAATATAAAAACAGTTTAAATGACTTGTAAAACTAGGTTGATTGGACTTTTTTTAAGGCAACAAAGATTTTTTTTACAGTGTAGGTTTACAATTGTGAATCGGTGTAAGGTATTGAGACTGATATTTTGAACACTAATATTTTATGTGTTTGCTTAATAACTGATAATTAAGCAAATTTTGGTTTATTTTTTACCAAAACCATTACAGATTGCAGCTTTAACTTAGTTTTCAATGATTAAATGTACAACATTTTTGCGGCAAACATAGTTCTGACATTTATGAATCTGATGTGTTATATAATAAAACTAATTTACATAACGGCGTACATAACCAATAGGGCTAGATTCGCAGGACTATTTGTTTGTCTAATCAATGGCATAATGTCCCTGTTTAGCATCACACATGTAAGTTGTGGGTGAATGACTGATTTATTCCTGAAAATTACAGAGATTTTGTAATACTGAACACCTTATTCTTGGCATGGAGCTAGTTTCATAGAGAGTTGTGAGGAGAATTATGAATGTTTCTCACTAAGAGAGGACAAAGATGTCTAATTCGGGGCACTACAAATCACACTTGCCATTACTTTCCACAGTTGCAAAGCAATTCACAGCACTACACACTGCAATGATTACATCCATTATTATTTAAAGATATAGACCTCAAAAACATATAATTAAACCTAGTCCACCGTCCACCGCTGCAACTTACTTTCCCTTGAAAAACTCAACATAAAAAGCAATGTGGCATCTGGATAAACAAGGCACAATTAGTCTAATGAGCAGTTTCAAAATGCCAGTGATGTAAATGGGAGATTAGTCACAAGAAGCACAGTGCAAGAGGACGATGTGATATTCTACATTATAAGTTGTGTCAAAGCGTTCAGCGTGGGCGGCACAGAGAGGTGGTTGCCGGCGTCATTGTGGTTTGTTTCGAGTTGACAGAGATGCCTAAAGGTAGATCATTCAAATGCAATTATCATTGTTATTTTTAGTGGCGTATAGGGATGAATCAAACATTGGACTTTTAAAAGCGTGAAAGGCTTGCTTCTGAACCAAACAGGGTGTAACGAATCAATGATCTGACCCCATCGCTTAAAGGTGGAATACATTGATTTTTCGAAGACTTCTCATCTCAGTTTAATCTGCAGTGAAAGTTAATAGTATAAAATACTATGTAATAGTATATAACATAACAGTAAAAGTTACTTCTGTGATTTCATTTAATGATGCAAGTAGTGCAGAAATTACATAATCTTTAACCTGTTAACTGTTACCTTTTCACAGGTTATTTTACTATTTACTTTAATATTTCATAGTTAAATTCTAATCTAATCATGACAAACCATATGTTGAAAGAAAGCACTAAGACTGATAAATAAATATTTGACATTTTTCATAACAATAACAAAAAAATGTGAGTGGTGCTTGGCAAAACTTGGACCGCAATATTACAATGATGCTAACACGTTTTAACATGATGCTAACATGTCTTCACATGATGCTAATTAGGGGTGGGAGAAAAAAAATCGATGCATCGATGCATCGGGATTCTTTCTCTAACGATTCTGAATCGATTCTCAAAGATTCAGAATCGATTCTATGTCAGAACTTGTTCATCCTGAATATAACTTTGTTAAAATAAAAGCAATTCACGAGTTCGCCTTTACAGATAATAAGCAAGCGTAATAGTTATGCGTGATTTGGCGTGCTGTCGGGGAGGGCCCCGAGCTCGGCAGTTCTTCCCGAACCCGAGCGCCCTGTCCGGGAGGGCTCCGAGCTCGCCGCTGCTCGAACCCAGAGCTGCCCCCACGGAAGGTAACGTTGAGGTAGGGGTGGAGGAGGGATGCCGAAACGCTAGAGAGAACGAAGGTAAGGCTGCTCGATTATTTTATAGAGGTTCTCTCTTGCGCTGATAGGGCAGACGCTGTGATTACTAATGATGAATTGCCCGGTTCAATTATCTGTGCGTGCTCCTCCCGAAATTAGTTAATCAAACTTCACTAAAATTAAACTTCAAGATGGGAATACTGTCAAAGAGATTCTAACTATAAACAAAAAGCATAAAAATTATATGAAGAATCGTTTTGGAATCGGATCGTGAGTCCCAGAATCAGGATCGGATCGCGTAGTACCTAAAGATTCCCACCCCTAATGCTAATGCATTTTAACATGGTTTAACATTATGCTAACAAAATATCAATGTTAATGTTATTTTTAAAATTAACAAAATTATCACTTTACACACAAAAAAATATCTAAAACTTAAAAAATTGTAAGTTCGAAGAGTGCATTTTTACGTATATATGTAGCTATCAGGTTAGTCAACAGCCTCTTTTGCCAAGATGATGTAAGCAAATAGGGAAGACATTTTAATGAACGATGATTGAAAAAAACTTTTATGCTGACTATCACATTCATTCGAAAGCAACAGCTTTTATTTCTTTGCCCATCTGGAAAAACATGTCTCATTACATAAACTACAACTGTGACATAATCTTTGTTTATATGGGAGACCCTGTTAAAAACAGCTAATATCACAGATCTGTTGGAAGATAAATAGCTGGAGCCCATAACACATCAGATTCTTACCAGCCAAGATATTTTAGAGGATTATAATTGATGGTCCCAGTATCATGAGACCCAGCAGAAGAGGTTTAACAGTGTGTTTGAACCTGTGTCTGCACTCCTGCCCGCTCTGGTAATACAGGAATAACAAAGCATGCTTATGATTAATAAGATCTCCCAATCTATCTGCCCCCTCACTTGTGTATGAGCATCATTACCAGCACACACACACACACTCTGCTTGTGTGTGGCTCCCGCTGGGAGAACATTAGACTGAGCTCTGTAGCGTGACCATTTCCTCTGCTCTTCATTAGATCATCGTCCTGACTCGCTCAGCAGAGCCCATAAACATGAGATTCACCTCCGAACCCAGCAGCATTCATGAGAGGCAGAGAGATCACAGTACAGTACATACATGATTGTTATGTCTGTGTATACACAGGAGATGATCAATAAGATGTATAGACATGATTCTTCATTGCTATAGTAACTAGTGCTTTACAAAAGACTTCCCACTTCTTGTATCATTGCGGTACCATGGTACTGTCATGGAAATATTATATGGTAAAATCATGGTACTTTCATATATACTCATTTTTATACACTTTGATTTACATGGTATTCTAATGTATTGAAAAGAATACAGTGCCAAGATGTTTCCATGATGGGCAAATGTGATAAAACTTTCATATTACCTGAAAATTTTGACATTTGCCCCCATAAATTAACCAAATTTCCAAGTTCTTTTTAATTCAAACTTAAAATGGGCTTGTTACTGTATTACAGTAACATTACTGTAACTTAACTTTTTGTAACTTTTTTGGAGAATATGATAAATACAACTCTAATGTATGAATATTCTACCGTTTATGATGCATTATTTTGATGTATTTACAGTAATTAGAATGAGATTTTGTTCACAAAAACAAGGTAATAATACACTACCATTCCCTATTATGTCTTACTAGCAAGAATAAACACTTATTTTAAACCAAAGCAGCAGGTAATACACAAAAAACATCAATTCAACAACATAGTAAACAACACAACACACTAGGGAAAAAGATTTGTTAATCTTTGGAGACGTCTGCCACTTCTAGTCTCCTTACGACAAGCCACTGCACAAGCCATTCACTTATAATAAAGAGATATCTTCATTTAAAACCATGCCTGTCAAATGTAAAAACCCTCCAAAAAAACGAGAAAATCAACAAGCAAGTTCCACTAACTTAATCTTAGCAGATTTATCCAGATTTCCAGAACTCACATGCATCTCTATTATAAACTAATGGATACACCTGCAGTTCACATACAGCTCTTTATATTACAGTGTTTAAAGTGTAATACTCACCAAAGCTGTTCTTCTCATCCCGTCGTAAGCCACAAAGCATGTTGGCGTGCTTGATTCAAACACACACAAGCAGCTCCGCGTCCCTGTCTGGTCACACGGTACAGCTCAGCGCGCGTGCGTGTGTGTGTGTGTGTAGATTCTCTCTCTCCGTAACTCTACACAGGGTTTCTCTCAGCCGAGCGGGGCTGGACCATACCATCCCCTCCTCCCCTACAGATTTTTGGTTTCTCCTTTAATTCGCTTCAAACGACTGTTAATCTTTGAGCTGAATGAAAGGAATCTATTCCGCTGGATGTAAGAGATGACAAAGTCCTTAGTGTTTTTGCACACAAGTAACCAGCAGATGTCTTTGCTTGTTACCTTGAGGCTGAATCAGGACCATTCTTAGAAGTCAAACGTTTTTTTTGCAAAAGCTTACTAAAAACCTCAGGTAACAACTTTGTAGGTTTTTATTCAATCTTAAACTTTTTACATTGTCTTACTATGCCATTTTTCACAGCTGTGACCCCTCCTTCAAGTGGGTGTTCCTGTTTAGCTCAACATGCAAAAAGCACCAGACCTTTGCTCACAATCAAAGGTTTGGGTATGTGAGATGTCCTCAAAAATACAGCAAAATGTCAAAAACCGACCTGTCAGGAGTTTAAAACATTCATCACATTTTTTTAATATAGCCAATAGTGCCGGTAACCAGCGTTTTGCAAAATATCTTCTTTTGTGTTCCACAAAAAAAATATATACAGGGTTTGAATGACATAAGGGTAAAAAACATAATTTTTGGGTGAACTATCCCTTTAACATTTTATAGTATTGTTATGAAATTTGTCAAATATTTATTCTTGAATCGTAGACCTTTCCATCAATATACAGTTTGTCATGATTAGATTAGTATTCAACTCTGTGGAATGGTCACAGTTAACAGGTTAAGTGTAACATATTCATGTAAAAGCCTTTTCATTGGCTTTTAAGATTTCATTGGAACTGCATGTTACTGACCAATATCATTTTAAATTAAAGCAACAAATACGGTTTATACTTCACATAATAAAACTGGGATACTAGACTGCTTATCAAACATAAAAAATCTATAAGGAATGAAAGGAAGTGGGCGTTCTTCCCCATTCAGCCCTCATCGCAGTGTCCTCCAGAGATCCATTTCAGACGAATACCAGCGATGACACCGAGCACTAATACACTTTCCCCCCTCGCACTTCCCAGAGCGAGTCCTTCCCTCAAATCAGTCATGTTCTGCCTCTTCTTCTCTGTCCCCTGTGACCCATCATGCCCCCTCTGACAGGCATGACTAAAAAGCCCTCCAACATCTTCACATGCCAGAGTCTGTTCCTCATCTGCCTCTGTATGCCAGTGTCTGTCTCTCTGTGCCATGCCAACCGGGTCTGAGAACAAAATCAGCACAACACAACCAACATTGCTCTACACTATGCCATAACGTATCTAAGAGCTTTACGGTTATTCCATAAGTGACATCATTGGTTTAATTACACAAGCATCAATTTGGACAGATACCAAAACTAGGCAGCCTACGTGTGCATGAAAATTATTCAAATAAGATGTTAGTATTATTTGGAAATACTTCACAATAGGGCACAAATGTGTTATCATGAGCTGATGTGATTTCATGAAATCTAACATGAAATAAGGAACGATACTTTTTTTAAGCAATTTCTTCGTTCTTTATAATCTTGGTTGATGGTCATTTCTAAACATACAAAATTATTTTGTATAATTCAAGTTGTATAATTCAATAATTCAAGTCCTATAATATATATATATATGTATGTATATGTATGTACATATGTATGTATGTATGTATGTATGTATGTATGTATATATATATATATATGTATGTATGTATGTGTATATATGTATGTATGTGTATATATATATATATATATATATATATATATATATATATATATATATATATTAGGGATGCAACAATACCCCACGGTTCAATATATACCTCGGTTTTTTAACCACGGTGTTCGGTTCGGTTCTGATGGCTTGATTAGGCAATAGGAACAGTAAGAGGTTAAGAAGAAAAAAATAAAAACGATTTATTGCAATACTCTAATAATTTTTTATTTTAAAATTAACATTGACATCTCACAGCTGCTGGTAGCCCATGTACAAACTGGGGAACACAGAAATTCCTAAATTTTGAAAATAAACATACATGTGAAGTTTCAAATAAACATACTTGTACTTCAGTAAACATAAATAAACCATCTTAACTAAACTTAACAGTACTCCAGTACAGTATCCTTCATTCAGAATGCAAAGTGCAATTTCACTTAGGTCAGCTATCTATTCCTGTATTTTGAGGTTCTTCTGTAAAAAGATAAGCCTGTCAACATTCTCTGCAGCAACATACTCTACTTACAATGTCCCCGGCAGTGGAGAAAGAGTTATTTTATACTTTATACATTATACTCAACGGCAAAACCGAAATGTCTCCACACCACGGATTTGAAAGACGCCGACGCTTCCTCGTACTGTAGCGTCACTTCACCGCCGCTTGCCATGTTAAAGTGTGGAATGATGGTTCAGCGCCCCTTAACTTTAGAGCATAGTGATTGAATATTTACTCACGGGGGGGAGTTTCCTCATCTCAGCTCGTAGACTTACAGGCACACACAAACAGTCTATTCAGAGAGAAATAAAACGCACATAAATTATTTAAATGTAAATATATATATATATATTGAACCATGGATGTCGTACAGAACGGTTCAATATTATATTGAGAATCCCTAATATATATATATATATATATACTGGGCTATGATAGTGTGATAAATCACCAGTAGGATCTAACACGTACTAATCTGTATATGCATGGGCACACAGGCTCTGTCTTATCCCTGTGCCAATAATGCTTTGTGAAATGATGGGCCTAAACATTAATACTACATCATAACAATGTTTAAACATTTAGGAAACTTCTTTGTCAAACTTCCTGCTTTGCAATCACAGTTTCATAATGTTTCAGTGCACACCAGTTGAAACTCCAGACTAATGGTTAAGTTAAGATGCTGGTAATATTAAAAAGACTTTAACTTGTATTGTACATGTGTGTTACAGTAGATTTTTAGAATCTATGCAAATGCTACGTAAGGAAAAGTGTACATCGAGCCAGTTGGTATATCGCAAAATTAGCGGGATTGATGGTGGTGACCTTTGTATTTCCCTAAAGGGGTTTATTTTCTTTAAACAACCGACCAGATGCACATAATCTTGCGTACTACAAAGCTAATTGTCACATTAGTGAATAATTGTACAGGAAATTTTTTATTTGAAATATTAAATAGCTCTTTCACATAGTTTAAGATGACTCACAGTACCCAAATGAACTACAGGGATCCATAATGTAAATATGAAAGGTATTAATCATAAAGATGTATCTTTTAACTTAAATTTTTTGTCCAAAAAAATGCCTTTGTAAAACGTCCCTTTTCCCAGTATCACCTGCCACCAACTAGAAACAGAATCCATGTTTAATACAAAGCATGTCAACAAATGAAAGAAACCGATAAATAGAGTTTACCGTGCAATTTTATGTGCTATTTAAAAATCCTTTATCTAGCTTTAACCCTACAAGTCGCATAAATCAATAAACAGCACAACTGCAGACAACAGCAACCAATCAAACTGCTTTATCAGTAGAAGTATTAACAAACTCCGGCTTCCTGGTGATCAATTATTAAAGTCAATGTCTAGACTGTTGACTAGCCTAAAATAAGTTTAATAATCTGAACATGTTATACAACACAGCTTCAATGCTACATTATCTGCAAGACTGAGTTTGATTTATTTGCACGGCAGACATTTTTTTCATCTGAGCCAGTGAACATCTTTCCCAGTACCTCAATCGAAATGTTTGGTGTCTAAAGATTATTTATTAGATGACTAGCCATCCTAGTCAGCCGTCCATCCGTGAAAACAGAAAAATGGTATGCAGGTATGCAGATGCAGATCCTCTCCGCCCAAAATTATTATATAACGCCCCTAAACTTGTCATGAGAGTTCTTAATAGCCTCTTAAAATGATTTGTAATAGAGCGTGTCAATTGAATTTCGACATAATCTACTGTACAATTACTCAAAAGCTTTCATTCGTTTAACGTGCGTTATATAACATTCTCACAGTCCTGCCAAGACGGCGTTCAAGATGTTTAAAGGATGTTGCATCAGGGACGTGTTTGATATCAGACTGCCTTTTCGCAAACGAAATATCTGATTAACTTAGAGACTATTAAATGCATTACCACATTACACATCACAGATAATGACTCATATGTGAGGCTCTTTGATGATGGGAAAGATAATTAAATGCCTATTAATACAGAGAAAATTGATTAACAGAAACGCTTTGAAGTGCCGAAACGATCGATTCGGAGGCCTGCGGAGCACCTCCCAAATGCGTCAACCTTTGTAGTTTAGGTTACACTATGTGATTGATCACATCCGTGTCTTTTCTTGGTTAAAACAAATAAAATAATTTATTTAGAAAATACATAAATAATCAGTGTTTAATGCAGTGTTAACTTACCGCGATTTGCAACAGTAAGCATTTTAATCAAGTATTTTATTGATTTAAAATATTAGCAATCATGAAAAATGTTGATGGTCTGAGGTCATGTGACTTCACTCTAAAAACAGATGTGTTAAAATAACACAAGATGTGTCTAGTTAGGCACAACACACATATGTGTTGTCCCTAACTAGACACATCTTTGTGTTAATTTAAAAACAACACATTTTGTGTTACTTTTAACTCAACTTGTGTTACTTTCAACTCAACATGTGTTGTCCCTTTTATGTATTTAACACAAAATGACACATTATGTGTTAAACAGCATAACACAAAAAATGTGTTAAAAAATAACACATCCTTTTTTAGAGTGTTCAATCCTTCCAAAGGTATATTAAGTAACCTGCGATTTTATTTCAAACAGAGATGGCGAAAAAAAATGAGAAAAGTTACAGATTGCAGCTTTAACATTTAAAGAAACTATCTAAATACTACTTAAAATAATAACACTTAATAATAACACCTAATGGTTTTATAATGTGTTCTACCCCCCAAAAAAATCAGCAAAGCATCATGGGATATTCAGTAGCACCAGCAGTTCCCACACCAGCTGGTTACCGTGTTTTCAAGCCCGCAATTAAAATGCAAATGGATCTCCAAAAAGCTCCTCTCTCACTCTTCGTTTCTCCTCCCTTCTCTGAAATGAAAGCTGTTGTTGGATCTCTCGCCCCTGCTCAGATAACATGCAACAACCTGACACATTGAGGACAAACAGCAGCGCACACGTCTCTGCAGCTTTACGCATTTTTCTTTATTTTGCCGTGCTTTTTGCACATAGAGGCAAACGCTCACCCTCAAAAGCCTTCTCAGTATTCTGGTGTAATCTGGATCGTTGATGAGGAAGGCAAAGCTCAGATAGCATTAGGGCACTAAATGAACCTTGTTTCATAGCAGTTTTCGCTTGAGGGCTGCAAAAGGAGACTTTTCGTCTTTGTTATTTTGGAGAAATGCAGTGCATGGCTGGTTCATGGAGCCAACGGGAGGTCGCAAAAAAGCTAATGCAAAAATCATGCCAATGCTAAGCATATCATAAAATGAACATTTTAAAATGAACATTTAGTATTTGTCACCCTCATGCTGTTTCAAACCTATATATGACTCAGCCGCATAAAAAGGTGAATTGTTTAGTAATATTTTGGTCTTCCGACTTATTTTTCAAGCCATAAATCAACCATTTCTGATGTTCATTCCTTAACTAGCAGCTTGATGGACAGAAATTGCTAAATTATGTTTTATTTAAATGATGCCTGATACATTTCGATCTACTCTAAGATACTGTAAACTAGCACCTATCACAGTTAGTGTGAATACCACTTGCAATGGAGTTCCTATAACTGGTAAAGTATGGTGCTTGCAACACCCAGGCATGGGTTTGATTCCTAGATGACATTTTTGGTTTTGTTCTTAAAATCATTGCATACTTGAAGTAAAAAAATAACACTTTTACCTAGGGATGGGTACCGAAACCCGGTATTAAACTAGCCCCGGTGCTAAATTATGAAAGACCGAAGTATCGATAAGCTCTGACGCTATCGGTTCTGCTTTCGGTACTGGAGAAATTAAGAACATACATGTCCTGTTTATTAATGCTAAATAAACGTTATCTTGCGCATTTTAACTGTCCAACCATTTCTAATTTACGATAATAGCCTATTTAGACATTAGACATTTACCTGCATTTTTATCCATCATGTGCGAAATGTCCCTGTCTGTCCCTGAGTACACTGAGTGCGCACGCACACAACACAAAAGCTCGCGCTTAATAGAGTGACGATGGCGGAGAGAACCAAACGGTCTAAAGTATGTTTACATTTCACTCGAGTGGATGCAGACAATGATCGTTGCAACACATGCAACAAGATTTTAGCTTGTAAGGGCGGAAACACGAGCAATCCGTCAAAACATCTTTCAAAAGTTCATCATGTGCGGACAGAGAATTGCAAAGTTTTCGACTGCCTAGTTAGTTCATCATCCACCTCCTCAGGTAAATGTGCTAGCAGTCTTCCCAAATAACAACGACATAAGCATCCTATAAGGTCTCTCTAAATTAGTATTTAATAATTTAATAAATACATCACGTTCAGTTAAATTATGAATAACCTACATATTTTTTTCTGCAGTAAGCTAAATAAATCATAGACTTTAAAAATGCCTTTACAATACTGCATTTACAAATAGATGAATAAGAATAAACAATGCTTATTAAGAAATGATAAAGTAGAAATGACCTAATAATGAATTTGTAGTGATGAAATACATACACTTACATTTTGTAGTGTACATTGCAAGTAGTTCCAAACATGTATAACTTTTAAGCCCAGCAGTTCTTTTGCAGTCTACCTGCCCCAACTGTGTTGCTTTAAAGCACTGGACATTCTTTTACAAAATAAATTATTTATTTGATTTATTTTGTTTGTATAATATATATTTGCTCAAATATTGCTGTTTGTTAGGCTATAGATAATTATTTTATTTTACATTTAAAAAATAGTGTTAATTCTGGTCTCAATTTGTTTTTGTTTTTTTATTAAAAACACAACAAAAAGTACCGATAAGAGTACCGTTAAAGTACCGGATCGATAAGTGGTATCAATAAAAGTAGTAATACCGTTAAAACCTTAATGATACCCATCCCTACTTTTACCTCACTGTGGCTCTTTCAGTTTACAAGAACGTTCACCAATGAAAATTTAATTAACCTAAAAATTTAAAACTAACTAACCTGTGGAATTTGGCAAAGAAAATAATCAGCCCTTAAGTGCACAGAGGAACTGGAAATGCCATATACAGTATAATAGATATTCATAACCGGATTTTAAACAATGGCCAAAAGGAATAAGTTGCTCTGTTTCATGAATTATTATCAGTTAATGATGCGTGACCTGATTATGGTTCTCTCAGTCAGAAAATGTTTTTTTAATTGTTGCTAAGTATTCTGCTGGCAATAAAAAGAAAAAAATCAAAGCTGCTGATGAATGGCTACATAATTGTATGCTATCTATTTTACTATAGAAAATGCTGAAAATCATGCTGAAAGTCCATTTCACTCATCAACTGTAACACTGACTTGTTTCTGAAGAACGATTAAATCCGTAGTTAGCTTTAATTGTAATTAAAACACAAAGTTTCAGAAACAAGAACAAACAGTAATTAAATGTAAATTCCGCTAATGAAAGCAAACTGGGTTTGCCTCATGCTGCGCACTTGGTATTTTAGTCTCTTAAATATGCGAATACCTTCAGGTGTGGATTAGCATATTGACGTTACATGTGTCTGGTCCATTTCCACTTGTATTAATAAGGTTAAAAGATTGTGACATCACACCTCAAGTACTTTTAGTACCTGGTGAAGATACTGAATACCTTAGTGGAGATTTTTATCCATCCCAGTAATTGAAATCTCTTCTTTTCACCAAGAAGAAGATACTTTTATATTTATTCTAACTTTGGGTTCTGCAGTTTCACAATATACCCTTTAAATTCGAATGGATTTTGATTGGCTGTCAAGGTTTCATTGGTCATCAGCTGCAAAAAAAAGATCCTAACAATATCTTTTATAGTTTTATAGTTACAGGTGTGAATTCTGATATTACATAATGATTATTACGTAATGATTAAAAAAAAAAAATGTTGTTCCTGTATTGTTCCTGTACCTTATTGTTCTTTATTAAAATCTATCTAATCTTAAATTCAGTAAGTCTTTTGCAATGAAATGTCGTTGCACAACCTGCGTTACAGATCTATTTGTTCACGCTACTATTAATCTTTAAAGGCAGAAAAACACTAAAGTAGTCACATGCATTACAAAAGTGAGTGCAAGAAAGTAAAAAAAAAGATTCATTCACGTAAAAGATTTGTTTGTGAGTCGTTCACAACCAAGAAAACACTATATGTCACTCTACAGCCCAAAGCATGTTGGGCTCTCGAGTCTCTTGGTGTTTGTCAGATGTATGTGACCAAAAATGTCTTCACTGCTTCCAGACATAGCTATTTCTTTTGGTGCATTTGACCATGATCACCTACAGCAAATCTCGTGCTATCGGTCTTTTTAGCTTCTCATTTCTGAGTCACTGAAGCTTGGAGGTAAGCTTGCTGAGATACTACATGAGGGATGAGGGACCTTATTCCCGGAATCTCGCTGTGCCTACATCGCATTACTCACCGGTAAATCTTACAAGATATACAGTATGTCCACATCACAAAAAAATATCAAACCTTTTTTTGCTAAAATCAATAAAGCCTGTTTTTAGGACCATTAAGATTTTTGCATTGTTGCATTATTTTCATGACAATTAAGCACATTCGCCCATAAATTTTCATTATTGTAATGCATCCAGACATTTAACTTCTCATTTTTTTAAATTCCCATTTTTAATGCTGATATCTCATTAGACCATCATTAATATAATGTTCTATTTTTTATTTACTGTATTTAAATCAGCATACATAAAAGCAACAAAAACTACTAAGTTCATGATTACGTATTATTATTATGGATTTTAGAGGAAAACAAAAACATCTTCCTATCTCATTTCTTCCTTATTTGGATAAATTAGAGCCAGATTTTGCTTAATAGCTGTATTAGTAAGGACTACTTATTGACATAATGATATTTATATTGATATTTACAATATTTCACTCCCACTTCCAAGAAAAATACATAAGCAATGATGGGATAGCATACTTGCAATTATGCTGTTGTGTATGTTCAGTAGAAAAGTATGACTGCAATTTATTAAGAAATAAATTAATTGATATTACTAGGAGAATTTTCATTTTTGGCCAGTCAGATTACAGGACTGGAACTGTTTATAACAAAACAATTAAATGCATATCTTGAGTGTATTATATGTTACTTTACCATCATGTCTTGCTGGTTAGGAAACTACACTAAACGCCCTAAATATAAAAGAGGCTTACAACACTACATTTACAACATCATTTATCAATGTCCTGGTCACTTGATTCCAAAAACACTACAAAGACACTTTAATAGAAAAGTAAACAAGTGTCAGAAATCCGGTCCTGTGGGTGTTTACCAGATCAATACCTTCTTCTCCAGTTTAACATTTCTAAGGTCAATTTAAACCCAGAGCATGTCTCTGTTTTACAAATAAATATGCTACAACCTACAGCTTTCATGATCAAAGCCAGTGCTTACTACAAACAAATTCACTGTGTTAACAAACAAGCCATTTTACAACAAACACTCTTTTGCAGTTACTATTAAATCAATTTATTTACCAAATACTAGCAAATGGCTCTGGTTATGTGAGAATTGTTTCATTTTTCAAAGGATTAAAGCGTAAAACACACTATGCAGACAAAAATGTCTGGCCATTGGACAATCCTGTTGTAGATATATATAACGTGCATTATTGCATTACTGTGGCGATATAAAATCTCAATACTCAAGGGGATGATTTGCATTACATTTATTTATTTAGCAGATGCTTTTATCTTAAGTGACTTGCAAATGAGAGCGCATTTAACATTTATTAATATGTCGACCATTTAAGTTTTTTAAGATTCACTTAATGTGTTTATGCGAACAGTTTATTTTACACACGCTACAGCATCCCCTTCCATAACCTTTGTAAATGAAATGCACATTAATAATTTTGTTGCAGTCCAAAATGTAAGTTTGCATAGCAAGAAACGTCAACAATTACATACTGTACTTTATTGACAAGTATGTTTAGGGATATTCGTTTAAAAATCTAGACTAAGCTATATTACCCATTCAAACCAGTTTTTTACTAATCCAGTTGAAATCAACTCTTCCCTAATATAGAAATAAGTCTAAAAACAAGATTTGTGCATAATGTGATGCCTAATTGGGATCAATCACTGATAAAGTATTATTTATAATATCTATAATATATGTATATATTTAAACCAAAAAACATGGAATGTCCATTCCAACAGATACAGAGTCTGAAAGTAAAATAAAAAGTGCTTGTTGTGTTTGTTTCAGAGGCCCCAAGTAATTATTTGATGGTGTAAGAGAAGAAATTAAATGGAAGTTGTTTCTCAGCAAACCAAAATAATGAAAGAGTAAGTCATTAAAACTGAACAGCCCAAGGGGGAAACAAGTCACCATAATCACATGACAAACTAGGCACCGTAACAGGTTGTAATGACAAAACTTGGGAATGAAGGCCATTTTTCAATCTTAAAATATTTCACGCCATAAACAGAAAAAAGTAAAAGATGAAAAATGATACATTACATGAAGTAAATGAGGTCAAGATTTATCGCAATGTGCAATAATGACAGGTCCTAAATGCAAAAGAAATTCAATATAAACCATACTACCGTACCTTCTTTGATATTAAAGTTATACATATTTTTTTTTTACTATTTAGTACACCGAACTTTCATTGTCACACTCTAAAAAAGGATGTGTTATTTTTTGACACATTTTTTGTTTAACACATTATGTGTCATTTTGTGTTAAATACATAAAAGGGACAACACATGTTGAGTTAAAAGTAACACCAAAAGTGTCGTTTTAAAATTAACACAAAAATGTGTCTAGTTAGGGACAACACATCTGTGTGTTCGCATCTTGTGTTATTTTTTAACACATCCATTTTTAGAGTGCATGTTCAATTTAAAATCTCAGCAGTAATACAAACCATGCTTTGTTTTCATTATGCAAAACACAATTTGTAATTTTTTGCTTTAAATTTAAGGATACATATATTACTTGTGTGTTTTTGTGACACTGACCCACAGTCGCCTTTCCATGATTTCAAATTGTGAAATGCACTGTAGGATGCTTGGCAAATCAAATATTATTGAAAGAAAAAGATAAAGAAATATGTTGACTCAGCATAACAGACTACAGATGATATGTGAAAATACTGGTGTTAGTGTATTTCCTAATGAATCATGCTTTGTGACTGTATGTGCTGTACAGAAACAACTGCCAATAAAACCAAGTTTAAGGGAAACAAATACAAAAAAGAGCAAGGAAATCTACAGTCTTTATATGCAAGTGAAACAGAGCAGCAGTTTAACTCAGTTAGCGTACGCTGCCCTCTTGCAGCTGTTTAACAAAAAGTGCAGGTGCCGTTGCGTATCTGTGCAAATAAAAGCAGGATGCAGCCGCACGCTTGTGATAACAACAAACAAATGTGTGCAGAGAATGCGAGACATCTGGAGCTTGTAAATAAGGAAGATAAGGGCAGAGAGCAATTCTCATCCTGTATCTTATTGTGTAACACAAATAACAGGCTGAGCCAAGCTGTAGTAGACATGTGCACTGAATCCTGAAACTTAATCTGAAAGTAAATTAAATCGAAAGAACAGCACGTTTTTATTTCTAGCTGCTTGGAATATTAATGTAAAACACCCAGACAAATTCTCTTTAAAATGAACATAAAACCATGCAAAAATCCATCCATCTGTGCTATCTATTATGTGTTATTTATCCATGTAATATCAGTCCATCCATCCACTGATCTATATATTTATCTGTCTGTCTGTCAATCATTCATCTCTCCATCCACCTGTCTGTCTGTCTACCAACCAACCATGTGTCTTGTCTGTCTGTTTATGATCTATCTATCTATTCATGTAGCCATCTTTTCGTCTATCATCCATTATCTTATTCAACCATCTATCTTACTATTATGACTATTATCCATTATCTACTATCTGTCCATCCATCCTAACTCTCTTTATCTGACCACCTGTCCAATCATTTATCCATTTACGTATCTGTCTTTCTGTCTGTCTATCATCTATTATTCATCTATACATCTCTCTATTTATTTATCAATCCATCTAGATAGATCTATCTAGCACCAGCTACTATCCATCCATCCATCCATAACAGTCCATAACAGACTTATAAGTATAGACTTATAATAACGATATTATTTTTAAGACCTTCCTCACCAATTATTTAAGATAAGATAGATGGCTTTGTTTTTTCACCAACAGGTGGCAGGTTTTTTCCATTACACGGAACATAACGGACATCCCAAAGCTGTGATTAGAGTCTTATAAATATTTAATGCTAACAGCAGCGAGAGCGGATCTGAACAATGATCTAAGCCATCATATAAATTATAATTTACAATTCTTCATATCAAATCCAATCTTAGTATTTGCTATTTTAAAATAAAACTACAATATTTGTGAATTTTAACTGCAGATCTTCTATAAAATCCTAATTTTGCGCGAACTCACTCCAGATGTCCACAGTGCCCAGTCCACTCCACAGAAATTCCACTGAAGAAATTAAACTACCAGATTGTATTTAGACATGAATATTCACATTTTAACCAGTTACCAACAAACATAGTCACAAGACACCGTTAACACAGCAGGAATGCACGCGCGCTTGTGCGTAAAAGCTATTCAAATGACCAAAACTTTCTTTACGCGTCAAATGCAATCGTTGCCAAAGCTATTATAAGTGCAGGTAAGTCATCGTGCAATGCCCAGAACGAACAATAGATGGTGATAAAACAAAGTCTCTGATCGCAATTAAGACTTTAAAAGAAATGTGGGTACCTTTAAGTATCCTTTTCCTCAGGATTGTCTGTAGGAAGAGCATAGTCCTTGCCTTTTCCTTGGCTCCGCAAATATCCTTTGCTCTAAATCTAGTAGGCAATCTTCCTTACGTCTCTCTTTACACTAGAGAGGTACTTTTTAACTGTCAGTCAATGTCAAAATCAAAGCTATGGCTATGGAAACTACTTCAGATGCGCGTCGCCAAGGCAACTGCGCAACAATACAAGATGTTTCAAGCCGCATTAAATTCACACGTGTGAGCAGTAATCATTAGTCCCTATTAAATATAATTTTATGCGCAGTCGCCATCTCTTCCTGTCTCTCTACTCCGCTCGCTTTCTGTGATTAATAAATGCAAAATGTATGCTCAAAGCCTTCGGGACGTTTGATGCCCTAGTTTTCCCTTTCTTTTTTCTCTCTCTCTGCCCTAAAACTGCTGCCTTCCTAAATAAACCTGAAGATAAGGGGGTTTACACAAGTGTGTGTTGCTTTTTCCATGTTTTTTTAGTTGTCAAGCACCTACGCGGAAAGGGATGCCTGAAAGCGCATCAGATCAAAATTGATTCATGGTATATGGAGAGACTTTGCCTCGGTGTGAACTCAAAAAAGAATAAACGCAATCATGCTGTTAATCCTGCAAGTTGTGATATTCATACAAGGATACCAAAGATAACACCCAAAATTTGTTTTTCTTATGAGAGTTTGTGTTGTAAATGATATAAGCACAGTTTTTAAGCGACTTGATATGCAATACTGTTCAGATTTCATTTAAGCACAGGACCCTTGAGAAATCCCCTCATCAATTTCACCAACACAACATTTATAAATAAATAAATAAATGTAAACTTTTACAAACTATCAAGTTGATATTGTTTACTCTACATTATATAGAGTGGCACTTTTTTCAATCTAGACTTTGTAACCCAACTCATGATCTGTGAAACAATGCTTGTAGGGTAATTACTTGGCTATATAACAATACATACATTATAGGAATATTGTTTTACACACAATAGGCCTGACAAGCTTTGTCTGCAGAGGAAGCTAAAAGTGGCTGATTCAGTTAAAAAGTGATATTACCTGCGAAACCAAGACTCACAAAGTTACTATGTCAGCATTTCATGATGAAGGATCATGGGAAGAACATGTTTCTATGCTGATGTCAGCGCCATGTGGAGGAAATAACCCATGGTTTTACTAGTAAACACTGTTTTAGAAGTATTAGAAGCAAACCAAACAAATTACAAATGTACTATTGTCTCACTATAGTAACCATATAGTTTAATCACGATATTTGTATAGTTAAGCTTTAGTAATACAATAATAAAAAATACTAAAATCTTTTTCATGTTTATATTGACAGTATTTATTAAAACCAAGACATGTCAAAGCCCTGTGGAGTTGGCTTTTAAATATTGTTATTAAAGCATTTCTACAATTTATAACATTTTTTTTTTACTTTTTATTGTGTTTTAGGGTTAGGGTTAGTTTTTTGACAAAAATAATAAATATAGTAAAAATATATATAAGCATATTTAATGTATTTTATCCTGTAAGCATGGACTATGTAGGAAAACAGGTCATGTAACAGTAAAGCTGAGAGCTGTAGGCACTTACTAAAATATGCTGTACTATACAGCCTCCAGGGTGGCTTTGGGTGGTTGTCAGGGCATTGCTATGTGGTTGCTAGGATGTTTTAGGGGGGTTGCCAGGGCATTGCTAGTATATGGTTGCTGGGATGCTTTGGGTGGTTGTCAGGGCATTGCTATATGGTTGCTAGGGTGCTTTGGGTGGTTGCCAGGGCATTGCTATGTGGTTGCTAGGGTGCTTTGGGTGGTTGTCAGGACATTGCTAGTATATGGTTGCTGGGATGCTTTGGGTGGTTGTCAGGACATTGCTAGTATATGGTTGCTGGGATGCTTTGGGTGGTTGTCAGGGCATTGCTATGTGGTTGCTAGGGTGCTTTGGGTGGTTGTCAGGACATTGCTAGTATATGGTTGCTGGGATGCTTTGGGTGGTTGTCAGGGCATTGCTAGTATATGGTTGCTGGGATGCTTTGGGTGGTTGTCAGGGCATTGCTATGTGGTTGCTATGGTTCTTTTGGTGGAATTTTTGGTGTTTGCTTACTGGCCCTAGTCAAAAGTGACTACTGAGTCTCTGATCCCTAAATGCATTTGAAGTAAGTCTCTGGGATTTTCAAAGTAAGTCTCTGGGATTTTTTTTCTTATTTGATTGTCTGACAGGTGAAAATTAAATCTGTGTGTATTTAGCCATATGTTACTTTTTGCAACATCTGGTACAATCTGGTACAGCATGCAGGTACTGTAAATGTGCTGTAAGTCACTTTGAATAAATACGTTTGTCCAATGCATTACTGTAAATATTATACAACATTGTTTCATAGAACACTGTATTTATTACTAGATGATGACATTTTGGGGTTTTTCAGGTCTTTTGCTCTCTTACATCATTCAACAGTTTCCAAAATGAATTACTGAGATCCACTGATCCTAAGTTCATATTAAATGTTTACATGTATTATATCAAGATGAATATCCAGTGGGAATGATGTAGTGAGATATTTAAAAGGCATTAAAGTGTCAGCATGATACAGCGACTTCATACCCAGACAATAATGACCATGATGCATCACAGCACAATTTCGGCGCCTCAGGACCCCTGAAGCAGCGGGAGCGATCTGTGTCTGTCAACTGGGGTTTCACTTATTTGGATCTCTATCCTGATTTTGTGTGTGGACAATTAGATGACAAAGCTATTAATTAAGCTCACAGCACTGAGTCAGAAAGAAGCCACAGGGTGGAGATGTTTGTAAAGATGAAGGAGAGTGTCGCTGCACCCGTTTTCCAGTGAGTGTGCCATTAGATTCCCTTCTCTCTCTGTTTACCATCAGAAAACCGATTAGCAATGCAATATTTTAACAAATAGAAAACATTAATTATTTTAAGTGGTTGCCAAGGTGTTGCTATGCAGTTCCAAGGTTGTTTGGGGGTGGTTGGGCTTTTATATGACCACATGATACAGTACATAAAATTTCAGGTTACTTTACATGTTTTTCTTTATGTGGGTTTAGGCCAATTATGTCAAACTGACATTTTACACAAAATCGTAGCTGACAGGTCAAATTATAAATCACTATAATAAGCTTTAAATTCCTCAGGTTGAGGTGGTTTTTTACATCTCTAATGGGTTTGAGTCTCAGTGTTAGGAAATGATGTTTGTTTGGATCTCTTAGTTTGATCATAATGACATAATGTTGACAAACCTCCTGCGTTTGACCAAAGGAACATCAAAGCGGCTATTGGGTGCAACTCGAATTTGAAACCATTTGCCAAAAAATGAGGTTGAACCATAAGTGAACCTTGAAACAAGAAAATGACCCAAGAAACAAAGGCTAATGGAACAGCCAGGCTCTTAAGCTTTTTGTACTTCTGAAGCACAGAACAGGAACAGGCAGTCCGTGAAGGTGCTACAGTGTAAAACGGTTGAAGTTTATCATCTCATCTCTCAGATATATTAGTTAATGTAGTACATATTTTAACACTGATTTTGCTCGGCTGAAGAACAAAAAGTCATATAAACCTTGGATGGCATAAGGGTGAGCAAATTATGGGATATTTTTCATTTTCCATTGAACTATTCCTTTAAACAGTACTGTACATTTGAACCCTCACAGCCAAAGTTTATTGGCCTACTGGTGTAAACGCCAATCGTCCTTTGGCCCAAGTCTAAAGCTCTCTCATGGGAACAGTATGAGAAGAATTAAACTGGTCTGATACACCCTTAGTATATTGTGCACTACAGGCAATAACCCCACAATGCCGAGCAGAAGAGACTGCGGTGGGGAAGAAACGACTCGAATGAGCAGCTTATATTTGGGGGTAATAGAGGTCCTTTGAAAGACTGTTGTCTTCCCATTTATTTATGGCCTGTTAAATCGCTCTAGTGTGCATTTACTAGTGAACGGTTAAATTAATTAACTGTAAGCCATTCATGACTTGAAAACACTGTGGCCCACTGGAGCTTTTAAAAACCCTCCATCTTTTTGGCTCCGCTTGATGGTTTAGCTTTGGCTTGGCTAAATAATGGCGGACAGGAAAAAAAGGGATGTAGATGTTTTGGGGAAATTCGTTTTATGACTGGGAAGTACATATCAACAATCTCAGATATTTATTTTAAAAATTGCTTTCATACAGTAATCAAATAGATGTATGAAAGTGTTGAAAAATATTTTTTGACTGCACACATTTTGTATCTTGGCAAATCTGTGCATGGTTTAAGACAATGTTAAAATCTGCTCTAAAACTGAAAGACACATGCAAGATTACTGGTGTCTAAAATAAAAAAACGGTCTCGGAAAAAACAACTTTAGGATCTTTAGGAAGAACTAATATGTGCTTAGCATTAGCTAACACGAACTAACAATGATAAATATAGTGTATCAGCATTTATTAATCTTTGTTGATGTTAGTTAATGGCAATACAATTGTTCATGTTAGTTTAGTGTGCATCAGCTGATGAAACAGTTAGAACAACACTTGTAGTAGTTGACAAACGACTATGTCCTATGATGTGACATAGAAAAAATGTTGGAGAAAACCAATTAAGATAAATCCAATTTGTAACTACATTTTAAGCTGTCACACCATGGGACAATCACCTATTTATTTGTCAATCACTTATTAGTAAATTAAAACAAGATTAATGAATGCTGTAAAAAGTATTGCTTATTGTTTGTTTATGTCATCTAATGCACAAACTACAGTGTTACCCACAAATATTAGCTGAAAACAAGTGTAAATATCTGCTTTCCTGAAAATCTTTTAAAGGGTTAGTTTACCCCCAAATTTTGTCATTATTTGTGTGTATTCGGAACACAAATAAAGATAGTTTTAAATGAAGATATATTTTACTTCTAAAACACATTCTCGACGCTTCATAAAATTACGTTTGAACCAATATGATCGCATGGATCATTTTAACAATGTCTTTACCTTTCTGGACCTTAAAAGTGAAAATTACCATGATGTCTATGAGGGGTCCTGGAAGCTCATGGATAAAATATATCGTCATTTAAAAATATCTTCATTTGTGTTTCGGGTGAGTAAATAATGACAACTAAACCTTTAAAACCTTTACCCTAAATACTTAACAACAGATTTTTTGCAGTGCACGGTTAGATCAATGTTTTTTTTTATTCTAAAAATTGAGCAGATGCCATCAATAAACAAACAACATGATTCTCCTGCTGACTTTCTCTTGGCGTACTTCCTTTAAAAAAAGATACAAATAATAGGGCATACAGCAGACATTCCCACTCCGCTCCAAATTGTGTTGCTGCTCTTTTGGTTTGAGCTCGATGTGTCAAGTGCAACCCGGATGGGATCAAATATTCATCAGTCTTTGCTTGTGTCATCACAAGTCAACAAGACGGCGGCGGCGAGAAATATGCTTTGATCAGAGCCTCACTGGAGTGCCTCCTTGTTTCTGCAACATCCTGATTACTCCTGTCCACTGGGACGCAAGCGTATCACTTTCACAGAGAAGAAAACCTGTGCTACGTTCAGCTTCAGACATCATATGACCACACACTCAAAGTTCAAGGTGGATTTGTTTATAGCTACGTCATTTCCTGTTTAAAAGTAGTTTTTGGCGCGTTTTGCAAGCATGGAGGCGCTTGAAGAAGCATTCGGTTGCGTTGTAGGTGGTGAGACAACTCTGTGGCAAACCTCCAGTGTTTTCCGCATACCATTTAAAGCACAAAGAAGATCGAAAGCACTTATTAGAGGCACAAAACTTCTTTTAGCTCTAGGTAAGTGTCTATTACCTACACAATCCAATCAGAATTGTTAGACTGGACCTAACTGAAGCAACGTCACACGCACATGACGACGAAGGAGGTTACTGTGGTGCGTAAAGCGAGTTACCCCTCCCACTTCTGCTAGTTTTACTGAGATGTCTTGTCCCGTGCGAACTGGCCATTAATATTACAGACGTCCTGAGGTAAAATTACTTTACCCCCACCTCCCCATGTAAATCTAATCCAGTCCGAATAGGACTAAAGAAACTTTACTTAAAGGGATAGTCCACCCAAATAAAAAAAATCAGTTTTAATTTATTTACCTTCATGTCATTCTTTGCACTCTAAAGTTTGAAATCTTTCATCATTTTTCACCCTCATGTCATTTTAAACCGGTATGAGAACGTTTTTCTCATAGAATTTTTTATTTTCGGGTTAACTATCTTTTTAAGTTTTCATCTACCTATTAAAGTTCCTTTTATGTGAAGAACAGGCCCATCGCAACTTAAACTGCTGACTAGTTAGGAAGCTCGCAGTGTTATGGAACTAGATAACCAAAAGTTAAAGGTCCAAAACTAGATCTATTGAGCACCACATGGGTAGACAAAACCAGTGATCTGTTTAAAAGCGATGTGGCATTAAGTTTTAATGGAGCACATAACTGATGTAACTTGCAGACTTTATAATAGCAGTTCAAAATAGATTCTGGCGGAGAAAGCCCATCAGAAACCTCTGAGGTCACCATCTGCACCACAAGAGCAGGAAACCACAGTAATATGCTGATGTTTATTAAAATTAGCCCTGCATGATTGCATTGATAGATCAGCTAGAAGAGAAGACACTCTGAACTGGTTTTTACTGCTTGTAGTTTTAACCTCTGATGTTGTTTGTTCACTGATCCGTTGTGCGATTAACCTTCTGCGTCTGTCACTGCCATGTTTGTGCCTCAACAGCCATTAAACAAAGTGCCAAACTTATTTATCCTCCAAGCCTTGCAGAAGGACTGCAAGCTAAGCATCACAGTAGATAGGGTGATAACCATAAATAAGATCTTCTGGATAGATCTTTAGTGATCTAGAGTTTCCTCTCTAGATCTCAGTGATCTTTGTGATGTCTGTTCTTAGATTCACACAAACGATATGAAAGTAACACAATATTCAATATGAACAACAAAATTTCTTTTCAGATTTCTTTACCAGGTAGGATTTACAATATAAGCAGCTTTGATGACAATGTTGATTAGTAATTCAATCATTTTTAAACATATTTGAGACAAAGTTAAAGGGATAGTTCATTAAAAAAATCATTCCTTCATCATTTACACACCCTCATGTCATTCCAAATCTGTATGATGTTTTTTCTTCTGCTGAACACAAAAGAAGATATTTTGAAGAACAACATTGGCCCCTATTGACTTCCATTGTATGGGCACAAAACCACTGAGACTTCTCTAAAATTATATTATTTTATAAGAAAGAATCATATACTGGTTTTGAACAACATGAAGGTGAATATATTTGGGTAAACTATACCTTTATATCACGACATTATACAGGTAGCATGAGACGAGTATGGTACAATCCTAGTAATTCTGTGCATTATCTCTAAATGACTGGCCATACAGCCATAGTTAATAATTTTGTACAAACTACATGCAGAAGACAAATCAACATGATCTTTCTTGATCATGTTACACATTTGCAAATACTATTAAATTAATTTTGAGACTATACATCGCAAGAAAAAGAAAAATGACTTTAGAGGAAGGGCGATGAATATTGCATGACAGGCATTAATCAGTAGAGGGCAGTACGAGTGCACACATGTCAGATATAACTCTGTTAAAGGATTATGTATTATGAATAATAAATAAGACATTTGATATTTAAATTTGATGTGAGGACTGTGCCTTCGTCAAAAGGAGGTTGATTTCACACCAGGTGTGTATTTGAAATAACAATTACAGACACAATGAAAAGATGAAACCTGTCCATAAAATTGATATGCTGGAGTTAATTAAATGCAGGTTCGTTCAGAGGGACGGGCTGCTACTTTTAGGGGTGACTGGCCTCCACAGTGTTTCACTTTGCCTTAGTTGAGACACAGTTGAGAGTGTCAAATGTGATGGCTCAATGTGACATTCATTTACTGGTCAAAGACATATTTTAAGAGGGTATTGACTGGGATTCTGATATGACCATGAGAAGGAATTGTGTCTCTATAGACTACCTCGGTATACTGTAGTTTGGGGTTGCCTGAAGTGTACACTCTGAGTTTATAAAAGATTAGCTTAAATATGTAAAATGAATAAAATGGCTTTGCAAATAGTAACCTTTACTTGAAAACAGTGAAAGATTGCACCCCAAAATGCATACATCACGAAAAAATGTCCATACATCCCGATACAAAATACAGATTTGGCGGTGGGCTTATTTGACAAGGATCAGTAAGCAACCACCCACAACACCCTAACAACACAGTAGCAATAACCCAGAACTACAACCCCAATCTAGCAAAAGAATATCAGTATGCTTACTATACTGTACCTAGTAATACCCTTGCAACCACCCATAGACCCTACAGATACAGCGTTAAGTCGTTTTACATATAATATAAAATGTGTAGCATAACGTCTGCAGCTTTCCTGTAGCTCAGTTGGTAAGAGCGTGGCACTAGGATGGGTTCATGGGTTTGATTCCAGGGATTGCACATACTTATTAAAAAAAATGTATAGTATAATGCACTGGAAGTTGCTTTGGATAAAAGTGTCTGCCAAATGTATAAATGTAAATGTAAATACAACAGAATATTCTTAGGTTAAATAGAAACAGTACTTTCAAAAACATTTACTTAACCTGTTAGCTGTCACCGTTCCTCATAAGGAACAACTATGTTATTTTCCTATTCACTTTAATATTTCATAGCTGAATTTTAATCTAATCATGACAAGCTGTAAATTGATGGAAAGGTATAAGACTCAAGATGACACATTTGACACATTTTCATAACAATAAACATGAACTAAACAATTTTAAAAAAGTGTTATTTATAAAAATGATTAAAAAAAAGACTTAAAAATGTTTAAATATCTACAAATGAAAAAATGTAGTACAGATGCAGTAGTACAGTGCATTTTCATGTGCGTACTCAATTTCTGCAGTGACAGTTATCTGGTTAAAGAAGGGGTGACATTGAAGCTTTTTAAAGCCTTTAAAAAAATGCATTCAAAAATATACAAAAAAATCTGCAATAAAACAATTACAGAATCTTTAAATTACAATAAATCAATTTTGTATTATAATATTTTATATAGACATCATAAAGTAACTTTTACCGTAGTCTTTCTTTAATCGAGGCTCTACAATAGCTGACTTCTCATTATGACCCGGTGCACATTTACACTCACACCTTCACAAAATATTTTTCAATGTCCTTTATTATTAATTACTTTATTATTATTTGCACATTTGAGGGCCAGTCTTTAAATTGATGAAAAGGTCAAAGGCTCAAAAATAAATATTTGATACATTTTCATAACAATAAACATTAAAAAATTAATAAAAATGATAATGATATTTTTAAAAATAGGCCTATCTGAAATAAAAATAAAAACCTAAAAATCATCAGCAAATAGAAGAAAAAAATGTGTAATGAAGTAATTAAGCATATTCTGGCAAAGAAATTAAGAATAGATTTATTTATTTTCACATAGACGTATAAAAGACTGTATATTCAAGGAATACTATCAAAAATATGAAAGTATTTCTTATTCCTACAGTATGCAAGAAGTAGAACAATTGGTCCAAAAGTTTTTGCTCAGGAATTGTCAGTGTCGGACTGCATTATATTAAAATGTGACAGGTGAGAGATGTATAATTCTGCTGAATGTGCTCTAGAATAAAGCTTGTCTCTGCAACCTGAAAAAGTGGTTCGAACTTTATTGAGGAGTTTGTGTTGCTGTATTGTGTGTCTTGGTGTTTGTTAATACTGTGTTGCACACCACTGGAAAAAAATAATTTTGAACAAAAACTGATCAAAACTTTGATCTTTGAAAACTTGTTTTCCCTGATGGTCCCCATTTCTCCAAAGTTAATAGTTACAGTGAAAATAAAAACAAAAGGCAAACTTATGTAAATCTCAAATGTGCTCAGCTGAAGTTTCAGAAACAAAGTAAAACATCCAGCCCCTGGTCATTTTAATTTGTGAACCTCATAAGTTTTTCTCCCCGAACATCGGACCGGCAGTCGCACAGCTATTTCGCCAAATCCCATTCGCTTTCCTGCCTCTCAGATCGAGCCAAACAAAGTCAGATCAATACAGATCCGCCTCAGGATGCCACAGTGTTCTCCGCAGATCAACAAACAAGCCACAGAACCGAGTAGGAGGTCTGATAGTCATCAGAACACGCTGAGATTGGGCACAATCTCACTTTATATCAGTACCTGCTCGCTGGAGCTCTCTGAAACGCTGGAGTTCATATCAGCACACAAGACACATGCTGCCAACCTCTCAGTATTCAGTGCCACCCGGCAGCCCAGAAACGCGCCTCCTGATTAACCGAATGCAACACACAGGCCTCTCGGGAACGGACGAGTGGGCCACTTTGGAGGACGGACTGGGTGCAGAAAATGAGAATGAAGAAATGAATTGATTGCATGCGGGTCTTTTCAAATGAGAGACGTGGCAAAGGCTGAGGGGAGTCAATTGCGAAAGACTGACAACAGGGCGGTGGCTCTGGGTACATAAACAAAGGCACCTATTAATGTGGAATAAATTGTAATGCTAGATGGATATTGATTACAAATCAATTACCATTACTAATTAGAAATGATAAACTCAAATATGAATTTCAATCATAATTTACTCAACCTCATGCCAACTCAGATGTATATGCCTTCTTGAGACGAATAACAAAATGTTATTTTCAAATGTAGACATGTTACAGTATATGGGGCTCAAAATGGTGAAGCTCCAAAAACCACATTATAAAAAGGTTAGTTCCAGTCCTTCTGGAAAAAAAATCTCTAACTTTAGATGAACGCAGCACTACACAAACGAAAAGATCCTTTCAATAGTGACACTTTGGGATTTTAAGCAATTAAGTCTGCAGTGAAAGATTTGGTTTCTGTTACGCTTTTGACTTGGAGACAAAACCTTTTGAACTCCGCGGTCCAAGAACTCGCTTTCAAACTTTCTCATCCGAGAACTTTCAGTCGATTTCAAAGGCGTACACGATGGCTTGTGATGAATATAAACAATAACATCTTCAAACAATGCTACTTTTTATATATTCCCTTAGCATAAAAGCAAAGCAGATTGTTGATGCGGTATGAAAGTGTGCAGAACCAGGCCCCTAAAGCATTCGCAGGTTGTCAAATAACGCATGTGTGGGAAAGCAATAAATCACCCCATCCGGCAATTTTCTCTACACCAGCGACTTGTGACATGGATCAAAAGGAAGAGCTTTTGTTCATACTCATTAGCCCGTGCATTGTAGCTTTTGTTTTTTCTTGAAAACCCACCACACAAGCACACAGACATCTTTTTGTTGGTTAATAACAGTGAATATATGTATCGGGCATCACCTCTTGCGGGTCACTTGAAGATGAACATCTCTACACAATCCACCTTTCATCTCCTCACTTTAATCTTCCTCTCATTACCTCTTCAATCAGTTGCTTTACAAGATTCCCACATCAAGAACATAGCTAGGCAAATCTGGCAATTTCCATCTATAAAAGTAATTCATCCCCCGTACTCGTATTATGGGGATGGAGAGGTCGAATCCTTGGGATGAAAAGTCTCATTTTTTCACACGATCTTGCTTTTCTTTTATCTGGTTTTCTTTAAGAGTTCCATCAAACTTCAATGACATCTAGTATAGGGCGTAAGGACAATCTAAAGTGAATGGAAATGTAATCGTTTTCAGATTGGCTCATGAATATTAATTAGGTGCACTGCAAATACAAATCAAAATGAATGTTTTACACTGTAATGTTTTTACTTTATATATCTTCAACTAAATATATTTTCCTTATTTTACATTATTAGTTATTTTACAACAGCACAAACCTAAGAAATTTATGTAGGTCTACGCGTATAGCAAAAAATTCACATTCACGTATAGCCAATGGGATATATCATATATTCTCTGAAAATAAATCTTGTTATTTTACAATATTTAATCTGATAACTGTCACAGAAAAAAAAATTTGTTTTTTTCCTTTTTTGATATTAGATATTTTTTCAAACATTTTTAAGTCTTTACATTTTTTGAGGTATTTTAATAATTTACAGTATGTTAATGTTATGTTTATTGTTATGAAAATTTGTTAAGTATTTCACCTTGAATCTTAGACCTTAGATCATCAATTTTTAGTTTGTCATAATTAGATGAAAATTCAACTATGAAATATTAAAATGAATAGAGAAATAACATAGGTGGCCCTCCTGAGGAACGGTGACAGTTAACATAAATGTGAGCAGGTTATCAGAAAGTTACATACATATTGTTGTCACATTTCAGTACAAATATTATTAAATTATTAGAGAAGGAAAAAAACTACATCCTTGAACTGAATGTATTTCCCTTTTTTATATCATTAGTTTCATTTTGTTAATAACATAATATCCCAGTGGGGTACAACAAAACATGAGTCAACATGTATTTTCTGAAAATGAATCTTATTATTTTACAAATATCTAAATATATGAGAACATGTTATCAGAAAGTTAGGCAAAGTAAAAAGCCCTTGTATAATAACTACAAAGGTACGGCCTGCTGCTTTCGATTAGTATCTTGGCTCCATGGTTAAATTGAGCAAGAAGTTGATTTTCAGCCAAATCACTCAAATAGTCAAGTCTAGTTCAGCATTCTTATCAAGCTTGTCCGGAGTCCACCTCTCCATACATAAATCCAATAAAACTGTCACACTTAATCAGTCCTCTCCGATTAAACTCATCTTCTCTTGACAAAGTCTTCATGACAGTAGCTAAAATATCTTGTGAAATCTGGACAATCCTACTGTAGAATTTCTAAATGTAATGATTTATGGTCCTCAAATTAGCTTATATAAAGGATATAGACCAAAATAAGGGATTGAGATATGGGTTCTGCCATTGCCAATCTCAAGAGGTCCAGACCTCATGCCTTTGTGATTGCCAATCCATGAAATTTCCTCCATCAATCATTCCTCTACCTGGACACTGAAGACAGGAAGATATTGCCTCATTATAAAGACTTTCTCCAAGCTACATTTGTTATTGTCACATTGTTAAACACATTACATATTCCAATACAGCTTTTTTGGTTATGGCTAAAAGTGGATGGATGGCTAAATACACCAAATTGGAGTTGACTGCTTTGTTTCGCTAGATGCGGAGGAACGACTGTTGAGAAACGCACATCTAGAGAAGAATGAAGCATCTCTAAGTGTATTCAGATTATGCAAATGGTAACGCTTAAGGCACAAAGAAAAACAGGAACCCTCTTACACCCACCTGTTACTGTACATAAACATAATACCTTGAACTTCAGCCAAGAACCAGCATACTAATACCAATCCACACCCCCACATAACTACGCCATAGATGGTTGATACATCTATAGTCTTGAACTTTCGTCAGCTTTGCTCTACTAGCTTTATTGATTTCTTGCAAACTCGCTCAAGGCAGGAGATCCTGTATGCATAAAAACTAGCTCTTCCAAACTGTTGGTTCAGAAGTAGTGTCAAAGTTATCCGCTTGATATCTACCAGGGCCTATTAAATGCCAGATCATAACACTTTTTTTTCACAGTATGAAGTACTAGACAGACATACAGCTATATACGCTACACAAATAAAGCTTTATGAATGCTGCCCAAAAAGAAAACAGAAAAAAATTACAGTACTAAGGCTTTCAATATTTGCAGTCAGAAGTATGTGGTAATTCATACTGATCTACAAAATTTCGTAACATCACATAAAAAGAAGTGTGAAAGCTTTTTAATTGAAATCTATAAATATCGCTTGCTGTTAAACGTTAATGAAAAGCAAACAAGAACAGCACTCTTGAAGTTGAGAATGTATGAATAATTCATAAAAATAAAACATCATAAATTAGAAATTACCGATTCATGAAAAAATAAAAAACTGATTTCAAGACCAGAAGTGATGTTACACTACAGCAATCACACAAGTAAACCTGTATCAATCTTGTTTATCTTTTAAAAGAACGCTTAAGTTTAACAAACAGCTTCTTATTTGGCTTTCCAATAAAAAAAAACTAAAGAACAAAAGTCAGATTGTTTTGAACATCAAGTTTCCATCAAAAATCCAAGCCCAACGAATCAGTAAACAAGTAAAGATCACACACAAACACATACACCCACCTAATTAAAAACTGTAGTTACACCCTAATCTCCTCCCCAAGTCATCCCCTTCCCAAAATCAAGTGTTAAAGTCGTGCATGGCACAATACCCTTGATCCTGCGTCTGATGACCCCCAGCCGGCACTTGAGCGAAACAGAAAACATATCCTCCTCAAGCCGCCTCTGCTCCTCTTCAGTGAAGGGAAAAAGAGAGGGAGAGCGGGGAAAATAGCTCCGAAGCACTGTGGAAGTAGTCACATGGCACTCTCAGGAGCTATCCGCCACTCCACAAAGGCAGGGAGACAAAAGAAGAAACGGCAATTGCTCATTCTCAACCTCTCTAACGTGTTACATCTCCAACCTGGCTGAGTAAAGTTGTGGCGCTCGAGACGAGGCAGCTTCTGTCAGAATGACAGAGCGAGTGAGAGAGGGAAAGAAAAAGCCAAGCAACAAACGAGCCCTGCCAAAGAACACCTCAGCATCTCCTTGTCATGTCTTTGGATCGGTACAAGAATTGTAATCAATATTTATAACTCCTCATCTTCTCCGACATCTCTCCTCTCTTTTGCTCCTCTTTCTTTTTTCCGTCATTTGTTCTGACATAGCTATTCGCCTTTTGTCTTTTTGCACTTTTGATTACTCATTTTCTGCCCCTATCTTTTCATTTCTCCAGCTCGCACTTACGCAGCCAGTAAAGCATTTTAAGCAAAAAGCATTTGGGAATTGGAATAGAATTACCCTCCTCTCCTTTCCCATTTCGAAAAATCCGCTCACAGGACGGTGTAATTAATCACGACAGCTCAGAAAACGCGCCAACTAATAAAGTGCTTGTTAGGGGATAATCGCAATACTCCACACAATTCATCAACTTCACAAGTCTCCTAATAAGTGAAGGAGTACAGTGTAGATGTAAAGAACAGAAATAAAACATCACTAGGCATGTACAAAAGTATACTTGTTATATGGTGCTTAATGTACATGCAAAAAGTACAGCTTAAGATGATCTTTTCGTGCACGAAAGTATTTCTACCTGCATAATAATAGTTAAACTAAAAAGGTTACTAAGAGTGGATGCACTTTTAATCATGATTTAAGGAAGTCCCCTGGGCTCTGTACTTGGCCCAAATAAATTCAGTGGCATGTTAAGTGAGCTCCAGGATTTACATAGATTACACGCAGGATATACTTTGTGAAAGGCAAGTTTAGCGCTATAAACAAAAAGGCACACAGACAAAATGGACAAATAAACCTACCACGATTTCATTTACATGTCTCCATGGTTTTATCTGATATTTATTAACATCAAACCAAAGTGACCAGATACTGTATTGTGGCAGCAATACATATTGTCAAAGATTCTGTGCCTTATATTTCCATACTTTTACTGTTGTGCTCTTGTCTTGCAATATCATATTCCAAGATATTGAAGTACCATAATAGTCCAGAGACTAGGATTCTCAAATAAAAAAGATCCTTGTTTTAAAAAAAGCTAAAGTTCACAGACCCATCAGATCACACAGTTACATAAATCACCCTTTTTTAGCGCTGGGACAAAGCTGGCCGAGATACTAACTACTGACCATTTGAAATTGGCTTCCATTATGTTTTCCAGCCAATGAAGGCCATTTTCATTACTTCCACAGACATTAAGAATTCCTAAATGCCACATTATCAAAAACACCGGATGTCCTCTGGTCCATTTACATGCTTCTGAGAGTAAAAACCGTGCTTTATGATGTTTCTCTGGTCAATTAAAAACCCTCAAGCAAGAAACGCACTACGCAAAGGGGAATGGTCAGCCTTGCAAGCACTGGTTGTACATACATTACGCACATACCATAACAAATCTAAGGGAGATGACTAAGTTACATTTAAATAAAATGGATTTTGTTTTTCTTTAGGTAGCTAGATATAATCACACTCTTAATTTGATAACTGTAACCGTTTGTTTAAAGAACCAATCTAATCAAAGGTTCTTAAAAAAAATCTCTTCTTTATTTCTTTTTAAAGTCTAAAGAACCTTCCTCCTCTACAAAGAACCTACAAAGAAACCACAAAAAACGATTGGCACTTATTGCTCACAAAAGTGCCTCTATAGCAGGACCCCGGTCCGAATCCGGACCACAAGATGCGTCCATCCGGACCGCAAAGCATTTTGACACAATTAAATAAATAAATGGCAAACGCTATTTAACGTTATTATAAAATCCAATTTATATCAGGCACATAAAGTCAGCTCAGTAGCTATTTGGGTCCTACATCGACACAGGTTTCGAAAAGGCGGCGCTAACAGCGAACAGTCACAGACAGTGAAGAGAGCAGAGAGCGGCGTGAACAGTCACAGACAGTGAAGAGAGCAGAGAGTGGCACACGCCGATACAACTTTCGATGACTGAAAAACAATGGCATTCTCAAAAATGAGGAAAGTTGACGCTGAAGAGAGTGTTCAACATTACATTTAGTAAAGTACAGACAATACATGAGAATGAAGATAAAATGTGATATGAGATGTGATTTAATTGAACCAGAGAGGTTTGTGTTCATTGATTGTGATTGTTAATCTCAGTTTAGGTTTTCCTTTTAAGTTGTTAATGTTGAAATGAATGCATGTTGTGCAGATTTAGAGATGCATTTTGCAATGTTCCCTTCATATTTTTGTCAGACATTGTTACTGGATAAATTGAGATATTTTGTACCAAAGCAACTGAAAGGACATACAGTAACAGAACAGCATTAAAATGAGATCGATTTGTGGATTATTTATTCTTATACATATGAAGAGACATTATTCAATATACATGATAACATTATATTTTGTTCAATAAAAACAAATATTTACACTAATTTCTTGAGCCGTCAATTTCTGTTTTTACGTGCAGTACATAATTGTCCGGACCTCGGCTGGTGAGGAGAGTTCATTTACTGGACCTCAAGCAATTTTAGTTGAAGACCCCTGCTCTATAGGTTACAACAAAAATGTTGTCTTACAGATTTTCAAATCGATCAAATTGCACTTCCCTACCTGTGCCGCAAATTGGCATTCAATAGTTTCTATAAAAAACAAGACAAGTGACCGCAGACAGCTTGAAATAAATGTTATGTCAGCTATGAAGGCACAACTGACTTTAAAAGGTCCTCCTATACTTCAATAACAAGATGGCCTCGTTTCATATACTGTAGCTTCATTAAAGAAACGACAGTTATGCAATGTAGTTCATAATTAATTCTTCCTTTGCCTCATCCGCTCAGTGCAGCACTTGACAAACAACATTATTAAACAGAACCCAAGATCACTTTTATGAAATATGCACTGTGCAAATTCTTTAAATAATTACTTGACAAAGAGGTATTTCACAGAAGAGTAACTGTGACACATTTCCTCATTAACAATTATGTGTTTTTGCTGTCGTTGTGTCAGGTAATTCATCACTAAGCCCACACAGAATCTGTGAGTGCAGAATTATTACTTTTATTACTTAAGTGTAGTGTTGATCTTCTCCTCACATGGGTATTTAAACTGTCAAATATTGACATCTGAACTATCAGTATGATTAAAACTTTTGATAAAAACTTGGTTAGCATATTAAAGTTGCCCCTATAAAAAGTGACAACTTGTCCTGACCTGACAGTTAAAGTCCATCTGAACCGAGATTGACTTTAGCATGCACTTCCATGTGAAACATGGATGTCATCACCAAAATGTCATCACCTAATATTATGCACAAAATAAATAGGGTAAAATGACTAAAAATAATGGCATTGTCTAAAAACAAATTCTCATTTAAAATGCTTTTGAATTGAAGTTTGTAAATCTGAGTGTTTGACTCAAAACATTACAGTTGCTGAGATAAAGTACAAGTGACAACTCCCACCAGTCTGCCCTCACCAATTCTTTTAATTCTTACATAATTACTTGCCAAAGAGATATTTCATAGCAAAGAAAACATGATATATTTCATCATTAACTATATCAGGTATTGCATCACATTTATATTCACTACTGCACCGATGCAGTACTGCCAGGTGATGAACAATCTTCTTTCCCAGTTTTCCACGCTACACCTATTTTATCACACATTCCACAAAAAGAAAATTCTCCCAAAACTTTTAAAAGTTTATACAGACTGTAGCACAAAATTGAAAGACTTGCGCTTTTCTTCATTTCACTCAAAGAAATGCGAAGGAAATGCAGCTTCATTTTGATCTACTGTGCGATTTACTCGTAAACTTTGATTGAAATGCGTGCTTGCCGCCCACCCTGAAAAAACCCCAAAACTAGGCCATTTCCAGAATAGCAACCTATTTTGTTCCATATAATACAGTTGCCAAACAGAAAATGAATAAGCCACTAAAAAGGACATGTATGGTTCTCTGCTGTATCCATCTTTCTCTCCATCCCCGCCCGTTCTTTCCATTCTCTGTCTATTGCTATTCTAGTCATTTTTTCTGCCTTTTTCCAATCGTGCACCAGGATAAAAGGCTTGTGTTTTACACAGTAACAGAAAACAGTAGTTTAATGTACTAAAACAGTTGTGAAACTAGATGCCGCATCATTCTGGTAATGAGAAATCCCATGTGGCTGCAGTCACGGCTGCAGGTTGAGCGCTGTCACAGCACTAAGACTATCAGCTGTCAAATCTAATGGAGAAAGTCTGTTCGCTAATGACACGGTAGAGCCGAGTGTCAGTGATGCCCTGGAAGGCTCCCTGATATTGATCTGTGATTGGCTGAGCCTGATCTTGGGGAAAGTAGTTATTTTCGGAGATTATTTTCTATTCGGTGAACTGAACCTGAAAAAAAGACTATGGGAAGAAACTAAAACCACATGGAACGTGCAGAAATGCAAGTAGTGAGTTTAAAATTGGAGTTTATTGGTGAATAGTATTGTCATTTGTGGAGGCTTCCATTTGCTCTTCTCTAGTTTATTTGTTTAATAAGAGCAATCGACAGATTTTTGGCTAGTCCAAATTAATGATTAAAGCTGCAATCAATTCTTTTTTGCTTAAAAACTAACAAAAATCAGTTATTGAGCAAATACATTAAAATCAGTTATTGAGCAAATACATTAAAATCAGTTATTGAAACGGTCTAAATCTTACCTCGATTTACCATATAATTTAAGCTGTTGAGTACGATTTGGTGAGAAATATCCGTTTCACATCATTTGACTCAAACCAACATGAAAAAACATATGTAAAGTAACCTGCATTGTATGTTTCAAACTGAGATGGCGATAAAAACAAAAGTCAGATCCACCGACAGTTAATTCATAGTGCCCTTTAATTTCCAACTTAATGTTAACAAATATTGTGAAAAATAATGTAATTTATACCTAAAAAGAATCTATCATGAACGTCATCATGAAATACATCATCTTCTGTCATGAAATTGTATTTTATATATTAGCAATATATCAGCCACCCTGCTTTACAAATTCTGGAACTGACCTATTCTGCATATTCACTTATTTATTAATTAAATTACACAAAATATTTGTTTCTGCACATTTTGAACCCTTTTTTCCTCTTGAGGTCCTTTGCAAATACATAGTTTGGAAATGTAATGCTACAAAGACTGTTGGGCGAAGTTGGAAAAGGTTGCTTATGACCTTCCTTCGCAATCACAAAGACAAATGAGACACCTTACAGACTTATGGATTTCAGATTAAGTTTGTCATTAAGTAGCAGAGCCTCCATGTATCTCTTCACTTGACTCGCACCACGGTTCAGCGCTCCTATTTCTACGTACTCCTATAATCCTTGCTCTCTGTATATGATCAGACCTCATACTCTGACGCAACACCACGCAAGAGCAATTAAACTCCAATCTGTTGCTTCTCTCCAGCTCTCATCAGCCTCTGGAAAACTGAGAATTATTGATGCACTCTAAACCACCGTCATTCACGACTGGATACGATGTCTCCAGAAGAACATAAGAGAGACCAAAAAGGAAGAGATGAGAAAAACAAGGTCTTAACCGCCCTCACACTGACGTCACATTCCCAACCATTTAAACCATTGCTTTCACCTCAATTGCCTGACAAATGTTGAACATCAATGTGAAGATCAATCACAAATTGTACGAGAGCTGAATAGCTCTTGTGAGGGATGAATCATTTGTTCTTTGATCTGAGCCTCTGGCTACTCATCCCATAAAAATGCCTTGCAGGATGTTGGGCTTGATGCAGTATCTCCAAAAAGCTAATGGAGAATAAAACCTAATGCTTAGAGGAGCATTTAAGTGTGTAAATGTCTGGGATTCTGTTGAAATTGAATACTGAAGTGTAGACAGTAGAGAATTCAGCCGAAAAAGCCAACAGAAAAGTAATATTGATTTTTATTATAAGAATGAAGATGTTTGTGACATGCAGCTGTGTCAAAGCAGCTTTTGGCATGAAACTTAAAAGCTTTCAACAATTCAGATATCAAACTGTCTCTCAAAAGCAACTTGGAGATCACAAGAAATATGACGCAGCTAGTTGAAGAAACATAAAACAAGTGTTCAGATGCATTCTAGAGGAGGGTTCTCAGATCTTCTTAAACCAATGACTTTATTTTACAAAATCATATCCATCTGCAGAGCCACAGAGTCATGCGTTACGACAGTTTCAAGTCAGCAACTCCAAATTGGAGTTATGGTGGGGCATCAGATCCATAATGTGGGTGTCATTTAATGTTATGAGTCACTTAAACAGTTTTTACATTATTTCAACTAATAACAAGTCATTTAAACTCATAAAAATAAGTTGAAATTGTGTAACTTAATTTGATGTGTTGAAATGACTTGTAATGACTTGAAATAATGTAAAAAAACATAGACGGATCTTTCTGTTAGATTCACATACTCATGTGCTTGTCACACAATGCTGTGCCATATACTGTAATGAATTGTTACCGAAAAACATAAGTGGTCTGGGCCAATGCCCTACCTGATGTCCAGATACTACATAACCTGCATGTTAAGAGGAAATAAACGAAGTAAGCTTCTGTACACAGCTCTGTGTTTGAATGTCTTTGCTTCCCTGATATATCAGCGCATTAATGCACATTGCAGAACACCCAACTGAACCTAGACAAGTAAGATTTAAGCAAGAACTGTTTAGAAGAGTTATTGTATATCAATTTATACGCATAACAAAATCAGTATCAATAATGTTATATTGATACAATGTAATCTACACTATATATACAATTGTATTATATAATACATATAATAACACAATTTTAATATACTGTATTATACCAAATTAAGTGATCTCCAAAACATTTTGGCTTGGAATCATATATTGCAATGTGATTCATATCGGTGCTGGTTGATTTGATTCAAGGGTTAAAGGGATATTTCACCCCAAATTAAAAACTCTGTGATCATTTATTTATCTGTTATTTATTTATGCTGTTAAAAAACTGTATATTATTCTTTCCAACACAAAAGAAAATATTGTAAAAAATGTCTTAATGTGTTTTTGTGTCCATATAATGGAAGTCAGTAGGGGTCTCTTTCAATGATTGTTTCGCACCCAGAGTTCTTTAAAATAACGTCTTTTATCTTCTGCAGCAACAAGTCTATAAAGAAAAGCTAATGAAAATAATTATGGAGCCATGCTGCCTTTTGACATTGTATTTATTATATAACTTGTCATGCTTTTCATTTCCCCTTAAATTTAAGGCTTAAGTCTGAGAAACGCTGTTTAGATGCTAATAAAAGTATTGCATAACCTTTTAAAAGAGATCTAGCCTGACCAGGTTTGGAGACCAGCTGAGACTATAACACCATCTAATGTTGGAAATATGGATACGACAAGTCAACCTTCTCTGCACATCGCTGGCCTATGTAGGAGACAAAACTAGCCGTTACATTAAAAAAAGGATGAGGACGTACAGGACTGAGCTTCAAAAAACATTTTTCAAAACAATAAGTGCGGCACAGCCCACACGAACCTCCACAAACAATGAACGTGCCTGCAGCATATGGTGGTGGTGAACATCATGCTGTGAGTCTTTTCATCACTGGCAATTTGGCATCTCGTGCAAACTATAAAGGAAATACTGCAAGAAAAGCTGTTTTATAAGAGAATTTGGAGAAGGTTCATCTTAAATTGAAACACAAAGCAACACCGTGTTTCGATCCAGCAATGTCCCAGCTAATCTGGTGCAGACGTTACACAATTGAAGCACAATTTTCCTAAACAACGCAAAAGAACCTTAAAATAAAAAAGTTCTATATTGTTTAAGCTACAAAAATCTAAACAATTATATTCAATTCAATTAAAGCCAGAGGAGTATGAATAAAGTAACTAATTTTGCAACTGTACATGTATACACAACTGCACTGTATACATGAACTCGAAAAAATCATCTGATATTATGTTCACAACACTAAAGAATGCTGGAGCCAAAAGATCCAAAGACGGTCTGTTCCATTGCCGCTATAATCAAACTCTCCTGTAATATCCTTCAGAGATTTTTATCATCAGAGATAAAGGTGAACTCCAGATTTTAAGCTCTTTTGCATTGCAGAAGAGATGAATAAGGTCATGCAGTCGCTCCAAGAACAGAACGCATACTGATGAGTCAATCAAAATGCCTTCCAAGATTTCAAACTGCAAGAAAAACTAATTAACCAAAACTGCTGCGCAACAATTCACTCCGTTTCTTTTATGTGTAGTTCTGTGTGATTAGGTTTGAATCTTTATGCCACTTCATTCAGGTTTGAAGGAAGAGATGACAGGCAGCTTTTTCTTTTACCCGAAGGTTTCTGAAATCCTGTCAGCGTTGTCTCACACTTTCTGCGACTTGCATTTATCGCTTACAGAACGAGCTGTGAGTGTAGGCACATAGCTGATCTGCGATAAATGAACAAACTTTGAAGGTTAGAAAATATTTTTATTATTATTAAATTATTATTATTATTTTACAGTAATTTATTATATTATATTATATTATATTATGCTATATTATATTATATATCATGTCATGTCATGTCATGTCATGTCATGTCATATTATTATCTTTATTATTTTGCAGAGATTTTTTTGTAAAAAATGAAAATTATTTATGTGTAGTAATGAAAATGATTTATGTATAGTGTAAGTGGGCAGAATAAAAAAAATCGTGGTTTTCGTGAGATTTAAATGTGCCTCAAAACATCAGAAAACATTATATTTTTCCTCATACTATGGTTACTACCTCATACTCTGTTAAAATGGTGAAAATGAAGAAGACTAAGACCAAAACACTCATTAAAAGACAGATAGACTTGAATATAGACTTGAATATAAAGACTCACACTATGGTTAAACTTTAAGTGGACATTACATTAAAATATTACATTAAAATGTCACTAATTTGGCTAAAACAGATCCATTGTTGCGTTAACTTTTGAGTGGTTTTCAGTTTGTCTTTCTGTTCATTACATAAGAATAACTCAAATAACCTTCAAGTTGACACCTTTGTGTAAGCCAACTTTCAATCCCTCACAGAGGGCTGGCTACGCTTAGCTATTTATTTTCGTTCTGTTCATTTTCGTCATTGTGTAAATCGGCTGTCGAACTCTGCACATGGGCCAAATGTTCTGCATATTTATGAAAATCTGGTTTACCCTTTTATAGAAATGCTGCCTTACAGGTTATCTGAATCGTTTTTAATTGGAGTTTATCATATGGCTGATTTGACACAGTGACAAACATAAAGCTTAATGCAAGTTTCACTCATACAATCAAACAAATCAGATAGACAGATAGACAGATAGACAGATAGACAGATAGACAGATAGACAGATAGATAGATAGATAGACAGATAGACAGATAGACAGACAGATAGACAGATAGACAGATAGACAGATAGATAGATAGATAGATAGATAGATAGATAGATAGATAGATAGATAGATAGATAGATAGATAGATAGATAGATAGATGGATGGACAGGTAAGACAGACAGAGAGACAGATAGATAGATCTTCTAAAAAAAATTAAAATTATAAAATTTTTCTATGTATCAGCTGTTTTCTATAATAATTGTCTATATAAAATTTTATATAGAAAAGCAACGTGAAAACTGCCAGGGGAAAAACAATTCAGAAGGCTATAAATATTCAAGCTTTTTAATTAAATACGATAAGCAATTCATTACCATAGCTCTGCAGATTACATCTAGTCAATGATGCATCATCCACTTCGTGAAACGCGGCCCTCAAGGCCACGCATATACAAAATAACTGTTGAAATTAGTGAATTAACGCAGGAGAGAAAAGATGATGTGCTTTGACCTAATTTCACTTCACACAAGCTGGCTATGACTGGTTAGGATAGAGTTATATCAAGTGCCTGCAAATGAAGCAGTGTTCACGGTCGGTATGAGATGACATATGCCTGCCATGTTTAGTCAAGGTTTCTGGCTGCATTTATTTGGGCTTTTCTGTATATCATATTTCACAAAGCCAAAAAGGAATCCCACAAAAGAGATCTCTTTAATGTCTCAATTGTTTCCCCTAGACAGAAATAGGAATACGAGTTTTAGGAAGAGATTTTTTTTGTCCTGAGTCTCTGTAAACATTTCTCTTAAAAACAGACCAGAGTAATATCACAAGTAATTTTTTTTTGAAGATTTAATAATAGAGCCTATTTCTTCAAAAACAAATTTCTTATTTCTTTTTTTAAATTCTTCAAAAAAACTAATCCACTGTTATCCACTGTAACACATAGTGGTGCAACGATCACAATTAGATCACAATGACAATATATCGTGCCACAATATATATGTTACAGTCTTAATTTAATAGCCCTAAACTATTACTGTGTGTCAACAATTGCCACAGATTTCCTGTCAGTTGGTAAGACAATGGCGCTAGCAACTCAAAGGTCATGGGTTCGATCCCAGGAATTGTACATACTCATAGAGATGTGTAGTTGCCAAATGCAAAAACATAAATGCAAATTTGTTTCTATATTTATTTTTCAGAACTTTAGAAGAAACATGAGAGGTGATCTTTACAATTCCAAGTCTCCTTGGTTAGAAATTGGCCGAGTTGGCCGAGAAAGTGCTCCTCTTGGATGAATTTCGAGGAGAAAGATCTTTCCTCACCTTAAATCTAATCAAACCCTTCTTACCTGTGACATAAATCAAATATAGTGCACAGCCATGTAAAAGAGGATTATTTATTTCCTGCAGTTCCATATGCCAGCCAGCATTCATCATTTCATATTTGCTACGAAATCAAATTTGTTCGGATTTCATCCCACAATCTTTCAGACGCCCTCGCCGTTCCCATGATGCATCAGAAACCTACTGCTTCTTTCTCTCTGTTTTTTTTTTTTTTAAAGCAGAAAGTGAACATTCGCAGTTAGATAAATAAGATGACATATCAGAAAGGATGTGAAGCAGCAGGCGACAGAAGGAATCTATGGTAGATCTACTGTAGCTGTTGTTGTCTCTGTTGTGCAGCATTCATAAAATATTCAGCATCCACGGCTGGGTTTATTACTATACATTGTGCGTTTTGACACTGCATGAAATAAAAAACACTTTTATGGCCATGGACTTTTACAGAACGAGACCGCAGTGACAGACTCTACGGTTCTTGATGTAAAAAAAACTTCAAAGGTCAGAAGGCAGATTGGTGTCATAACGGTCTTCAGCATCCCGAGAGACTCAGAGCTCATATTGTTTTCCTCGCTGCCTGAATTCACAAGACTGTTGACCTGAAGAACAAGTGAAATGTACAGCTGGGACTATGAACAAAAATGATACAAATTCTGTGCAGTAAATGTACAACACAAGTTTTTTTTTGTAAAAACATTTCAGAAAAACATTTTGTGTGTTGCATATACTTTTATTTCGATAGATTTATTTCATACGTAAGATTATTTATCTAGTATAAATATGCTTAAAATTCAATTATTACATGAGAGTATTGTTTATTAATTTTACAATGAAAAATATTATGAAATCTATATTATATTGTCGTATGAGTACTATGCAATTGGCGTTGAGATCATATCATTTGTTGTTCATAATGGCGTTCTTATCTCTAATTTTTTTACTCTATACTTGGACATGGAAACTTTTAAGACACTTCTGGGGCTTAAAAGTATCCATTTATTCTCATGATTAAATTCTTTTTTATAAATAAGTCTTTAATTTCCAGATGAGATGATTATTACGGTAGCTATAAACGTGGAAAAAATGTCCAAAGAAAGATAAAGTATACTATTAGTCACAACAGAACCCATTAGCACTATGCGACACATATTTATATTGCATTACGAATTTTTATACCGCATTACACATATTTATATTGCATTACAAATTTTGTTAAATAGATGTGAAATAATTTGTGTGAAATAGAGCTTGTTGCAACAAGCCTATCAGTAATTAATTTTCTAGTCAAGACTTTAAAGTACGTGCCCATGCAGAATATTAATTCTTTTAAGCATTATTTATTGAAGTATAAAGCGTGACAAGCCATGTACAAGCCAAACTCATTGATTGTGATTAAATTCAAAGCGTAAATCACAAAGTCAAGAGTTACTAGAAACAAAACGCAGCAGAAGATTCTTCAGAAGGTCTTTCTGTGAGGTTAAAGGAACAGTTCCCAGGTGCACTCTGAGCATGTTAAAGGCTGGAAAGATATGGTATATTTAGCACCCCGCGGATCGTTCTTGTTCTTTTTTGTCATGCTGACTTCATCCAAGTTACAAGAAACCGAGTCACTTTGGTTGCCGTATTTAGACATGGATTTGCAGTAACACGATTGATTTTAATACAGTTCCTTTCAGTCGACTTTGACCAGCAAGCTTGTGTTGGTCTATACCACAGTTTGTGCCACCAGTGGAAACCGAACAGATTATGTGTCACGGAGACATCGAGAAAATAACTACTACATCATAGGAAGCTTGACTGGAACTTGTAAACAAGATGTTGAAATGTGTATTTTCAGACTAATTTTGCTATTTAAGGACATTGCTCGTAATTTCATTGTACCCAATACAATGACAATAAAGGCGTTTATTCATTCAATCATTGTGTCTCATCAACAATATAATAGTGATGCCTAATTATACAATGTTGCTTTTATATTTTTTATATTATAATTATATAATGTTGCTGGTAATTACTGAGTGTCATAAGAATCCAGTACGACTATAAAGTGAGAAGCTTCATTAAAGAGAAAGAGATCTCTTGCAAATACATCTGCAAAAATATCCCACCATGTTATAAATAATATATCAGATGTAAAGCAATGTAATCTACTTGGAGTGAATGGGAGATGAAATATTTAAGAACTGACTGAGATGGAACATATTGAATGTTATGGATCTAGTTCAGTGAAGCCCAGGAGAGCTTGTGTCATTTGGAGCATTTGTAATTCTTGGAACTGAAAAGTTTTTGATATTATTACTCGCCATAACGAACAATATACGTGTTGCTATGTGACTGCTTGGATGTTCTGGTCGGTTGCTTGGGTTGAGCCAAAGTCAAAAGAGCCCAGATTCATTAGGCTGCGTCCGAAAGCTTAGGCAGCTGACTTGTTGCCTTGCCTTATCAGTCAATGACTTCAGAGACAGCATTCGTGTATGAAGGCATCTCCAGAAAATGGTTTCGAACAGGCTTAATAGGCAGCAGAACTTATAATAGAAATAAAGTGCGTTTTGGCAATAACCACATCGAATATTTGAAAAATTACAATACTAATTTCTTGTTAGAAATGCAGTCAGATGTTGCTGAAAGTACAACTTTTTCCAAAGGCAGCATTTCAGAGCTTTAGGCATAAAGCTCTAAAGCACAGCATAAGTTCTCTGGACATGGCTTGGGTCCCTCCATCTATGCAAGGCTATTACAAGTTACATTTTCATCTGCCAGGAGAAAACATCGTGCTTATAAAAGTAATAGAACTTCTACACAAGCAGCATGATTTCTGAAATGTATGTAACACAAAAAACGCAAGACAATTTACAGTGTGTGTCAAAGTTAAATACATTGTGACAGTCATTGTCATTCTTTTCTGGCCAATTTTTCTTACTATAAAAAAGAAAATGGTATGCACAAAAACATCAGTGCTCAATAATAATAACAATGTTACATTAATATTTATTTCAAGCTGAATATATAACTCTCTATTGTTAACTCTTGTTTGAAACAGTGGAAAAGTTGCAGAGTTGAAAAGTCTTTATGTGTTAAGGTCGAATGACGTCAAACTGAAAATTTGCTGCAAAGTCTGACAGACAGCTTCAAAATTAATTTTTAAAGTACACGGGGCTCTTAAATACTTGATTTTGATTGATCAGTCGTAACATTCAAAGGTATTCCCAGATAACAACCACACAAAGCCTGTAAAAAATAATTTACTTACAACTAAATCAGATAGAAATATGGCTAATTATTAACATTTATGAGATTATATTACAAATGATTAAACCAAATTGCATGGACTTGTTTGAATTTCATGTCATGTCTAAAGCTGACTTTTTTATCTGTTTTTGCTACAAATAAGCTAATAACATTTCAAATCAACATTTCATGTCCAATAATTGACTCATGTGGTATCATATCTTCTTATCATAATCAGTAATAATATAGTAAGACTGATAATGTACTTGCTCAGTAACTTATTTCTGTTTATTTTCAACCAAAAAAAATTACAGACTGCAGCTTTAAAAGATATATTCCTATACATTGGTTTACTTTAAGCATTTGACATTAGGGATGTCCCAATCAGGTTTTTTTGCCCTCAAGTCCGAGTCATTTGATTTTGAGCATCTGCCGATACCGAGACCCGATCCGATACTTCTATAATACATAAAAAAGAATAAAGAAGAGCGAAGAAACAGATCCAGGGTGTTCCTTATTTTTTATTTAATTCACCTTATTTTAACATTCAACAACTCTGTTAACAAACAGAGCACTTCTGTGAGGTAGCTTGAACAATCAAGTAATAAATAACATAAATTCTTCACTTTTGGACTTTAGTGCAACAGTAAATATAAAAAAAGTCTAATATGAAAACAAATAGCAGCTCAACTTAAAATACCCCGCAGGCATGTAAACAAATAAAAAAAATAAAAGTGCCACAGTGTTTGCAAAGCCAGTAATGTGCTTTTAGGAACTGTACTCCTAACTCTTACTGCGCTGTGTGGAGTCAAGAGGTCTAACTCTGTGCCACCGCATAACTATAGATGTGTTAAAATAATGAGAATGTGTTAAAATAATGAGAATATGTTGGAGCCTGTGGCTGAGTGGACATCCTCCAGACCTATACAAAAATTATGAGAATCCGGCTCTGGCATCCTTATATAAAAATTATGATATATATATATATATATATATATATATATATATCCGAGTCCTGATCGGGAGGTAAATTCCGATCGAGTCTGAAACCACGTGATCGGGCCCGATTTCCGATCACGTGATCGGATCGGGACATCCCTATTTGACGTTGTGCATTTTAAATAGCCGATTTTAAAACACCTGCATAGCAGTGCTGCAGCAATGCTGTATAGTCCCAGTAAAGTATGACAAATAGGGTTGTCCATTCTCCACAATCTACAGAACTCAGAACCGGCATGCAAAGCCCCATGTGAATTGCATTCAGCAATAATTTTGTGGCCATATTTAAGCTTTATCTAATGTCAGCATTCACAAGTTGTTCTATTAAAATTCACCACTAATCCACAAAGTTAACTGGACATCTGCACAACAATCTCTAGGTGTTCTTGGGGCTCACTGCTGTAACAACACCAAAGTCACAAGTTTGATTCACAAAAAACACTAATTAAATATGTGACACTGGCTGTGAAAACCAAGCTAAAGTCTCAAAATCATAATCTCAATTATGACAAAATGAGCATCAAAGTTTGATTCCACCTATGATCACCTATGATCTTTGATGTCATTATTAAAGATATCAAAATTATATATTTTCACAAAATGTTCATTACATTATGTAGGATGATTTTATGTAGAAAACAGTAAATCACAAAAAATGACTTTGGTCATATATAAACTGAAAGCTCTGCAAGTTATTTAAGATAAAAGCACTGGCCAAACGTATATGCACATGACTGGCTAATACATATGACGGGCCAAATATGATGTAAAAGTATAATTTTTCTTTCTTCTAGCATTCATTTTTCATGCATTTCATATTTCATTCGGCAGATTAAATATAAAACCAAACATGAGAGAAACTTAAGTGTCATCAAACTTCATATCTGATACTGCTCTATTCAATTACCATGAGGTCCAGAGTCATTATTTAAGCCTGTCATAACAGCAGTGTGTTTCACTTAATTAATATTGGTAAAGCATCACTGATCTTTGAAGAATTTACTGTGTCAAACTCTATTGAAAATAATGCCAACAACTAAAAAAAGGTGCCCTGCTGACATGATAAATAAAGCACCTCACCGGAAACACTCATTTCATCAAATATTAAAAACCCTAATGCAAAATCAATTAAGTGGAAACAGCATTAGGAAACGGAGACGTCCTCCGCATTGTACTCAAAAGTGTCGACGTTAATTCACTCCCTTTTTCCTCAGAACAAAGCCGAATTTAATAACTGACACCAGAACTGCAGAAAAAAATAAAAGCTTTTTTCCCCCCGTGTATGATACGGACCACCACAGGTCAAAGTTATTATCGAACCCACAAAGCTGTAATGAAACAGGGATTAGAGAGGGTGGAGGGAGAGGAGGCGAGGGAGCGCGAGAGAGAAAGTTTTGCCGGGGGTGGTCTTACCGCTGATGCACAGGCTGAGAGAGCACAGACTCTCCTCGCAGGTCTCCGGACTCTCCGCCTCCCAGTGTGACCCTCGTTCCCTTTTCCTGGGGGACATCTGCCGTACGACGTTCAGCACGCGGGTGACTCTGTCCATCCTTCGCTCGGCTTTGCGCGACCCAATGTCCCACGATCCCACCTTGCTGTGTCACATCAGACACGCCGAACCTCCGAATCACGAGTCGTTCAGGCTGCTGGGATGCAGAATGCTTCTTTTTTTCTCTTGCTGCGAGCCGAGAGCCGTGAAGGAAAGGGGGGTGATAAATAGAAATATATGCCAGTTTCCCTCTCGCGCTGTGAAGCTTCCCTGTTCAACAAGGAGCGAGTTGATCTTTTTTTACCACCCTCCCTCTGTTCGGCATGCTCTCTCTATTGCTCTCTCTCCCCAGCTTTCATCTTCATCATGAGGGTCTTTTCTCATTAGCTAATAATACCTGGTTAGAATTGGAAAAGGAGAGGTAGGGGTGACCTGCACGACCGAGGACAGACCAACGGCCGTGAAGTGGCCACACTTCAAAGCTACGTTTTGTTACGCCTGAAAGCATGTCAGGGTTATAAAAAGGTGGCCTTTTGATATCAGAATCAGATCAAATCTCGCACGCTTTGAGGGTGTTCACAACCGCTTGACAGTGCACAGATAGCACGTTTATATGTGCATTATCTCTCATGCATTATTGCTTAACATTTATTGTATACAATGGTAAGTTTGGGAATGGTTTGAGAAGTCCTATTTATTTCTTCAACTGAGATATAGGCTCTCAATAGTGAAGAATAGATACGACTAGATGAATAGCTCTATTCATGCTCTCAATAGACAAATAGATAACTTTTTAAAGCAGATCTACAATAAACCCTGATATAATCAAAGCTCATAAATTCACTGAGGAACCACATTACCCATAACTGAACCAAGAGCAATGTACATTATTCTGACTCAATTTCACATACACAAAATAAGCAGTTCATATAAATATGTTTTTATATTTTGTAATGCCTCAGAACTGAATGGTTTGCTATATGGCTCGACTATAAAAAACAAAGCTTTTACAAAAGAAAGCTATTCTCACCCCAGCTTCATTTGATCGTTGAAAGTTGTAACATTTTTAACTTTGCTCACTGTCTTAAAAACACAGCACTAATGGAGAGCTATACTAAGATTACAATGAGACAGATATCTGGTGCATATGTACTAGGGATGTCCCGATCCGATCACATCCGATCCGATCCATCGGAAATCGGGCCCGATCACGTGGTTTCAGACTCGATCGGAATCGGACGTTACCTCCTGATCAGGACTCGGATATATATGTAAATATATTCTCATTATTTTTTATAGGAAAGGATGCCAGAGCCGGGATTGAACTCATCGAATTAAATTTAAAAAATAAGGAACATCCTGTTTCTTCGCTGTCTTTATTCTTTTTATGTCTGGTAAAAAGCGCAGTACAACAGAGTTCGCTGTATATGTCTGCAAAACTGCGTTGTCCTGCGATGGGTATTTTAAGTTGAGGTGCTATTTGTTTTTATATTAGACTTTTTTTATATTTACTGTTGCACTAAAGTCCAAAAGTGAAGAATTTATGTTATTTATTACTTGATTGTTCAAGCTACCTCACAGAAGTGCTCTGTTTGTTAACAGAGTTGTTGAATGTTAAAATAAGGTGAATTAAATAAAAAATAAGGAACATCCTGGATATGTTTCTTCGCTCTTCTTTATTCTTTTAATAAAGGTAAAGGGTAAAAAACCTGATCAGGACATCCCTAATATGTACATTTACATCTACATTGCACAATTTATTTTATTTGTGGGCAAATCTATGCAAATGTCAGTCCTACCATGAAAAAGTTTTTACCAAAGATTTCTGTCATAATAGCACAGATGTCAATATCTGGTACTTTCAATACCCATGTCAGGTCTCTCTCAAAGTTTTTAAAGCCTTTTTATGTTTAAAACATGATTTTCTACAGTCGGGGAAAGTGCTGTTTTCAGAATCATCACATCTATAACAGTCCATATTCCTCATAAATGAGCACATGAAAATTAAAATAACTACTTTATGTTCTTTTAAGAGTCATCTCTTCTCCATTTGTTAGGTATTATTGCTTCTGGTTTGTGCATTTTAATTCACAAAAAGTATGCTGCCCATCGAAAACGTGTGTTCTTTTCGTCACATCCATAACACATGTATACACATATAACTTTTGCATAGACTATTTTTTATGTCTGAAATCTATCAACATGGGTTTGGTAAAATATAAACAGATGGTTCAATATTCTGGTAATAAATACATTCTCTCAGAATTTATATTTCAAGTTTTGACTGAAATGTCAATGAATAGAAAAACAATGGCCAACAAAAGTTTTGATGAAAAGCCATTTGAAGTCTGATACTGTATCAAAAAACTTTCAGTTGTTTGGTTTCCCTTTATTAAAGCCATTTTGAAGGGAAATTTTGCTCTCAAAGAAGTGACACATCACGAGTTTCTCTATACACGGTTGTTTCGCTCGGCGTCCCTCCCACACAGAAGAAAAACGAAAGGGGGAACAGCTGCAAGTGACAAGAAGAGAAAAAAGCTTTTTAAATTAAGTATCAACATCATTATGTTCTCTGGAGGACGTGGAATGCCTACAGGACACTGCATTAATCTGACAAAGTGACTGCACATGCATGTAAACACTTTATTACTTATAACTTACTTTTCTTTTGAAATAAAAACAGCACTGTAACCTAGTTAGCAGATAAATCTTTAGAGCTAGAAAAGCAGACAGGCACAATAAAAAAAAACATTAAATGGAGGTCGATTCGTGAGACAGAATTATGTCTGAGAAGATGAAAGGGAATTGAAAAAATCTACAGCGGTTACAGTCCTTTCAAACTGTTGCACAGAAAACGCAAAAGAAATTAGCGAACAATGGATGTAGAAGAGATCCAACTTGATCTCACAGGAAAATATAACTAGTTTGTGAAATGGTTAGTTTGTATGATGTCGTAAAATGTGAATCGTTAAAAAAAAAAAAAGACAAAAGCAGATTGCATAAAAATGTATGAGTGAGATCAATAATTAGTTGCAGAGTTGCTGATTCTGAAAATACAGTCTGAAAGAAAGAAACCTATTTATTGAAATAAATGAAAATTAATAATGTAAACAATGTAAAACTTTGACCACGTTTCTAATCGAAATAGATAAAGTCCAAAACAAACCCATCCATGTTTAAACAGCTTGATAGCAGTGGTATGAAAAAGCAATTCATTTTATAAACTTCACAGCAATTCATAATATTTATACTTTTCCAATCTAAATAGACAGCAACAGTAAAACGTTTAGACACAATTGACTAAAATGTTTCTCATGTTTCTCATAAAAATCTTTTAATCTGAAGCTGTATATTTTAATGTTGTTTAATGTTATTTTAATGTTAATGTTGTAATGAATATGACGGCACAATTATGTTTTTGTCATAATTTCGACAAAAACATAATTGTGCCGACATATTCATTTCTTTAATTAGAAAATTCAAATTTAAACACAAGTAAATTACTACTAAATGATAAATAAAAAGCAGCCAATAAGAGTCCAGCATAGTTAGAAATTCCCTCAGTGCTGTTCAAAAGCTTTGCAGGGTTGAGACCTCAAGCTCAAATTTCCAACTTTTTTAGTATGAAACCCCTTCAAGTTCAAGTTTTTCCTTGGCGTGAACAGACTCATTTTCACAGCACGTATACACTAATCACTTATGACAGTATCATTGCACTGGCAGACGTCAGCTTTGGCAAGTAACACAAGCTGAAAGTAAAAGCTTGAGATATTCATTCAGTACAAAAGAAACCTCTGTATCTCCATTAACACACCTGTAGCTACATATTGAAAAGAAACCCATTGAAATAACACACATCATTGGTTGCTGAATCCTTTTTCTAGAAAGTGACAGACAGCCTGACTTTGATGTTCTGTTTTTGATGACACTTCATTCTATGAAGTATTTTCATTTGTTTCTATGTAGAAATAGACTTTTATATAATTTGTTGATCTCTGACTCAGAATGAGACATTATATAAACTGTAGAAAATGATCTGACATTGACCTTTGGGAAACTTAAGTTGCTATGAGTCATTTACATTTATAGGATGCATTTGGCAGAATGCTTTTATCCAGAGCGATTTACAATGAATTCAAGGCAAGCTATATATATTTAATCAGTATGTGTGTTCTCTAGGAATCAAACCCATGACTTTTTCGCTCTCAATGCTCCAACCACTGAGCTACAGAGGGAAAAAAGGCCCAACAAAATCGAATTATTAATCTGAACTACAAATTTGCAGACTTGAAATACCTTGCATTCTTTCATTCACACAAGTGATACTGCATGATTTGGACAATCACATAGGCTGTTCCCTCAAAATTATTGCCAACATTTTAAAAACATCTACAATATTATATCTGGGCCTTTGAAAGAGGGTCTAAGAAGCTCAAAACTGGGCAAACAACAATCAGTAAACCCTAACCTGAAAGAATAGATCTAACCACTGCACATTTCCTTAAGATATGATACATATTACAATAAACTGTGATGCATCACAACATCATTATTGGACTGAGAATGACGTTGCAGAAAACATGTGAGAGAAACACATTGTGTAGGAAAACAAAAACTACGAAAAACTGAGCAATACTACGAAAACATTGATATATATTAATATGTTACACAATACGCACAGCCTTAGTATCTTCCTATAATAAGAGATCCAGTTCACCTTGCCTTGGTGATCTCGAACTTAAACAGTTAATAGGAACTTTAGCTGGGTCGTAAGATTTGAATAAATTATTCACGAAGAATCTTTGTTGAGAATAAGTTTCAATGCTGCATTAGAGTAGATTCCCTGCAGAACTGTTTTTTATAAAGTGTGCAAGAGTTTCTGGGACTATTTTTAATGCACTCCTTGGAGCTGCAGTCAGATGCAGTCTCCATCCACTTTCTTTGTTAAACTTTTTTTTTTAAAGAGCAGCTTAGATATGCCGCCTGACTATCTTCAGGTACTCCAGTAAGAAAGTTAAAATAGAGAAAATGACAAAATTATAATTTCTGGTTGAACTACTTCTTTAAATGACTTCCCTCAGTATCCTGAGGCTAATTAGTGAATTGCTGTACTGAAACTCATACATTGATTCAGACACTGGAAACTGTGACATCTTTATACGAGTGCAAAGCGTAGCAGCAGAAAATGCCTTGAAAGAGAAACCCTGATTACTGTAAATGCTTGAAAATCACTTTTTATAACAGTTCTGCTGATCTATCATTTCTTTTGAATTTACCTGTCAGAGTTTCTTCCTTGGAAAGCAGGGCTGATCTAGAAATCTAGGACATGAGCAGGAGTGTGGATTTGATGAAGCAGCTTTCACACATGAATAATGAGTGAATGAATTGTTTGTGCATGAGCCATGAGAAGAGATACCCGAACACTCAGAAATTATGGTAGTTAATGAAGAAGAAGGAGAAGAAGACGACGAAGCACAATGACTGCAACTGTAAGATTATATTCATGTTTAATAATTTGCACCAAATTGTGGAAAATGTCAGTTTGACGTCCTTTGACTTGAACCAACGTAAAGTAAATAACTCCATAAGTTACCTAAAATTCTATGTTTCAATCAGAAATTGCAACAGAGAGGCAAAAGTTATGGACTTTAACTGAAGTCGGTTGTTGAAAATAACGGCACTAGAAAATTGGCATTTAATTTCGAGTCAGAACAATCGTTTTCAAATAAACAAAAGAAAGGGGAACATGGTATTCATGACTAGGAATTGACTGATGGGTCATATTTTAACATTTTTTGTTATAATGCCATGTTAGGTGATAGTTTGTGGTTGGTGGAATGAAAGGGGTCTTGAGACAAAACAATTTTTTACGTCTGTGCCACGAAACAATGCAGAACAACCACAACACAGTGGCCAGAGACTAAAATGTGCAGGGTTAATGTGTATAAAGTTTCACATTTATCGAATGTACATGTCATACATTGAAACACATGCCTCTAAACCTAAAGAACATCAGATCCTTTCATTATAGACAGAAACTACTTATTACTTTGAACTGAAACTTTGGTTCTATCAATATTACAAATGAAACACATATATTAGAAATATTTGCGTGATCTTTAATACTGTAATCTGTTCAGTGAATATAGCCTAAAATATGTCTTGCATATGGACAACATACATTGTTAATGTGTACATTTAGACTCTTGATAACGTTATTATATTTCATTGCCAAAGATCAGCATGAACATATAGTGCGTTTGTGTAAAAAAGATTTTAGAACAACTTTCTGTCTGAACTTTTCTTTTAACCTAAACAGAACACCCTGACATCGTCAAACCAATCCTTAAAAAAAAAAATCTCTCTGATATCTGTCATTTGAGTCACAAACCAAAATGACAGAAAAGTTGCAGCGTTCCCATGGAGTACCCATATGCTCGCTGAAGTGAGGAGAGAAATGGAGTTTGAAAGTATGACAATTTACAAAAACTGGCAGAGTTTTAACTGGGTCAGCTGTGTGCTGAGGAAAGATAATGCCGTGCCTTTTCATCCCTGACAGAGCGAGATAGAGAAGTGGTGGAAGACAGAAAGAGAGAGAGAGAGTGTGTGCGTGGTCACATTTGAACTCATTGAAAACAGGATCAGTCAGCTCGCACACACGCTCACAAACACACACACAACTTGTACCAAACCAAAGACCACTCACAGATACTCCCTGTGGCATATAAATGGGGGGTATGATATATCGTTGTGGTTTATGAGTTTGTGTGCACACACATCTATGTTCAAAAGATTCCCAAGACCATCTCTGACACCAGATATCAAATTTTCTGAAAGGCAAAACACACGTAACATGGCAGTTTCAAACCCATCAATTCCTGATTGAAATGTTGAAAGTTGGTCTTTGCTAACAAAACCCTAGAATGACAGCCCAGCTGTCATACTTGATTGAAGACTATGAGGGCACATGCACTAAAAAAAAAAGGAAAGTGTGCAGAGAAAAAAACATTAGGTACGTATCTAAAATGATATCAAACTGGCATAGAAAAATCTAACCTGACTGCTCCAATTATTGACGCAAATCATTATTATAACCTTTTTATTGTGAATCGGGGTAATGTATAGAGACTTTTTTCAACATTGCGGTTTTATGTACTTCCTCATTAACTTAATTTAAAAAAAATGTGACCATACCTGTGAAAACATTTTTATGATTTATCGTTTTCTACATAAAATTCCTACATAAATTAAAGAACATTCTGTGAAAATATAACCTTAATATCTTAAATATTGACCGTGTAATCACATGTCAAAGATTGAAATTATAGTAATATTTATAGATGTAATCAAAGTTTGATGCTTGTTATCTCATAATTTGATTTTGAGACTTTAGCCTGTTTTAACAGACAGGATCACAAAAAAGTACTCTTTCAAATGATTAGTAAAACATGTTTACATTCTTTCAAAAAAAGGTGCTTCAGAAGGTTCTTCACAGCGATGCCATATAGAACCATTTTTGGTTCCTTAAAGAACCTTTCTGTCAAATGGACTTTCACTTTTGTGAAACAGAAAGGTTCTTTGGATGTTAAAGGTTCTTTAATATGAGTTTTTATTGGTCTAACCAAAAACAAGGAGTGTTTACAAGGTACCAGAGACTGCAGTGCCATTAATATTTTTTACATTGCTCTCTTGTGTTTCAGATTAACTCGCCTGTTAATGTCACATAAAAACAACAAACAGTGGTTGGTGGGTTTATGTCTGCCTAATGGTGTCTTTCCATTTATGTTGTTACGTATTACTCTTACACTGACATGTAGTCATTCATCAACTTAATTATTGACCAGACGTGAAAAAGTTCTTCCAGTAGAGATGCATTTCATCGCCTCTTGCCTTCTGGATGAAGATAACATCATTAATAATGCAATTATGCCCAGAGTTCAATTGTGAAAAGTAAAATAAGCTACATAAAATCATTACAGTGCTTATGGGCAATTTAAATTCCAGGTTTTTTTATATTTGGGCAAACCAGCATTATAGATGTCGTAAAACCAGAAATATAAATATCACAGAAAAAATGGAAATATACATGCATTATGGATGTGACAAAAAAACACGTTTTTGAAAGGCAACATACTTTGTAGGACTTCTGTGAATTTATTTGAATTTTCATTTTTGCATTGATTATGCATGTGACAATTCTGAAAACAGCACTTTACATGACATGAAAATCATGCTTTACACATAAAAAATGCTTTGAGAGAGACATCACATTTAAATTATTATTTAAACCACTAAATATTGACATCTGAGCTATCAGTATGGTGAAAACATTTGATAAAAAAATTATTTTTCCATCTCTAGTGGCTTGTTTGTATTGATACTCAATATATTAGGACAGTGCAATATCGTACATTGTATAACTTTAGTATAAAGATAATAACTATAATTATGATAACTTTTATCCCAAGTTTGCGTGCTGCAGAGTCATTTAAATTCTAATGGATTTTGATGTCAAGGTTTAACATTTATTAGCTAAAGGAAAATTGCTGATCCGAAAAACACAGTTTATCTATATCATTATTGTTATAGATGTGGTGTGGACACTAAATTTAGAATGATTTTTAACATTTTCATGGTTATCTTCATAATTATCGTTCTTGCTGTGAACAAACCTTTACTCTGTACTGCGTGCAACTATGTTTATACTTTGTTGCTTTAGGCCTTTTTTATCATGCGAGATGTGTATTGACCATAATCTGCTGTTAACTCTGCAACCCTGAACAGAGACAAGACACATCTATGCTCTCCATATTTCATTTATATGTAAATACTGACCTCTGATTATTCCAGACAAATTACATTTCCATGCAAATCATCTATATCATCTATCATCTCAGTGCTGTTTAAAACTAATGCTCTACATTGACAGTTTTAGGTGCATTAAAATATGTTTGTTGAGTTACCAAGCAAGAGCTGCAATTAAAATAAATCAGTGTAAAATATTTACGCATGTACGTGCATGTACGTTTGATTAGTCAGCAATTAATACGTGTTTTTATACGTGTTTAAGTACGTAAGGCTAAATTGCTAATGTAAGCATCATAATATGTACAGTTCGTGTTTGAAGAAACCCCATGATCATGAAAAAAAAGGTTCAAAACCTCTATATGACACTTTCTTCTATGGAACTTTTGAGAAATTTCTCAGTGGTTTTGTGTCCATACAATGGAAGTCGATTGGGGTCAATGTTGTTTGAATACCAACATTCTTCAAATGATCAACTTTTATGTTCTGCTGAAGACAGAAAGTCATACAGATTTAAAATGACAAGGGTGAGTAAACTATGAATTTTTGGTCGAACTCTCTCTTTACATATTAAACTTTAGCGCGTGTAACTCTTCCTGTGCCATTTGTTTTACAGACATGACTGATTTTTCAAATTGTGCGATTGCTAAGGAAAGTTGTCCTTTTACTTTTCCAGCCAATCCGGCACACAATATACACCAGAAAGTTAACCGTGGGGATTTTGTAACCCAGGTACAACTTTTGCAAAGGCAAATATAAAACTTAAAAATTTAAAACACCTTAAACATGTTTTAGTAAAGTAATTGAGATTTTCCGTTTATTGTTTGATTACGGTTAGGGTAGAACCATCAAGACATCCAACAGTTTGATTACAACCATCTCGAGTGAATTTTTTCACTAAAGACTTATTTGTCAAAAACAGGGCTAGTGCTGAAAAGTAGAGACACCTAAAATAGTACAAAAAAGTAATATCACAAGTAAGATTGCATTATCATAATTCAAAAACCTCAATCTGTGCAAACCTATAAATAAATACTTATTATAACCGTTTCAAATTGAAAACCAACATAATAAAGCACAGGAGGGTAAATTCATGAGATGTTTTTCACTTTGATCTCTCAGCTCATTCTTAAAAGTTTCAGCTATTTTCATGCGCTAGATATTTTTTGAAGCCTGTCATCAATAATTTATTTGATTTACTACACTAGCACAAACTTCCTCTTTTCCACTTACAAAAGTAAAACCACATCCTTCTCTTTACGTCTCATTTAATAAAAACAAAAAAGCGGAGTCAGTTTTTCCACATGCATATGTACGTGCTGAGAATCACTGCCCATTTTTCTCGTTCAGCTACAAGTTATAATACCAGTGGATTAATAATTAATCTATGCAGATAAGAAAAGATTCAATTTGTTGTGCCTCCTGGGTAGAATGTCAGGAATTATAAGTCTCATCGCGTATATGGATTATTGATGACTCCTGTTTTGACATCGCAATTTCAATGCAATACGCGCAATGCCCTAAAGTGTCACTCGGGGGTGTTTACGCATTACTTAAAATGACATATCTGGAATAAAGGAGATACTAAAGTAATTATCCGAAAGATTAGATTGCGAAAACGGTTTGTACCAAGAGGACCGACACAATTAACGGATGCAACAATTTAAGACCAGGTCTGTATCTTGACAGAGCCAGTAAGATCTCCTAGCGGTATCCATAAATCTCACTTTAATACACGCAGCATTGTAAAAGGTTTCCATGGGTGTTAACGATTATACAATTAAGAGCGAATGCTATTTGGATGTAGGTCTTGTAATCAAAAACAATCAATGCGAAGGGACGTGTTTATTGTAGCACTTTTTCTCTTTGCACACCAGTGGTGTCACATTTCCCAAAACACGAATTCACAAGTGAAGAACAAAACACACGGCAACTTAATCTACAAACATTACTTAACCTACTTAATATTCATTAGGTATTCGTTAATATTTATTAATAGTCTTTGGAACACCCAACATGTAGTCCCTTCTCAAAATCACGCTAGTGGTTGAGCAAGAACCAATAAACGACTCAAACGAACAACTCACTCTTTGTAAATCATCTAAACCAAACTTTAAGAACATAAGTACATCGACACACAGCACTTACACACATCAAACCCAAAGGCACTTTCACTTACATCAAGACTACAACTTTTCCTGTTCAAACTATCGCACCCTCAGCACTTACTCGCCTGTCCTTAAATCTTCATTTCGACTTTGATTCAGTGCACTTGGGAGGGAAGCGACTAGATATTTGAGGCCACAAGTATTGCTTTCGCCATGTTAGCTCAGCACGAGGGCGCTCGGAGCTTCTGTACCTCGACGCGGCTCAGCTTCTCTGATCCAGCGCTCTTTGATGTTCCTCCAGCTGGCTCCTGTTAGTCTCCTTTGGTAATTGCAGAAAGGGGCACTCATCTTTGCTCACGTCCTTGCTGCGGAATCGGGCATCGCTTTAAACAGCTGCTCTACAGAGACTCGGACGGCTGATGTTGGCACGCTACAACTGGGGATACGAATGGAGTTCAAAGTGTAGACGTAATCTGATCTGTAGTTTTTGTGATCCAGGGTAGACGATTGGGATTGTGGGAGAAAATGGGTCTAAATGTGTATGTGTGTGGCTATGACACAATATGGTCTTTACAAATACAGTTTGTACACTAATACACTAAGAGCCAGATTTACTAAATGGGGCAAATTAATGTGAGAGCGCAATTCCAAAAAAAATCTGTGGGTAATTTACTAAAAAGATACATAGAGACAAAAAATACAGACACAGCATCTAATTTTCTTAATGACTATACTAGCGCAGGGTTAGGGCAGAACTGATGCTCAATGCACGCGATCTACTAACCACACAGGCGCAGCTGGATAAGGCCGGCAAATTTGCCGGCAAATACTGACGCAAATACCGGTAATTTTAATATGCGCAAACTTTTACTTACGTACTCCCTTAAATTTTGCATCTGGAAAAGGAAACTCCTACAAATGCATATGCAATAAGGTCAGTCACCAAGTATGCCACACCTCTTCAGCGCTAATTATTCACTGCGCGTCGTTATTTAACGGCAAAATTATGGTTTGCGATGGCACAAGCTGTTAATAAATATGGCCCTAAATGTCTCAAAAACCAACTTGTAAAGAAATCTTAGTGGTCTTCATGAGTAAAAGAAACCAATTAAAAGACTTCCTTATATCTGTAATCCATTATTTTTGACTCTTTATCGCCACCTCTGTTTGTAACATGACATTGCAAGTACATTCACTAACAGTACATGAATTTAAAGGATTTCACACTAAACTTTCTGCAAAATCACACCTGACAGCTCAATAGAGAACAGGGTTTCTATAGCTGAGTTAGTATGGTCTTATGTTATCAGCACAAAGGTTATGAGTTTAAATGCCAGGGGAAACACATACTGGTAAAATATATACTTGAATGCACTTCAAGGTCTCTATAGATAAATCGCAAATGTGTAAATGTCAACAGGTTTGTGTTAGGGATAAAATGTCATTTGAAATGTGTTAGCCTGGTATGAAAACAACAGCAGTCGATGAGATGTCTTCAATACAACATTGATACAAATATCTTTCTCTGTGTGTGTGTGTGTGTGTGTATTTACCATTTACCACTCAACTTTAGGTCAATACAAAACCTAGTAGAAACTGTATTGAATGTTTACAGTGCACTTTTTCATACAACAAAAGCTCACAGTGACAAGAGGCTGACAACTTTCACAAGTCGGTAAGATTTATGCACTGCTGTTATTTCAACGGAATGCACCTTTTATATTTTAACTTAGAAAACGGTGACCACAGGAGGCCAACCTACAGAAATGACAGAAAAGCACTATTAAAGCAGTTTTACTCGACATTTTTCCTTTGTGCTTTCCTGTACATAAAAAGGCTAAAGAGCAGCTTGCACATTAACATCTGTCAAACGTCATCTTTTGGGTCCTGTGTAACATGGGACCCTGGACCACAAAACCAGTCATAAGTCAATTCAATCGATTTATACACCTGAAAGCTGAATAAATAGGCTTTCCATTGATATATGCTTTGTTGGGATATGACAATATTTGCCCGAGATACAACTATTTAAATATCTGGAATCTGAGGGTGCAAAAAAAATCAAAATTTTGAGAAAATCACCTTTAAAGTTGTCTAAATGAAGTCTTTAGCACTGCATTCATTCACAAAAATAAAAGTTTTGATATATTTACTGTAGGAAATGTACAAAACATCTTCATGGAGCATGATCTTTACATAATATCCTAATGATTTTTGGCCTAAAAATAAAAATAATACAATTAAATCTGTACCTTTGATCCATGCAATGTATTTTTGGCCATTACTACAAATATACCCGTGCTACTTATGACTGGTTTTGTGGTCCAGGGTCACAAATAAGTTATATGTGTTTGGAACCACATGAGATGTCAATAGTTTTTAATTCTAGGGTGAACTATACCTTTAACTGCGAACAAGATGCTCAGCATTTATCTCCCAAATACTCCACAAGGAACATTGTAGACAAGATTAGGCTGGGAACATCATATAACACTCTGGCATCGTAAAGGGCCGGCATTATTACACCCTTATGAGAAATCTGATGTGTCAAAGGTTTGCATGATTTTTGCCCAAAAACTGTTTAGCAAGGAAGCAAATCTAATCAACACCACCTAATCACCAATTTCAAGATTAACCTTCAGCCTAGACCAAACCTATGGCATATTATCCAGTAAACAGTTTAATCTGTTTCTGGGAACCTGGCCCAGTTCTTTAAAGTGTGTCTACTTTTAAAAACACCCATTACTCCAGACGACAACATTTCTGCTGCAGTTGTAATCCGTATTTTCTACTCATACCCTCAAATAAAAAAAGAAAATCAACAAACAAATCATTATATATCAAACAAACAGCACATCTAACAAGTCATAAACAGATGAAAAAATCGATAACACATCCGGTTAAGCTCAAACATTTGGCTTTGTGATTTACATTCCTGCAGTTAAAGGTGTCATGTTAATAACTATCACATCAGGACCTAAACTCAGAGAAGACATGAGAGAAAGCACTGTCAAACATCACATGAATTACACCGTTTAACACATTACCCACTTGGGCACGAGCACATTGATTTCAGCCGGAGGAGAGTTAATCTTCTGCAGCCGCACACAGCTGAACAATCGGTCATGAATCATTCTTCACTCCAGCTCTCAACAGAGAGCAAAGATTTATAATGACAAAGAAAACCAACTGTGATTTTAATGCGTGACGGTATAATCTAAGTGCTCGATCTCATCACCAAACATAAAAATGTAATGAACCAAAAAAGTTCTGTAACCACCAAATAAAAGATTTATATCTTTAACACTTTTAATAAATGTAAAACACATTACACAAGTGTACAAATTGTTTTAAACATTATATTTTTAAACATATTTTAGGTAAACAAACATGTATTTGTCAAGAATAAACATAACCCAAACATTTCTTTTTCATTTTTGGCACTTGATAACCTGAAGTAACCCCGCCTTTGCATAAAATAACAAATATTTTTAAATGTTAAGAGGTTTACTGACTTTGGCATGCGTCCTACCACCTGACCACAAAATCAAAATGGCTTCCTAAAGGCTTTAAAGTTTGCCCCTGCTGGTGGATGTCGTAACTACAAGACACTTTTTATGGATGTATAAATGGAGGATAGATATATTCTATGGTAAGTAGTTACTTGGTAATTCCATGCAAATGTCAACCTTAGTTTTTAACAAAGGTTTTTATTATACTGATGGTGCAGATGTCAATATTTGGTGGTTTAAAGCTGTTTTGTTTAAAGCCTGACTTTTCATAATTGCTGTTTTTAGAATTGTCACATTCACAAAAGTCTATATTTCTCATAAACAGGCATAAAAGAATGAAAATAAAATAACTGTTTTATGTTTTTTAAAGAGTCACCCCTGCATTTGTTTGGTATTATTGTTTCTGATCAACAGGCCCTGAGTAAAATATAAACCAACGTTTCTATGTATTTGCAATAAACACATTCTGTGAGACTTTATTTTTTAACTTTTGACTGAAAATGTCACATCCATAATGCTGGAATTGCCCTAATTATTGTTGCAACTAGGTTCAATTCAATCTATGATACTTTTTTTTATTTTTCAGATTACCGAAAGTGTCATTTATCGTTTTTACACTATAAATAAATGCAATGAGATGGTGTAGATCTAGGCTGATCATTCTTGTGAAACACATCAAAAACATATGAAAACAAATTAAATAAAACCATCTTTCTCTGGTGACGGCTATTCACAAGAGCAACTTATATTTAGAAAGAAAACATTTCATTTCAAGACATAGCAACATATAAATGAGAAATATGTTATGATATTATAACATAGTACACAGTAGTATGGTAAATTAATTTAAAAAATGTTTTAAAACATCACAGAAGACAGACATTTATTCAAACCATTCTTTAAATTAAATGCATCTTTATATTTTTAAGATAAATAGATAGATCTGGACATACTAAACAGCGTGATTTTAAGTCAGCCACAGATTTCCTCAGCCACAATTTCTAATGCACATCATGGTTTTAAAAAGCAACCTAAAAATACAGATGTTTTATGTGAGAAATCCCAGAGAAATCTCCTCTGTTTGCTCCTTTTTGATGAAGCTCATTATTATTGAGCAGAGCCTTTTTTGTGCTAAAGAGTAAAACCCGAGAGATGAACTGTAGGCTGAGAAAATTTTAATTAACCTCCCAGACAACACATACACCAACAGATACATGAGAGAGATGTTTATGAACTCGGCAAGCAGACGTTCACTGTCATTAAATCAGAGACACGATTCCCAAGCCAGTCACTGTGTGATAAAGAGACAAGGTTAAAAGAACACCAGAAGATTATGTATTATGAAAGTCATCCTATACTTTCTTATGTAGTATATACACCAAGCTAAGTAGAAAAAAAACATCTCATATATGTGCATATATTATGTGGTTTACTAATGTTTGAGTGTACTATTAAAGTTTAATTTGTTTCTCAAACACAAACATAAGTCTCTGTGTTTTCAGCGTTCAGCAAATGCTCAAGTTGCTCCCATGGGCTTCAATGAATTGTTGAGATTGTTTAGTGACCCAATATAGTATGTGCTTTAAAGGAATAATATAACCAATGCTGTGCAATTTTGTTATTAGTAATGTACCCTCATGCCGTTTTTGTTATTTTTCCCTACATAAAAAACTATAAAATGCACTATAAAACTAGCATAAATGTCTACATGCCCTGGTTGCTGTATTCCACATCTGCTAAAGCCACACAATACTTTGGCTTTGTGTGAGAAACAGACAGAAATGTAACAATGTTCATCTAATCTCACGTTAAATATGGTGCATATAGTGAAGGTTGGTATTTTCTCATAGAAAACTTTAGTAAAATGACTTTAGTAACATCACAAAAGTAATGTACTGTATCCTCTGATAACCAAAAATATTTTTTTTGGTTATTGGTCGTATTTGGTTTTATAGCATTATTGGCCTCATGTGACTACAGCTCAAAATACACTGTAAAAACGAAAGGATCCTATTTATACTGTATGTGGCCGGGTTTACATACTTTTTATAAAGTAAGTATTAGGCGGTATACAGTATATATTGTGCAGTATTTGAAAATATGCTTGTAATTCATTCTGTACATAGCTAGAGGAAAAACAAGAAAAGGGACAAGCATGAGCTGGACTTGAACTTGGGTCACCTGTGTGTGTGAGCACATGCATTTTTCAGCAGGCTAAAACTATTTAATATGCACAGTGTGTTCCTGTCAGCTGTTGTCTGTGTATACTGTGTGTTGGTATAAGGGGTTTTCCCTGAACTTGCTTGAACTTCATCATAGCGATTTGACAATACATTCAATAATAATAATTGCATTTATATAGGTTATATCTTCAGGTAGTCTTGTAGGTAGCCTAGACATTTGATTATTGACATAAGTCTGGTGTATCCTATTCTAGCTATTTAGACATAACCTTTAAGATGCAGCTAAACTGGAAGTTAATGCTATACTTCAATAGACAGACCAACAGGCAAGTGGCAGCTTATTGAATGGATTGAACAACAGTTTCTGTAAAAAGGTTGTACTAACAACTCCAAAAAAAGCCAGAAATGTGTTTGTACTCCAGGTATGTAGTAGTCCTGAATACATTACACATTGTTTTTAGATTTGATGCAATGAACATGGCAAATCATGGCAAATTCAACTAGGTTTGTACATTTTCTAAAGAGTGAAGCCTGTTTACAGCCAACATGCTGTGTTGTGTGTGTGGTTGCCAGGGTGTTGCTATGCAGGTTTTAAGGTGCTTTAAGTGATTTTTAGTGCATTTCAGAGGAACTCAATACCCAGTATCTAGTATTTAATATGGAGATTTAAGTGACTATGGTGATATTTCAAACAGGACTATATTTTTAAATATTGAAGGATATTGGAGAGAAACCACCTGCTCTATGGAAGGGAAGCTCCAAAAATTATTAACAGAAATTATTAACCTGTTAACTTTCACCGTTCCACAGGTGGAACACAGGTTATTTCACTATTCACTTTAATATTTCACAGTTATCTAATCATATACTATATAAAAACTATATATTGATGGTAATCTCTAAGACTCAAGAGTAAATATTTGACAAATTGTCATAACAATAAACACAACCAAAAAATGAATAAATAAAAAAGTTAATGTTATTTATAAAAATACCTTAAATAAATAAATAAATCTGAATATATAAAACGTAAAAAATATTTAGTATGTAGTCTCAATATGTGCAGTGACAGTTATTAGGTTAACACATGTAACTAACTACAAACTTTAGAATTTAATGTGACGTTATTACATGCAAAGATTACAAAAGCTTTTAAATAAATGTAAACTCTTGCAGAGACACTTTATAGTCGACAGACTGCTGTGGCTTTCCAAGAAATTGTATCAAAGATATCTGACAGGCTCTTAATAGAAATTGACACAGAAATCACAGAAAGCATTAAATGAGAGAGCAAATGCATAAGAAGAATGCCAAGGCAAGTGTATATAGTTTGTATATGAGGGCACCTTGTGGTGAATGACTACTAGTGCACCACATTTGTCATTCATAACACACATGCTGTGACCCACAGATGATAACAGGATATCAAATCAACAGCACAATAAACCCGCAGTCTGCATGTAAAGCAGATGAATGAGCTAGATAGAATGGACTGCAACAAACAGTGTACGTTTCAGAAAACCTAATAGTTAACTCCATGTACCCACGGTGCAACAGACGGACATAAAAGCAATACGCTACAGAACTGTAGAGCTTCTAGTCACATCAGCATCAAATATTAAAAATGATTATGCCAACGAATGATTTCATAAATGAGACACACACACACAGATGTGCTCGATGAGTCATTGCAGTGCAGAGGACACGTGGAAAACCAACTGGAAAGTGGTTTTGTTTAATGAACAAGCGTATTGATCCAGAACCTAATCCAGATTCCAAGCAGTTTATTGTTTTGAACACAAAATGCACAAAGAAATCAAAATATGAGATATGGACAAAATTAAAACACAGCTAAAAAATACTGCAACACCAAAACAAGCTGTGTAGCTAATCACATGACCTGAACTTATGAAACAGTATAATTTCAAAAGTTGTTGAAATATTGTACTAATTTTCATAACAATAAACAAAGACATTTTTTTATTCTTTTTAAAATACTTAAAAATGTTTTAAAAAAATATCTAAAAACTAAAACCTGCATTTTCATGTGTATACTTAATTTTTGCTGTGACAGTTTTAGGAAGTTGGTTAGGAAGTTCGGGTTTAGCTTAATTCTTATCTTAATTTTAAATTTATGTACATTTATGTTAAGATTCAGTTTTATTATGCAGTGACAAATTTTTGTTAATGTACGTACTGAGAATTTAATTGAAACTTGAATGTTGTCCAAATACAAAAATATTTCAACTGGGCAAAATTTGTTATTTCAGTTTCATTTTTAACATTTTGTTGTGTGACAGTGAGTTACTGTGAACCCAGTATTGTGTATTGTTTCGAACCATGAGCTAAGTGTATTCTTACACCCCTATTTTACAGTATTTTGTATCATCATAACATGAGTTTGGGGATGGGGCTACCCGTCTACCCGACCAATGACCCGACCACCTGTTTGAAAACATTATTTTTTCACTTTCATTTGGCGCCACTAGCGCTTAAATTACACACTGCACCTTCAACTTTAAAATAGTAAATCAATTCGTACTGTGTTGATGTTGGGAGCTGGTGGGAGCGCGGCAGTCACTCAAGGACATTGAAAGCAGTGAAGTGTGCATTGTGTGTGCTTTTCTCTCTTTCCTGTTCAGGAAAGAACTCATCAAGTTGAACATTAGCAGAACGGCCCTGATTATTTTGGGTGCTGTAATATAATGGTTCAAAGGTGCCATTAATCTTCGTGCTCAGATGCACATCTCATTTGGTGGAGGAGTCTTCTTGATTCGCTCACAAAGGATGAATTCAGCAGTTGTTAAATTGCTTTTTTGCTTCTAAACAGACTGATCTAACAGCAGTTACATACTCCTAACCTTCTGTGTGTTTGTTAGGATAACAAATTATTGAATGCATTTGTGTCTTATGTGTGTGAAATTTATGAAAACATTATTTGTGTATGTATGTGTGTGAGAGAGAGGGAGAGAGAGAGAGAGAGAGAGAGAGATCATCATTTAACATACTTACATAACATACTTACTGACATGGTCAAATATCACGGTTTACTTTAATGTAATATGTGACATATGGGCTCCCCCTATGGGTTGGTTGCAGAGGTGCAGTTGAATGACAGGGTGTCATGAAACAGGTCTTCAAGGGGGAAAGCTGAACCCATAATGGCCCTTTAGCTCTTGAAATTGATCAGCCTGTTAATGCAACAGGCGTTGCTTTTTATCACCCACTTACATGTCTATCCAGGCACTGTCAGAATAGAAAATCTATTATAACATGTCATATCCACCATTAATGACAGGACTGTGTGCGTGCAAAATGAGCTGCACCTAGTGAATATAAATGCTTTTACATGTGCACATGTAAGTACACATCAACAATTTAAACAGATGATTACATTATCTGGTTATTTACATGATTTTACAAAATTTACAATATTTTCTGAAAAAAACATACAGGGTTAACAGATAAACTAAATGAATGTGAATATTTGTGCATACAGTGAAATACTATTTTTTACTTGTCTTCCAGTCATGATGTAGAAATGTTATAAATGTTGTTATGTGATTGGCTTATTATTTATTTATCTTAATTTTTTTGTTGATATTTCTTTTCACTTTTGAATTGAACTGTTATGTATCGTTTGAACCATTATCCTTGAACCACTGGCACTTTCTTATTTGAGGTATGTTTTTATCACGTTTGTATTTTTTAAGCAAGTGTTTAATAAAAGTGAAAAAAAATCTGAATGATGTCACTTCCTGTGTGTGTCTTGTTTTTTGGTCCAAACACATGCATAAGCAAAGTCTGGAAAAACATCTGATAACACATGATCTTTAAAAATATTAAGCCAAAATACAGGAAAATATTTTAGAAACACTATTTACACACTCTAGCTTTAGCTGTGATTCATGCCAACTACTGCATTGGCAACCTGTGCAATATAACACTGACATTTTAGCTAATAAACCATGCAAATCCCTACATTCTAAATTCGCACTATACTAATCCCTATTTAAAATATCCCACTGTCAGCCATTCCCCACTAAAGGAAATGAGTTGCGCTTAAAAAATACAGACACTGTGCCCAAGCACCAGCCTTTTGCTAGGTATTGTTGAGATATTTCAGAGTCTAATCCTAAAGGCAGAATCCATTACACTTGGTGTGGAGCAGTGAGTGTGTGTGATAAGCTTTTGCATGCCACCTCAAAGACACATGCTTGAATACAGCAATAGAAGCTTGGCTGCAGGGTGAAGGGTATTAACGGTCCTACAAAGGCAACATATTATGAAAGAAATCTGAGCAATTAGATTATTTCTGTCATGAAAGAGGAATCCATCAGGCAGGTGACAAAACATTTTTTAAATATGTGACCACTTTCACCTCCTATACAGATTCACACTGGCATGTAATGATGTAAAGATGCTCTTCCGTAAGTTTCTCATTTGTGTTCTTTTGTACAGTAGGTACAAATTCTGTCTGGCTTTAAATGCAAAGGACTTCATAACCTGAAAATTAGACTTTCGTGCATGTTTGAGTCTAATGTATTCCTTAAAAAACAACTGACAAAATAAATGTTTTGCTTATAGACGCATTTTACATGTGAAGCTGCTTCGAATCCCAGCCAGGAGCCAAACATACTTATAAAAAATTATATCTCTCAAAATGTTATTACTACCAATATATTGAACCATCTGTTTATATTTTACTTAACCCCTCTTGATACAGTCCATGCACTTTAAAGGGTACTTTAAAAAATGGAAATATGCATGTGTTATGGATCTGACAAAAATAACACGTTTTTGTGAATTATAAGATTTCTGTGAAATAAAATGTACAAACCAGAAGCAATAATATCCAACTAATGAAGAAGGAATGACTCTTCATTAAAGAAGAAAATTATTATAATTTTTTTTTATGTCATATATGGACCGTTATGGATTTGACAATTCTCAAAATAGCATACTATATAGACTATGAATGAAGGCCATGCAACAAAATGCTTTAAACACTATTAGAGAGATCTCACATGGGTATTTAAACCACCAAATATTGACATCTGTGCTATCAGTGTCATGAAAACCCTTGGTAAAAATTGCCCATATCTTGTCCATATCCTGTAAGCCACTTTGGATGTGCCAAATGCATAAATGTAAACCCCCAAAATAATATTAAAAATAATAAAAAAAAACAAGATGGATTCTGACAAGCAACAGTAAGCAAACTAAAACAAGAAAGTAAAAACCTTCACAAGACCTAAAATAAAACAAATTAAACACTTTAGATTGAATTCTACCTTGTACTATTTGTTCTGGGTTCATGCAACGATTTGCTCATATTCCGCCTAGAGGGGAAAGTTGTTTTAATTTAAATGACAGTACGCCTTGCTGTACTATAAAATTCAATTTATGGAAGATATTGTTCCTGGTTGAACAACTCCACATAGAGCAGCATCTCATTTGGCAAACTACATTTCCACACTGCAGAAGGGCTGGAGCTGGAGGGAATTACAGAGACATCCTCTCAAGTGGGCAAAAATAGCAGTCTAAACCTGCGAGAGGGCCGAGATTGAGAAAAGTTTGGGGAAATGTGAGGAGCTGGACATAACCTTCTTATGTGTACACACATACAACTGGAAATTTGCAGAACTGAAAACAAGCATATTGGAACTGTGAATTACCATTTTTCATTATACTGTAGATCGCTACACAGGTCATTCTTTTTATTTACTATTTTTATTGACGCAGGTTTGAAACACATACTGATAAAATGTGCTGGAAGCTTTGAATAAAAGCTTGAAATAACAGTTTGAAATGTGGCGACCTAAACTGTTGTAGTATAGAGCGACTTTTTGAACTCATATCAGACATCATATCAGCCTATACACATATTTTCTATTTAGGATGAAGAAAATATACTAATGCATTATGGATGTGACAAAAAAGGACACACGTTTTTGAGAAGCAACATAGATTGTAGGGTTTCTGTAAATTAAATTACACAAACCAGACAAATGGAGAAGACATGACTCTTTAAAGAACATAAAATAGTTATTTTAATTTTCATTTATAAGAAAAATGGACTGTTATAGATGTGAGAATTTTGAAAACAGCACTTTACATGACTATGAAAAATCATGCTTTAAGCATAAAAAATGCTTAAAAAAAATTGAGAGAGACTTAAAATCACCAAATATTCACATCCAAGCTATCAGTATGATGAAAACCTTTGGTAAAAATCTAATTTTGTCATAGTAAGGTTGATATTCGCATAGAATTGTCCATTCGTTTTTGGATGAACTATTCCTTTAAGGCAAGAAATGGTGGATGAGACACTTTCACTTTATTCTGGAACAAATAAAGACCTAAGTAACCATCTTCAATATAACACAGCCTGTCCAACATCGTGCTGGGAAACTGTCATTGATTACACCATTCAAGAGAGTGAAAAGAGGTTTGAGTTGGGTTTGACTGATTTAATGCTGATGGGAAATCTAATCTGCTGTCGTTACATTCTCAAGAACAATGACTGGACAACGAAGGACATCAATGTGCACAGACTCCAAAACCTCATGCAATCTAAGTGTAGGACCTTAAATTAGAGTTAACATCAGCCTTAAAACTAAAATCTTGAGAAGAGAATAATGGTGTTTTTACACCCTGAAACATCTAAAAACGGAGGAGAATCATAACTTTGAATTTATTATGCATTGTCTCCTCAGAAACCATCTTTAACATCAAGAGTTTAATAATCTTTCAATTCGTGAACCACAGCATCATTCATAATCACATACTTCACGCTTCAAAGTATGTAGCAAGAATTAAAATCTTTTTTGCCTGAAACAAAAGCTTTGTTTCTAAAACCAGTAAGCTGGCAAGTCATCATGCCTTAGGTATACTTCTAATGTTAATCAAATCCCAGTTTTAAAAGTTAAGCAGTTGTTGTTGAACGTGAAAACCGTGATCTACACACCTTCTTAGGTGTCATTTTAATTGTTCGAGCTTGACCCTGCTCGACCAATCATCTCTCCACAGAATAACCCATACAAGAAAATCAATCTGTGGGAAATCAAAGACAATGAAGGATACATCTGTGTTGTCTTTACAAATTGATTAAATGAAGGTGAATTAAACAATGAATTCAGACTGCCTTGATGCCTTCCTACATTGAAACGCAGCATCTGAAAGCAGTATTTTTCATCTTTCGGACGCAGTCAATGTGTGTGTTGTTAGCTTAGCAAATCACTAAAGTCTAAAGCCATTGGAATCAATCGTCAGTGTGGTGCACTGACAGTGTTACCTATTAAGAATCCTCAAAATCAGTCACTTGTGAGGTTTTGGATGTTCCGACAACCACTGCCTGTGTAGAAAGTAGATAGCATTCTAGCTAATAGGCAATGTTTGCAGAACTTTGGCCGACATTCTCTGAAAGTTCTCTTAACGATATCAAATAATCTTCTTAAAACAAAAAAACTATAAAACATTAACATTAAAAGAACGTTTTATCAACATTATGTGATTGGTAAACATTCTGAAAACGTTTAAAAAATGTTAGTATAAAAACATTTTTCCTACATTGTTTGTGAAAGAAACATTAAAAAAAAATTAAATAATAGAAATGTCAGCAAAATGTTCTTTGAACATAACACATTTATGTTAGCTGGGATAGTGGCTCGAATAGTTTTTGTAACAGAGCTATCATCTCTTTGGAACTGAGATGTTATCTGGCCGATAGTAGCAAAAAAAGCAGTAGCAGAGAAGTACAGTACAGTATTTTAATGAATGAAATGTTTCATTGTAGGGTCAATAGCTCTATGACTCTAACCTCTCCTGTCAGGGAAGGAAAAACTGCATTTTGCAAGGAAATATGGAGTTGTGCTCAGGGGCTGTTGAGCAATAGGTCAGGGACGTGAAACAGGAATGCTCAGCAATATTTATAAGGAATTGCATTTGGGTTAAACTACTTTTCTGTATAACCTCATTAAGACCTGGGAAATGATTTAGTGTGTTTAAAAGAGAACAAGGTTTTCTGAGTCTTTTTGTAATGCAAAAAATAATGCATGTTGGTTTTGATTTACTACTATTTTTAACTTTCTACAAAAAACTCATTAGGTTGTTGTCTACGGGAATAGACTTTTTAATATTTCTGCAAAAAATGTTAAAAGCTCTGCTAAAAGCCTTTGGTATAAACTAACCCGTGTTCCTTAAATATTCACACATTTTAGCTTCCAAAATGGATAATGGTGAATGTGACTGCTGAGCGTAAATCACAGCTGGAGTGGGAGAGAGAAAATTACTTTTATTGCCTTTCCAAATCGTGCAAACGATTAGTGGAATAAAATAATTGTAAGGCTCAACAAACTGGTAAATAGATATTTGGCTGTCGCTCAGATGGGAAAATAACATTAGGAGGGTGAAATAATAATAGAAAATAAAGCTGGTACTGAAGTGAGGAAAAACCAACCCACAATATGACAATCTGTTCACAATGAGCCAGCGGACTATGAGACACAACTATACAGATGTTTAAAATGCATTAACTCTTTTGAATGTTTGAGCATAAAGACAGATGGACGGATGAATAGATGTATAGACAGATGATAAACACAAAGATAAATTGTTTTCTTGTTTGTTAACGATAAATGATATAAATAAAGTATGATAAAAGGAAAGGGAAAACAATCCAAATATGAATGCCGTAGGGTCTGTAAAAAATCAGCCCAAACTTACTAAGTGCTAAAAATTAATGTATAAAAGTGGAACAGAAATTTCACACTTGGCGTTTGAGTAGATTTCATTTTATCTCACAGCAAGCAGATAAATAATCAACTTGGTTTACCGTCTCTAAAAAAAGATTTTTAAAAAATCAACCGTGCAAGACAGACCTGCCAAAAGCATCCATTTAAAAGTAGATCAGTTAAGATATAACACAGCCTTTCAAAAGGTCAAACACCTTTAAATACAGTTCTGTCACAACAGTACATCTTACTGATTGACATGGGACAAGGGTTTTATAATTGACTGTGCTGAATAAGCAAGGATATTAAACTTCTGAAACATGAAATGTTTCAAACCAAATTGAAAGTATACAGTATGGGGACAGAACTCTTTACTTAACTTTCTTTAATGGATAAATGAAGTCACACGGGTGTCTTAACAGAGTAAGATGTACTTTATTACAGTAGCTACGGACAACCAGAAAGTGAACTCAAAACTTTCTAATTAGTTCAAAAAGAGCTTTTATTAAAGCCAAGCTGCCAAAACAATTTCTGTCAGTTTTGTCTCATTATGACATCATAGTCCACTTCAGAAGAATAAGATCAATGCTTCTTAGCCACACCCACCAATTCACTTCCTTACATTGCAAATTTGTTTTAAACAAGAGACAATTGTTTCTAGGCTTTCAAAAAGACTGAAAATATTAATACTGTGTTTAGCTTAAGTTTCATCTGTTACTTCATTCAAATTCTTTATCAAATCAAAAACAAACACAGCAAATAGATCCAAACACTCCAGACACTCTTCTGTCTGTTAATGTGGCATATTCTTGTGGAATTGTATTACTTAAAAATATAAGATCATTGTCAGTATAATACAACACCCCCAGAGAGAAGTGTTACGTCAACAGATGGCTTTCACACTATCAGTAGCTAACAGCCGGTCAGCGCAGTAGAAAGAAAAGCAGCTTTATTTTTCACCCCGACGTCTTGACGTTTCATTAACACCTGATAGTAAGAGTACTTCATCTCTGTTGGGTCGCTGCATTGAATGTTTGATGTTTAAAACTGGCATAGCCTACAGTACTTTGAATTTTTCATTCTCCGTTCTTCTCAATGAGGACTTACTGATATAACATACTGATGAAAAGATATTCAGATAGATTTCTCCGTGTAAGCGCTGCATGCAGTGTTCCATTGCTTTAGAAATGCACAGGATATGGGTTTGAATCCTGACAAACACACATACTGAGAACCTGTATTTGAATACACTGGAATTCACTTTGGATAAAAGCATCTGGCCAAAATCTGACATTAGGGTTAGTAAATGATAAGTTCAGCTACAATTTATTAACATATTTTTCAAAGAAGGAATAAAATCTATGGAGCATGTGGACTATTTGGTTTGATAAGACCATTACACAAAAATTCACAAGAATATTACCCACATTGTAATATTGTAAATAATATACTTCAATTAACAACCGACAGTTTCTGACAATCCAACATAGTATTTATTTCAGTTTACTGTAGTTTCATTAATGTTCATTGCATAAAGAATCATTTGCAATAATATCATGTATTGTAATGCATTTTAATACCATGTCATATATTTTATATTATTATTATTATTATTATTATTATTATGTATGTAAAGTTGTTTTGCAACATTAAAAATTTTGAAAAGTGCTATATGAATAAAATTAAATTGAACTTTTGAAGTTCTGTTAAACTGTTGAAGTTTTGACACACAACAACATGAACCAAACATACTAGCCAAAATGAAAAACATAACTTTGTTAAAACTCAGCCAATCGTTTATTGTTGTTTTATAAGCCAGATTTTCAGATATAAGTGACAATATATGCATTGGTGCAAAAACAGGATGTCTTAGGAAGAAATGCTTCATTGCAAAGCCTAAAGCTCTAACATCTAAATCCCAACAAATACCCAACCAACAATGTCTTTTATGACTCAGAGTAATCGGACATCTGCACTAATCTGTCGCAATTACCCACAGTAATGTCTCGTTTCTTAGAAAGTAAAATTTCTAAAAGTTGCTCATTAAACCTGAAAGCAGGGCTTAATTTATCTCGTAACAAACCCGATCCGGCACCTCTGAAAACGGATATTGGGTTAGTGCTTCCCCTATTTATTCACCTTATTCAGAAAAATCTGTTTGAAAAATCTGTTTGTTCAATATAGGGATTTTTTCAATTTATCAATTTGCTTAGAAATTATCATACGTATCATACATGTCACTACAATAGCAACAACAAAGTGGGGTAAATCAAAAGTCTGCATTTAATATTTCACCAAAGGGGTCTGTACAATTTACATTTTTTCATTTAGCGTGACTTATCCAAAGATTGACAAATAAAAGAACATTTAACATTTTGTCGATGACCTAACAATATGAAGAATTTCAAAAGTATAGCTTTCCTTACCAAACCTTATTAATAGTGTTGTCTAATTTGTAACATCCCTATAAAAATATCATCAGGAAAAGTCACCATTACTGTTAACTCTTAAACATACGTTTTCATAGCTCATCTGTGTCCTTTTTTTCCCAATACAACCTGTCAGTTCCGTCATAGCTCCTTGTTCCCGCAACCGCACAATTTACAAATTACGCATCGCCTGAGGGAGCAGACAGAGGGGGCGGATCTGATTTACCACGCAAGCTGTGACCGTCAGTGGCCTGAGCAGTTATGGGTACAGCATTACTCACTGCACTCTGCAGCGTCGGTCATGCATGTTTGATCAGCTGGGAGCCAGTTGGGTTAACATGGGCATCACTGGCGTTGAAGATACCACATGGATGCTTGGGAATAATGTCAATCAGGTCTGGTCCCAAATGGCAGGATGATTTAGATAAAAATCTGTGTACCCATAAACCCCAACTATATTTGTCAGAGTTATAACTATTTTGTTATTACCGAATTCCCTTGACCTAATTTTTTTACTTGACCCTCTAAAATTTTAAGTAGACACATTTGCATGTTTAACTTAAAAAAAATTTTTTTTAACGCAATCTCTCGGGAATTCGTACATATTTCGTACGAATTTGTATGAATTAGCCAACTCGTAAAATACGTACGAATTCCCGTGAGATCAGTTTTCTGATATATTGTTGTGTTGTTAATGCTCACATGACATGCAGATTAAACAAATAAAATATAGCTTTTTTGTTAGTAAGTGTTATTTAATTCTTTTATTATTATTATTTTAAATAAAATTATTTGCTTATATTGTATGATTTGATTGTAATTGTTTTTCAACTCAACTCACGAACCCCTTGTAATTCACTCGTGAACCATCAGGGGTCGCAAACCCCAGTTTGGGAAACCCTGGCCTAGTGGTTGATGCACATGCATATGGGCAATATAAGTTTGAGTCTGGCTTTCTTTATTTTCTGACTTTTGTAAAATTCTAAGGGGAATTATTATAAATCAGGCCATTTTTGACAATCAAATCATTTTCAAAAAGAAACCTGCTGTAATTTACTTGAATTTACACATTATTTCACAAAATACATATCTAGTAATGCACACAATTATCAAATAGGACATAAAACCTTTTCAGAGCTTGATTCTACATGACAAACAAAACTGGAAAAAGGCATTTACTTACATTGAAAAAGGAACCAGAGCCATATCTACAGATCAAAATATCATAACCCCACCAAAAAATTATAATTACAGCAGTGGTTGAGTGTATTTTTTAAAAAAATGGTATGTATGCCTATTTATTTATTAAAACGTTAAATTTATTGAATAATAAATAATACATTTTAAAGTAAAATAATAATTTTATAGTAAATAAAAAAAAAAGTAAAACATATTCAATGATAATATGAAAAAAATATAACATTTGCTAACCATTTATTTGGCACCCATCCTCATAAGAACCATAACCTCACAAACATTTACAGACATTAACTCAGCAGTATTTCTATAGGCTTTAAAACATGTAACTACCAGCATGAACCTATTGGGGTGTCCCACTGTGAACATTTTTCCGGCAAGGGATTTATTGGCATTCACGCAGGGCTGATAATGTCGCAACCGAAGAGCTGGGAACAACAATATGCAAAAAGTCCCTCACAACTAAACCCTAAAGAGATAGTCAAGTAGCTTTTGTTGGCTAAAAAAGGCTAAAAAATATCATTCATGAATGCCTTAAAAACAAAATTCAATCTTTTCAGTCTCAACAGTGAGAAAATTGCTTCTGGAGAAAAACTTTCCCGACTGAGGTGAATTCTGAGAGCTTTATGAAGTCTGATCGATGTTACTGTACGAGGAAATAGATTCTTCAGACAAGCTCTATTGATCGTATAAAGAGCTGAAGGTTTCAGACCAATCATCTGTCATCATCTTTTCGTCTGATTATCTGCCATGGCGAGAGATGACTGTGTAATCACAGGAATTATGGAAAGGATACTGTGTGACTGTATGACTGAAGGTTACATTTGAATACAATCTTTTCTAGGCTTTTTCATATACTTGACAGTTTCTATTACTGAATATAATCACACTAGACTGCATTTAAAAAGTTCATGAACAAAAAATCTTTTTATAAAACATATTTTGGTCAGGATACTAAAGTGGAACTTGTTTTTATATCTGCCCCACCTAAGGGGGTTAATTATATTTACATAATAATATACAATAATATAATATGAATATAATATGAACATAATATGAATATTATGAATATATGGAAAATAATATGAATATTATAAATGTAATATGAATATTATAATGATACAAAAATTTATATTTGTTTGTTTGTATGTTTGTTTGTTTGTTTATTTATTTGCCCTAAATTTTTTCACTAGTCATACATTTTTTCATTAAACTTTATTTTGCAATACTTTTTAAAAATGATTACTTTTCATTTTTTTTTATATTTTAAAATATATTTTAAATATTCAGGTAGCTAGCTGTAAGCATGTTGTCACTTTAACTAAGCTTAACTAAATTGATTACATACAAACTATCTGCTACTAAAAATCTAGTCATTGATTAAACGTTGCATAAAACATTATAATAATGTTTAAAATAAATTAACGTTAAGTTGCGGTTCACAACATTTATTTGCATGGCTTTATATCTCACTAAATCTAATCTCATCTAATCTAACAAATCCAGCACATTTCAGATGCACAAATCCATGCAACTAAAGCTTTGGTATGTATTGTAGAAGTGTTTTATTTACTTCTGCCATTTTACTTGCATTTATTATTTGGTTTTAATTTTGGACCCGTGCTGTGGTTATATATTTGACGTGGAAATGTTTCATGCTACAGACTTTCTCTATTCATGTTTGTCTACCCCTAAATGATCTTTTACCTTTCTCAAATGGACAATGCAGTCCTCTTGTGCATTTCAGCAAACCTAAGAAAGCCACATAGCCAGAAAGATTGCTTTCGCTGCAGTTTCTGTAGACTCCTGCCAGTTTCAGTGAATGGGGTTAGACGCTTGCCGTCTTAACACAAGCTTTCATCTCGGATTATATTCTTCATCTCGGCAAACAGTGTGTGTGCTAGTCCTGCCCCAAAGCTCTCTTTAAAGTCCACCCACCGACACGTAAAAAAAGGCTGCAGACATCTCTCTTGTGCATCATCAGGCCGATAATTCAGATTCCTCATGTTCTACTCATGTGGCATAGGGGTGAATCAGGAAACCACGAGTGCTCGCATGAGACAGATCTGCCAGTTTGAGTCGATGGCTGAGAGGATAAAGATCTTTCACACTCCGCTGGGCCGCACAGAAGCTTGGCACAGATCGCAAACTGTTAAAATCAGCAGAGCTATGATTCCAGTGCACACCTATATGTCTTAAAGTCTTATTGGAGATACGTAGATCATATTTTGTAACATTACACAGTGGCATATTTTTACACAGTGACATATGATTACTTTTGGAGCTACTCACTACTGCAAAAAAGTAACATTATGTTCTCGCACAACCCTAATAGTAACATATTTCTTAATTACTCTGATAAGAAATTTGGAGACATATGTACATGGGTGATTCTCACAGAATCTTGATTTCAGGATGTCAAACTTATTTTTTTTAATGCTTATATCAACAAAATGCCTTATTATTCATTAAAAACAAGAACTGATATGTTCAAAAGCATTAATTTATAAGACTTTCAAAAGTATGCAGAAGTATGAAGGTTTGTGCAGAAAAGATGCAAGGTTGGATGTTCTTTTAAGTGATATGCTGACCTTAAACGCAAAGTGACAGAAGCCCTACAGCCAGAACAACAGAGCACTGATTCGTTATATCTTATCAAGGGTTCACAAAAGCAGCTTTTACGCAGCTATTAAAGCAGCCATTACGCAGAAAAACAACGAAAAATGCCCCAAAATGAGTGCCAGAAACTGTAAATACAGTCAAATCTAGATATGTGACTAAAGTCTAGTGATCTCAGACTTTGACATGGCCTTACTTTATCACTATTAAAGATATTAAAGTTATATTTCCACAGAATGTACATAACATTATGTATATGATTTTATGTAGAAAACAGTAAATCACAATATACATTTTCACATATACATGCTTTAAATCTTTCAGTTTCAGGAAAAGAGACGAAAATATTTGAGAAAAGGGAGAACATACAATTTACGTGTCAAATAAAATGTTGTTTTGTAATGTTGTGATGACTAACATTTAGTCAATTATTGTTTTGTTGGCCTGTGATGTAAACTAAACCCTATGTACCTTGGATAGATAGATATATTTTATGTCTTTCATTTTTAAGTCTGTTCCTTAAAGTCCTTTCCAGTTGTAATCATTGTAGTCATTTTCCATTTACAATAATGTGTTTCGCAGATGCTTTTATTCAAAGTATTACATGTCTTTTCATCATTTTCCTGGGATCGAACCCACGACCTTTGTGTTATGCTCTACTAACTGACCCACATATACATACATATACATACATATACATACATATACATATACATACATATACATATACATACATATACATATACATATACATATACATACATATACATACATATACATATACATACATATACATACATACACACACACATATATATATATATTTTTCTTTTCTAAAAACTCTTAAGTTGCTTTGAATAAAAGTGACTATCAAATACATAAATTTACAGTAAATGTCATGCCTTTGGTTGGTCTCATTTCCTCTACTTAGATGAACCAATCTTGATTCAAATCTATTCAAATCTCACTAGTAACAATAATTATGTCAGCAATAACTGATCACATAAACCAGCTGTGAACAGACAGCAAAAAGCTTTGAGTGCAAATGATTGCGATAAAGATGTGGAATTGCTCAATCAAGGTCAGAAGCGTTTAGCACAGATAAACACAGAGAGAGTTCTTGCTAACCGCTGAAGGCTCAATCATGCAGCGTTGTCCTGCTTAATGGCCATCTGCCTCATTTATATGAAATCCCAAAGAGTAGGAAACGTTTCACAGGTGGAAGCAATTGCACGGGTGACAAAACTTCAACACTGATCGGATTGATGACTGTTGATTCGATGAGGTGTTAATGAACTGTGAGCGAGTTTACTGAATCCAGGACCAGTTTTAGTGGTGCTTTATTAAAAAGTCATTAACAAATGTGTTTATGGAAGTCTAACCATAATAAAACTAAACGAAAAACGCACGACTTGTAATGATTTTTATACTGAGTGTTGATTGAAAAAAAAATCACAGGTGAGAGAAATTTTTTCTTCTAGACATCAATGAGATTAAACTGACACCAAATGGAAACTTTTCCTTTTGTTTTTAGAAGTTTCAGAAGAAACCTCAACATTTCAGTTCAGAGTTCTGCAATTCAAATATTATTATTATTAAAGATTTTAATATGAACTTAAACATTTCTCATAAAAATTGTCCAGACAATTTTACTGGTTAATTATACAATCTACATTCATTTTACAGCTTCACACTAAGTTGATACGCTGACAACTCCAAGCTAAGAAAAAGCAACATCTGAACAATAACATTCGAATCTGGGACAGATATTATTACTGTAACTGTAAAAAATATTGAATAAATAATGAATAAGTACAGATAATTTCCACAGGGTAACCAAAATACCACCACCAATCCAGCGACCACAAAGTCCAGTATGGCATTAATAACATCCATGTCAGTCAGTCCTATTTGCAGCCTCTGCTGTAACTTGTAATTACACGGTTTGCTTCCTGATTGAGTACAATTTTGGATTTCCGTTTTAGCCTCGTCCTTTACGTAAAGGCCCATACATGCCTTGGCAACCACCCTCCTCACAATAGCTCTCAATTACAATTGTTAATTAATAAAACTAGAGAAAATATTATAGTACAGGCCAAGAAAGCTTCAGCTGATGATGATGGACACAGTGAGTCTGGTGATGGGTGTATGGTAAAAGAAATCTAGTATTATAGTCATAAAAACTTTCCACTTGAGGTCAAGAAAGCTCAAGAAGTGCATTACTGGAGCCGTATTTGTAGAAGTAAAGGAAGATTGAAAGGAAAATAAATCGAGTTTCATCAAGAAAGACCAAACTATGAAGTGTTTCAATACTGTATTAAACAAACATCACCATACATCAAACATAATATGTATTAAGTGAAGCTAAAGTGGCGTGGATTGCCTTTACTGTGGAAAATGTATTAAAATAAACTGCATTCATAAAGTTACTTATTAATATCAATAATAATTATAAATATAATTGAGCCAAACTAGATTGTTTACTGCAGTAATATAAAATTGTGGTCACAGGTGTCCATTTATTGTAGTGTACATTTTTAGAAAACTCTAATCCACAATGTCAGAGTTTGTTGGAAATAATATATCTTAAAGAGTAGACGAGAAGCAAAGCAGAAGAGATAAAAATAAAAACGGATAGCAGGACTGTGGAAAAGATAGGCTGTCTATAAATTTAGTTTTACAGACATTTATTATCTGTGCCTGACACTGTCTGTCATTGGATTTGGTTGTTGAGGACATTCGCCCAGTTCTTTCAGTTATCTACTCAGATAAACCGAGCGAGGTAAACGTATTGAGCCATAGAACCTGTCGAGCGGTAGTATCTGTGTTGACTATCTTTTACCATGTCCAGACCAGACTGGATGAGTTTCTAGCATTAAAAGCTAGATTTTTTTGGAATAGCATGTGTAAAATGTTCCTGCTATCTGACAGATATCTCTCTTAATAGCCCGAGTCGACAAACTGCAGAATGAGTTGGTCCATACTTTTCTGGCCAATCAGATGCTTCATTTGTAAGTGGTCATTCTAATATAACGTAAAATAAAACTGAAAAACAAAAACCCTTTAAAAACTAAAAGTATGTCATAAAATCATAGAAAATACTATATCAAGGGCCAGGTCAGCAAAACCAAAAAAAATCCAATTACATTTTAGTAAAGTTTTCCAAAGATGGTTCATATGTGATTTTAGATTTTAGAGGTTTTATCATGCTAATGAAAGTAAATTAGCTTATTTTTAACTAATTTTTTAAGTAAATTCGTTTAAGTTAGTTATTTGCTGTTAACAGAGGTGTGATATCATGATGGACAGCTGTGATTGACAGCTTCTCTGAGTGAAAACTGATTTTGTCAGCTCCGTCTCCGACATTGTCACTTTCAGTTTTCTGCAATGACTCAAGATGCGTTGTCCATCTTTTTTACAGTCTTGTTTATATGTCATGGACCAATAGTCCATGTGGTGCCATCAGCCCACCAACCTTGCTCAACAAGTGAGCAACTAAAACGCAAAAAAAAAGGTTTTTGCAGGTATTGCAGAGCTCATTGTTTAGGCCAGAGGTCATCTTTACATGAGACTGATCAAGTAAACCACTGAACCTTCAGAGTGAGGAACAGTATATTTTGAAGAGTATAAAAGCAACCAATTGTAAGTGAGAACAATTAAAGGTCAGATGATGTGGCTCAAATGCAACTCAACATAAAATCCCTCAGACGTCACGGCTAAAGAGCACAGCCGTATGTTTGTGAACAAGCTGAACCCCAGATCTCTGACTAAGTGTGGATCGCCAGACCGTCTTTCACAGGAACTGCCCTTCTGGTTGTCTGAGTTTACAGGCCACTGCCTCTTAGAGAAATCGTTTCCCAGCAGGCTTTGCTGCAGAAAACCAAGCAAGCCGAATAAACATGAATAAGTATGAAGACATTGTAGCTCACCCATCGGTGTCGCTCATCGCAATGTCATATCCGAGCGGGATGACTCATGGTAAAAAACATTCACAAACATAAAAACGCCACACTGAATTTCTCATCGGAAAGAAATCTCTACAACAAACAAACAAACATCGACGGGGTTGTCTCGGTTTGTGTAACACACAACTGTGGCATTCTCTAAAAAAAAAAAAACAATCAGGGATGGGGAGCAAAAACGAAACAGTTTTATCTGCTTTGGTGAGTCATCAAATCACATTACCCACAATTCCAATGAGTGACCTAGATGAAGATTCGCCAACGCTGCTGGCACGCATGGCACTTAATATGGTCTCACGGCAAACTGCGTTCAACCAGCGCCTTCTGTTTTGAGGTTGAAGATGTATACAGCCCACTCACATCCCATAATCCACTGAAATAAACATGAATGTACGAATTACAGGAAGCCAAATGAATTGCTCAGAATCAGGTTTGCTTAATGATCCTGACTGTTATCTGTTTGATAAGCGTGCGAGCGGCAGCTAAGCCAGTAGGACAATCTGGCAAAACGACGGGCTCAGGAAAAAACAGAAAGAAAACTAATTAAACACTTAGCCACATGCTGAAACGAACCGATAATTAGGAAGAATATGGTAATTACAAACAAAAACTCGAGCATTTGAAAAATACTACTAATAATTTTCATAATTAACTTTAGAGCACATCTACCAATGACAAAATTTACAAGGCAAAGTTACAAAATTTATCCACCTAAATACTTTTTACAAGGAGAGAAGCATTATTTTTATAAAATATTTTTATTATTTTGTTTATATAAAATAAAATAAAATAAAATAAAATAAAATAAAATAAAATAAAATTAAATTAAATAAAATTAAATAAAATTTAACAAATAATAGAATAGAATAGAATAGAATAGAACAGAATAGAATTTAAATCACAATAGAATTTAAATCACAAAAACAAAACAAAACAAATAAATGATGTGTGTGTTTAATGCTGATTTATAAATGATTTATAATTTGAGTTGTCAGGTACCGTTTCACGGGTAATGTCAGCATGATGTCTACTATGAGCTAACATGAACTAATAATGAGCTATATATATAGTTTATCAGCATTTATTAATCTTTGTTGATGTAATCTAATGCCAGTACAATTGTTCATGTAAGTTCACTGTCCATGAATGTTAACAGTTACAACTTTTGATTCTAGACCTTAACCTTATTAGTAAAGGCTGAAATGAATATGAACTAAGATTAATAAAGGTGTACAAGTATTGTTCATTCTTGTTTAAATGAAAAACAACTTTATTGTAACATGTTACCAAAAAACATGTTTCGAACACAGATGGTAATAAAAGGCAAGTTACAGATTGCTTTACTTAAATACACACCTAACACAAACTATACAAATCTAAAATGTGACATGTTAGTTTCAATAACATCTGCTAAAAAGCAAATGTGCATATACAAGAATATCTGTTAAAAAAACAAACTGACTATCTCATCATCTGCTTAGCACAGAACATTTAAGAGCTCATGCTATTATCTCTGCCATCATATCTCAAAAGATTTGTAACCCATTTATGTGCTCAGCTATTCTAAGCATGACATAAACCTCAACCTGCTCTTTGCATTTCGTCACGCATTTTCATTCATAAGATAACGCACGCACGACATCTCTTCATTACAGCTTTTGCTTGTACCGGAGGCGCCCCGGAGTCATCAACATTCCCAGAGAGTGCCGACGAACCTCTAATTATTATTCTAATGGAACATGAAGCGTTCTGGAGATGAGAGCAGAATAGACGTTCTGGGTTCGTCACGCAACAGCACGTGGGGGATCTAAACAGCTGGCGCATTAGGCAGAAAAGTTGTATCTCTGCTGAGGACCGGTACGTGAGCATACGCGTTTTCAGGCTGAGCGATAATGTGATGAAGGCCTGCTACAGCTAGTGTCGTTTCTGGAACTGGTAAATTGAGAGGAACTGGTTATTAGCGAGATCTGCCACGGGGATTTGTAAAGGGTGGAAACAGAGTAGATTATGCAAATTGGACACGTTATCTTGATCAGTTTTGGAAATAGATGAAAAGCTCTAAAAGATGAACTTGAGAGACATTTAAGGGGGTGTAAAGTGGGTGGATGGTCTCAGTTTTCCATATTTTAAGTTTAATGAATATTTATACGCATAGACAAGTAATATCTCAATTGTTTTGCTATGCAGTTATATTAAATAGAGAATAGATACAAGTCCCTGACTCTGCTAAGGAGACCTAAGAGATCTCACATGTCTCTTTTACAGTTTCGGAAGACATCTCAATAATCTACAGTATCAAACTGTGACATCTAAGCCTTTTTTATATAAACATATTCCTTTAAATTATTCCAACGCTACTGTAAAGTTGCATTTGTTTAAATTAGTTAATGCATTACTTGATATAAAGAAACAATGAACAATACTTCTACTGCCTTTATAAATCTTAGTTCATGTTCATTTTAGCATTTACTAATCCATTTTTGAGAACAAAAGCTGTAACTGTTAACATTGGTTAAGTCGCGATTAACTATTATATTGGAATTAACTAACACTGACAAAGATTAATAAATGCTGAAAAACTATATTGCTCGTTGTGAGTTTATATTAGCTAATGCATTTACTAATGTTAAAAAATACAACCTTATTGTAAAGTGTTACCAATATTTAAAAAACAAATGATCAGAGTTATAATATTCACATTACTATTACTGCTCAATATGATATTTATCTCAAGAGATTTATTGGAAGCTGTGTTTCTTTTTTATTTCTTTTAAGCTATTTACACAAGACAATTTTAATCTGAGAGCTTTATTAATTTATATATATATATATATATATGAGATATATATATTTATTAATTATATATATATATATATATATATATATATTATAATGAAGAAAACCTGAGAAATAAAAAGGAAGTGATTTAAAGATAAAGATTGAAGGTTGAGATTAGACTCAAGCCAGACTTAAACTTGGGTCACACACATGAAATTTATTCAATTAAAATGACCCGTGAGGTTGATAAGTTTACGTCTACGTCTTTGCTACGTCTGGACTTTAGCAACAGAGGACAACCTTTGATATTTTGTAAGTATGTGATTCCAGACCATTCTATAAATAGGAGGAAACTGATGTCTGTGTGGCGGAGGGCATATGAGCATTCTGCTGTCTGGACTCATTCTGCTCCCAGACACATGGCAGAGAAATGATTTCTGAACTGCCTTTTCAAATGGGCGGCGCGTTCTTGAATCAAGAGTGGAATGAGTCTCTGGCTAAATAATTCGTAAAACCATTCGTACAGGAAAAGAGTTTCCACATTGGCTGGGAGAGGAGAGTTTGCCTGAAGAAACTGCCAGTTTCAATTCTTCCCACTTAAGTAAGAAATCATGCTGTGTGTATATTAAAGTTTTATTATTTTTTCACTTTCTGGTTGTTCTGGTCTTTTTTCTATAATGAGTATAGAAAAAAAGCCCAGAAGGACATTATATATTAGATTTGCAGGTTGAATCGGGAATGGCTAGCTATTACTTTTCTCTAAAAAAAAGTTGCTCACTATCTTCAGTAAAGACTCCAATAAATCCTGTTTATACAGGATTTAAATCTTAAATGAGTCTGAAACTGTTGTCAGCCCCACAACACAAAATGTTTTTATGGCGGGTTGTTCAAACTTGTTTTGACCCATTAATAAATCACAAAACAAGTTGAGTACATGATCAATGCCTTTGAATAAAAAAACATCTGGTGCTTCTTTTAAAGTCCAACAGGAAGATGATCAAAACTGAGAAAAAACATAGGAAACAAAACCTGGAGCAGAATTTCAGCTCAAGTGCTCGAGCAGTCGATGCAGTTAAGATCGATTCTGCTGGAACAATCCATGGGATTCTGTCCAGATATAAGAACTGCTTCAGCCACTTCAAGATATGATCAGCCTGCTTTTTATCAGAGCTCCAGCTTCCTCTAAATTCACACGCACACATACACTTTGTCTGCAAACTGCAAATTCATCTTCACTCTTTTGTTTCTTGTGATAAATGAGTCACATATCGGAGCTCAAATGCTGATAAGGAGAAAGAACTTTTTTCTGAGTAAAAGATGTTAAATGAATTATAAAAATAAATTTTATTTTTGTTCTTCTAAATTAAATCCAAGTATCAGAGACTAGGACAGGTATAAAACAGAAAGCAGTTACATGAAAAAGTTTGTTTACATAATATATGTCCATATATATGCATATACATTTAGTATTTATAAACACACAAATATATTTTTCTTAAATATATGCATGTATGCGTTTGTGTTTATAAATACTAAAATAATATGTATAGTACACAGATATATATTATGCAAACAAAAACTTTTATTCTAGATGCGATTAATCGTGATTAATCGTTTGACAGCGCTAATTATAATATCCCATAAGCACCAAATGATTATTGACATCATTATTGATCAACAGTGCAACAGGAAAACCTAATGGCTGTTATGGGTTAGGTCATGCTTTGTGTCGTGCCTAGCAAAGCACTACAGCCATAACTTGTTAAAGATAAAGCATAGCCTTTGTATCTTATTGCTAAGTTATCATATTTAATTTTGTTTTGAATGTGCTTTGTTTGACACAAAGAAACCAAAACACATACTGATGTTTTATGCTGTTTCTTCTACTTTCTGGATGACAATGCCATTAATGCACTGGCTTTTGTTAGGTAATCGGATATTACAAAAAAACATAATAGAAGGTGATAATGAGGACATAGGAGAAACCTGATTATTAATAATAAAAAAATAATGTTAATGTTAGGTCTATTATTGTGAAAAAGTATGTTTTGTTTTAAACATTTAACGCAAAGAAAACAAAAACGTAGTGGTAATAACATTTAGAATTCAGTTGTGCTGTTGTGTTAAAAGACAACAATGTATCATAATGAAAATCTGTCATTCTTGGTCATCAATAAAGGTATATAAGGGATTTAGAGTGTTGCACTGGGTCACAACTCAGTTTGCACTGGACATCCTTCCAGACATCAATACTGACATTATAGACACAAAGCAAAGCAATGCAAAACAAAGAAGACAAACAAGCCACTTCATTAACACGTGGTTTTACAGCAGCAAACGCAGTCACTCGTGGTAAATTCACACAGCGCACACACAATCTCCATTACGCACAAATTGACTTCACATTTGCGCATATACTATTTTAAACCAAAAGCCAGTACAAGCATGTAATTGTCAATGACAAATCGCCTTTCTTACCTTCGTCGTGCATTTTCTGCAGACAAAAAGTCAGGTTTCTCCGCCAGCTTGGCATGTCAAATAACTAAGAGTAATGCGTTACGCGGAGAGAGGCAGAGACCGATATAGTGATGATAATAATGATGATGGATACAGAAGAGATCTTTTAGTGATGAGGTGTATCGTGGACAGATCCTGTAGTGTTCATGCAGTGGTCCATTAACGAGCATCAGCTGTCACTCCGGGTCCAGATGAGGACGCGCACATGCACAGCGCCGCGGAGACCGGAGCGCAAATGACGCACGAGTGTCACCGCCTTCACCAAACTGTGTGACACTCTCAGATTCATGCAATATGCGCCATAACCCAACTGATTAACCCTTAACTTCTGTTTTGGGATCTTACATTTACAAAAAAGTATTTTGTGGTGATATTAACTTTTGCATTACAAATGCACTTTGCTCGTATAGGGGACACCGGGGCTAGTTGTCACATTGGAAAGTTGTCACTGCTATATATACTGTATGACGTAACCATTAGGATAGTATAAGTACAGTCAAAACTTATATTACACAAATTCTTGATTTTTATAGCAGTGGTTTTCAATGCCTTCTATTCTTGCATTACATTTTAATCGATTACATATTATTAAAACGTGGTGGGAGACGTGGGACACCCACATTTTAAAGGTTTGAAAAATGATTAGCAAATTCATTTCATTACATTTACAAGATACTCTAAGGTACCTCAAACAATATAATGCTAGAATTAAGAAAAAATGGATTATCCTCATACTTCGTTATTGATCAGACACCAAGCCCCCTTCAATATCCCAAAACATACTGTATCTGCAAGCCATTTATTTTCAGTTCAGTTAGAAACTGAATATTTCAGCCAAAGGGCAAACGCCAGAGTAACGTGTAACTCGGTCTGTGAAACTGCACATTTCTCCAAATAATAAATCACCACATTAATCAAAGTGACATTTCACTTGCGCTTGTTAGAGACTGGCACCTAGTTCATTTCACCATCCAGATGCAAACGCATGACTAGAGGTCTACAGAACATTGGCAGGCCTTCAGCTGATCTCTCGAACCCTTCAGCAACTGTGCCAAGGTTTATCTGAGGGATAATTTCATTTGACAGTAATGAAAACAACTGCCATAGTACGTTCACGCTGGGGATTCAGATCTTTGGGGCAGGTGATGTCATCTTTTTAAAACCTGCATGATTTTTTCCTCTGCGGAACACGGAAGAAGATATTTTGAGAAATGTCTCAGTGGTTGTGTGTCCATACAATGGAAGTCAATAGGGGTCATAGTTGTTTGGTTACCATACTTTTTCAAAATATCTTCTTTTGTGTTCTGCAGAAGAAAGTCAAACAGGTTTGAAATGAGGGCTAAACAAATTTTCATTGACCTAAATTTACATTTTACTATGTAGTCTGTATTCCCTTGTTATACAAGATAATTAATAAAAAGAAATGCAGGACAGAACTGGGTTTTACATTTCAGAAATTCATTGGATTGTAAAAAAACATATGCCAGAAAATAAAGCCAGGTGGTTTTACAGAATAAAATAAATGGGGTTCATGATGCCATCGGAAAAGAAAAGAGACCGTTAAAAATGTTGGTTGATGAATTATACACAATGAATAAGACAACATGTTTTAGGAAAGTAAATATGTGTCAAATGTTTAGGAAACAAGCTATATAGTATAGAAAATTTTATTCTTAAATGGTTTTGCAGATTTTGAAACATCTCCACGGTTGCGGGTGTATTTGTACCAGCTTTCACTTAATCCATATTGACCAAATTTTCAAAACTCACACATCCAACTTTCATGAATTATTTCTCAACATCCTGTTAAGAGTTATCTTCACAAACTATAGAAAAAGATACAAACATCCTGTTTGGAAATAAATTGGATAGACTTTCATTTAGCTTCTACAACCTGGAGATCTGTGGGTCACTTAAACGATTTAGGAAAAGTCTATGTGGGTTGATTGAAGGTCCTTTAGTTTGGGCGTTGGGGGATTGGAGGAACTGAGTTTCATTGCTCACTCTGTTGGTTATCTGTGATGGAGGAAACAGCCCCCTGGCCTTTGTTGACGTCACTGATACAAGCCCACTGTCCGTCCACAGACTCTTTCCAGAGGGTCACCTGTGGGCAGAAGTTAACAGAAGACATCAAGCAGGACTCCAGCTCAACATTTTACATTGTTTTTTTTTCATAAACAGCATATTTTTCTCAGCTTCAAATTTATGGGAGTTAATAAAAAAAAAAACAAATACACAAAAAATAAGAGAAATAGAGAAAATATAAGTAAAGGCCTGTACACACCAACAACCAGTGTTTTTCCACACTGATGAAAAACTTTATAATTAATGAATAAATTAATAAATAAATAAATTTAAAGCGCTCACACATTTTCACTACAGGGGACAAGCTCATCTATGTACCAACAGATAATTACAACACCCTAACTCCGTTACCTTCAAGAGTCAGGGACTGCATTTAACCTGTGCTTATTTATGAACCTTTTTGCATTATTTATCTAACAGAATGTGTACGGTTTATAAATGCATCAGGTAATGGTGCATTCATCTGTAAGTAAACGACCCAGAGCTTGTCGTTTTAAATAATTACAAGGTGCGGTATCTCACGACAGCACAACAAACCGAGCCAGAGTCATGGTTTAAATAAGAGCTGATGGCAAGGATGGATTCCCTAACGGCAGGGTAACTGCTAGGTGAAATAACCCCAGCCATTAATTCCTTGAACGTGCTTTAATACCCAAGCTTTGCAAAATGAGTAATACCGTTGGGTAAATTGCAGTTCTGCCATGCCGAAAGCTGCCGGCAAACTCAAACGATTTATTTTTTCAGTAATCCCATGAAATGAGAGCCAAAGAGTGTCAACATAAGTTTCATGGAAAGCAGTCCATGAATCACAATGCATTTCTCAAAGAATATTCAATGCCTGTCCTGTTTTAACAAGTGGTCATTGTTTTCTCTAACTTTAGAAGTGTGGATGAATCTTTTTTTTGGTGCACTGTTCCTTTAAATCTAAAATTCAAGAAGGAAAGTTGCACATACTTTGTTGTCACCGCCTGACACTGCCAGGATGTTTCCCGTGATGGACCAGCTCACGTGCCACACCACATCATTGAATTTGTGGAGAAGTTTGGCCGACCAGGTGTTGCCCGTCGGGTCATCACATGTCCAGATAAACACTCGACCATCCTGTACGGTTTCAGAAAAAGAGTTCAAAACATGTTTCCGAAAACGTTTTATACCGTTTTAAAAGTTAGAATATATAATATTCAGTTTGGCTGTAAATACCTGAGAGCAGCTGGCAATTGTGCTGGTTGGTAGACCAATGGAAGGAGCCCAGCCGACATCTCTCACCCAATCACTGTGCGCCTCCAACTTCTGGTCCTCTTTCCACTGACCATCCTCCTCTCTGATAAAAGAAATTAAAGAAAGCAAGTTATTTTACTCCAAAAACACTGCACATACATTTTCTTACTACGTTTGTATGAAAATAGTTTCTCTTTCAAAAACTGCAGAAAAAAATGCAACCAAAAACCTGTGTGTTTGGCATTTTTTGTCAGAAATTTCAACCAAAACATTTTAATAACGCATTTTTAACGTCAAAAAAATACAATTTAAAGATTCTTCTTAAGTAAAAACACAAATATCAAAAAACCTAACAAAAATATGTTAAACATTACTAAATACATAACCTGCATATGCAAGTATTACGCTACTAATAAGAGCATTGATTTTGCTACTACAAAAAAATACTATAACGTAGTCATAAGCAACTATCAACATTTTAATACTTCTGCATATTAGCTCCTCTAACACATAAGAAAGTTAGTAAAACAACAGTAAAACCATAGAGAACATTAAGCGCAGATGAACTGAGCTGACAGCAGGTGACTGAAGATGTAAAATAAGAGCTGCGCTCACTTCCACAGCTTGACCAGATTGTCACAGCCTCCAGACACAAATCTCTTGATGTAGTTGGGCTTCTGTCCTGATGGCTGTTCTATTAAACTCCCGGGGACGACAGCTGGGGCCCAGCTCACTGCATTACAGCCGATCTGCCACGGACAAAAGACAGTATGTAACTCACGAGACTGTAAAGTATATTTTAACATGTTCTGAAGGTAACATGAATGTTATGAAACTGTAACTGTTTGCAGTTGCGAAGGAAATGCTATTTGGAGTTTGAAGACTTTCTAACTTTTATTTACAGGCAATACTCACTGTATGTGCATTGTTGATCTTTTTAACTTCCCAATGGCCATCACCTGAACACGTTAACACTGAAATCGCCCCATCAGAGCTGCCACAGGCCAAAATTAAGCCAAAGTCATATGGCCCCCAGCAAACAGAATTCACTGCAGAACAAAAGTGAACTTCATTATGATTTACATTACAATTACATTTGTGCAATGATATATCTATGTCTTTTTTATATGTAAACCAAAAGTGTAAAAGTACCTGATGAGTCATGGCCTGTATATTCATACATTTTATCCCAGGTGCCATTCTCTTCTTTCCAGATGATCACCTTCCTGTCATAGGAGCAGGACGCCAGGATGTTGCCGTACATGGGGTGAGCCCAGGCCACCTGCCACACTGGACCCTCATGACTGCAAAGAAGGACAGAAAAGTACAGATGTTTACACTGAGAAATGTAATTGAGATAATCGAGCTAAAGCGTGTTTTGCTTAGTCAAACTATGAACTTAATCTCTTTGTCCAAGTATACACAACACACTGGGTATAATTAAATGTACAGTGACTAGACCAAACTACATCAAAATGTTAAATTTAGTACAAAAGTGAAAATCTGAAGAAGGTGTTTGAATCATTATGTTATTGCTGTGTGTTTACTTGGAAATGTCGTAAATAAATTTCAAAGTAGTGACATAATATATACATGCTTAAATCCAAAGACATTAAAACATTTGACAATAAAAAGAAACACACTTTTGTATATCAACAAATCGTATATCAATTTTGTATATTTTGTTCCCCACAATGTGAAATGACAGGAAAGAGAACTCTACTGAGAATGTGCAGAATAATATGATCACTCACCCTCTCAGATCGGCCACAAGGATCTGTCCTCCATTCTTGACATCAAAGATCTTGACGGAGCGATCAGAAGAGCACGTGGCCAGTCTGGTGCCATAGTAATCCATCTGAGCATCATGCTGAAGACCACAATTAAGAAAGAGGTGCAGTAAAGATAAAGACTGGGACTGTATAAATGTTATGTGATCATATCTACAGTTCAATTTAACTGTCAATAGTCCAGTGTATAAATGGCAGAATACTCACAATCATGTCCTCATGAGAGGTGTCCACTGTATTAATGACAGACACCTGAAAGATACAAGACAATAGACATGTTGAATGACAGATATTTGGCAAAATATGTTTTATTTATATTCTTAATTTAGAAACTTCTACAGAAACTGTGGCATTACCATATTATCTATCTGAATTACTATGAAAACGTGGCAGTACCTCTGAATGCTTATCAAATTTATAAACCATAATATTTAAATACCATAGTATGTTACTTGTACGCATATGAAACATTGTAAAAACATTGTATTAACATTGTAAATGGCGGACCCAAAAACATTGTCTTAGAATGGGACACGTAAAACAAAACTCAGTACTGTTACATATTCATTGAAAACAATAATGAACTGTTAAACCCACTTGTAACATCGTGATATTTTATAGCATTAAATATTTATAAACCAGTACTGCTAATCAGATCGTACTGTGTAAAACGTTTTAACCTCTATTGAACACAATGGTCTGACATGTAAAATAACAGCTTATTATAGCTAAAGTTATTTGTTATAAAACTACAGAAGGAAGATTGTTTTGATTTCCCGTTAAACCGCTCGTGAACTACAGGGTTTAAAACAGTTGTCTGCTAATATTATATAAAAATCAAATCAATAAAGCACCACTTACCATTTTTGTATATATTACTCCAAAACTTTCTGTAAAAAAAACCCTATAAAATATCTATACTGATCTGCTAATCTTTATTACTGCAGTTAATTCAGACGTGGCAGACTGACCGCCGATGCGGACTGTTTCCGCTGCTAAACTCTCCGGGCTGAAACTGGGAACGTAAAAAAGGTTCCGCTGTTGTATCAAACACATACTGCAATTCACGTGTAATCCTGCAGATGGAGACAAATCTTATTAAATTATCACACATTGCTATTTATAACTAGTTTATTTATAACAAGTGTCATATTTCGCAGTTTGTTCAGTCAGGCGCTATGATCTCCAACATTCTGTAATTATTTTACATTGTCACTTTATTCCCGGTCCTGGTTGCGGTACTTTATAAAGTCAAGATGTCGAATGTCACCTTTTACATTTCCAATCTTTTGGAAAAGATGACATCTACCGACAAAGACTTTCGGTAAGGCGGCGTGTGCTATAGACGCATGTTTAGACACTTGACTAATGTTTATAAAAATAACTCAATGACAAAGCAGTTGCCTGCATCGTTTATGTACAGATCAAATAAAACTTTGCAGATGTGTTTCACTAACACATTAAACACATTAAAAAGAGTACATTTACATAAACATAAAACGTAAAAGCTTTAATTCTGCTGGAAAATAACAGAGTAATCCTTTCTAAGGTGGTTTGCTGGTCTTTGCTTGTTTAAGCTGATCCAAGTTGGTGTCGCACCATCACAACACTGATCCAAGCTGGTGTCTATTCTATTCTATTCTATTCTATTCTATTCTATTCTGTTCTGCAGCATTTATTGATCTTAGTTCACTAAAGTATTTTTAAGAAATAAGTTGTTAACATTAGTTATTGCACAATGACATTAACAGCATTACATTGCTAACATTAACAAAGATTAATAAATGGTGAAAAACTATATTGCTCATTGGTAGTTCATGTTAGCTAATGCATTTACTAATGTTAACAAATACAACCTTATGGTAAAGTGTTACCAACTACTGTTTATGTTAGATTTTACATGGACACTATTTTAATGTGGACTAATAACTGATAACCTAGATTATGCAAGAATATTGTTTATTTTGAACCAGTGGATTCATGAGTTAGACATTTCGAGGTTTGATTTACAACTGATAAAGACTGTGGTGAATCTGATTAATCTGAAGGTTTATGGCCGCCAATGACCTGATGATGGAGCTTCAGAAGGACTCTATCAAACTGGACGAGGAGAGTGAGAGGAAGATCGTGGCCATGCTGCTCAAACTACTAGAGGATAAAAATGGAGAGGTTCAGAATTTAGCTGTCAAATGGTAACAAAATCCTTTTATAAATGCCTTATCATGAGATGAATAAAGTATGGATAAGAGAAATATCACTTTTACTATTGCTTATACTAGGGTGAAGGATTTGAACAAGCTCTTAACCCTAAGTATTAATGAAAGACATTAACTCATCCAACATTGATTTTGTTGAATACATTATTGATACCTCAAAAATCTAGTCTGTTATGGTTTGTGACTGATGATTATTAACGGTTTGTCTAGTCTTGGCCCTCTAGTGGGAAAGGTAAAGGAATGTCAGGTGGAGATGATGGTGGATACTTTATGTTCCAACATGGTGTCCAATAAAGAGCAGTTGAGAGACATTTCCAGCATGGGCCTAAAGACTGTCATCGCTGAACTGCCACCATCATCTACAGGTAACCATGGTGACAGCCTAAATCACCAACTGTTATGGAAATGACTTGAAATAAATTAAAATGAATAACAACCTGATGCATTACCACAGCAAATTAGTCTGGACCAAGATCTGACCTGTCTCCGCTCTCAAACCATCTAGATGAAAATTTTACAATTTTAAACATTTTAAACATGATTAATTTGAGGTATTTAAAGAAAAAACATTAACATTTTCTATTTATGAATTTGTTATGAAAATTTGTCAAATATTTATTCTTGAGTCTTTCCATCAATATGTAGTTTGTCATGATTAAATTAGAATTCAACTATGAAATATTAAAGTGAATAGGGAAATAACATACACGTGTGGAATAGTGACAGTTAACAGGTTAAAAGTTTTTGTTGGTTCAGTTAGCGTTATTATTGTTCTGCTGTGCTCAAGGTTCAAACCTTACAGTGAACGTTTGTAAGAAGATCACATCTCAGCTAACTGGAGCTTTGGGAATGCAGGATGACGTGTCCATTCAGCTTGAGGCTTTGGATATTCTCTCTGACATGCTGGGCAGGTCAGTCAATATGACTCCCAACACTGTACAGATGCAAACTGTAGTTCTGACCTGCATTTAGGGTCTCACTGTGTCCTTTTTATTTGTATAGATTGAGCACTGCTCTAATGAGCTTTCATCAGTCGATTCTCACCAGCCTCCTGGCCCAGCTGATAAGCCCTCGTATGGCTGTAAGAAAACGCTCCATCATTGCACTGGGTCACCTGGTGCCCAGCTGTAGCCCCGCCCTCTTTACCCAGCTCACAGAACGCTTGATGGGCGAGCTTTCCCGTGGACCGCCCACCGCCAACGTCCGTACTTACATCCAGTGCCTGGCCACGGTCAGCAGAAGTGGAGGACACAGGATCGGTGAGGGCCAATTGTGTATTTCACAGATTTCTGTGACATTTTGGATATCTGAGACAACGATGAAGTGATGCAGTACTTCTCTATCACCACCAGAGGGTGATGCTTTTTCATATAACATTGTTCACACAAGAAATGCATCTCCACAAAATTCTCTCACTTTCATGCCATCCTAGATATACATGATTTTGTTTCTTCAGCTGAACACAGATTATTAACTTTATAATAAAACATCTTGATGTTTTTCTTCTTATATGGTTTGGGATAATGTTAGTGTTAAAGCTCCACAAGCACAAAACTTCATCATTAAAGAATTCCAAACCTCAGAATTATGTGACACAGTCTGTGAAAACCCAGCTAAAGTCATTTTTTGTGATTTTTCTGTTTTCTGCATAAAATCATCCTACATCATGAAAAGAATATTCTGTGTGAATTTAACATTGATATCTTTAATATTGTCTGAGTAAGGTCATGTCAAAGATTGAAATCATAGTGAAATTAATAGGTGAAATCAAACTTTAATGCTCGTTATCTCAGAATTAGATTTTTAGACTTTAGCCTGGTTTTCACAGACTGGGTCATATATGTCTTCAGAAGTGTAACAGTACATGTGTGAGAGATCACGTTTAGTATTTGAGCTCATTTAGAAAAAATTTAAACCAAAACTAGCACTACATTTGTTAACTAATTCAATACTAATTCATGTCAACTTATCATAACACATTTGCTAACACAAAAAGTAACAATGTTATAGAAATGTATTTCAGAATATTATAATACAGAGTATTGTGATGTTAAGGTGAGCATCTGGGAAAGATTGTGCCCATGGTGGTGAAGTTTTGTAATGTGGAGGATGATGAGTTACGCGAGTTCTGCTTTCAGGCCTTTGAAGCTTTTGTGAGCAGGTAAAAGTATTGCTATATTCATTGTATAATCTGAATATATATATATATATATATATATATATATATATATATATATATATATATATATATATTCAAAGTTCTTTTTTTATTATACAACAGCTTGATTTCAAAACGACACCATGTTTTGTTATTCTTGTAACATTTTATTTTGTTTGTCCAAAGATGTCCGAAAGAAATGTCCTCTCACATCCAAACAATTATAAAGTTGAGTCTGAAATACATCACCTATGACCCCAATTACAACTATGATGCTGATGATGACCAAGATGACAGTATGGACATTGAAGACAGGGAGGATGAAGATCAGGGTAACTTTTGTCTTTTTCATCATACTACAACTTTAATTGAAAAGAATGATCATTTTGTGGAAGCTGTCAGTTTTTTACCATCCTCTTCTGATCCACAGAGTCTGATGATGACTACAGCGACGATGATGACATGAGCTGGAAGGTGCGTCGTTCCTCTGTTAAATGTCTGGAGGCGATTATTAGCAGCCGCCGGGACCTTCTGGTGGAGCTTTATGGATCTGTAGCTCCAACCCTTGTATCACGCTTTAAAGAACGAGAAGAGAATGTTAAGACTGACATTTTCTTAGCTTTTGTGGCATTGCTTAGACAGACGAGACACCCTCATGGTCTTGTTCTGGACGCAGGAGCTAAAGAGGAGCCAGCAGTCACCCTGCTGAAGAAACAGGTATGTTGAGCATGTTTTGTAAGAGGTGTTGAGACCCACTTGTAAAAACATCTTTCATCTGCTCTCACAGGTACCAACAATAGTAAAGGCCTTACACAGACAGCTGAAGGAAAAAAGCATGAGATGTAGGCAAGGCTGCTTCAGTCTCCTGACAGAGATGGCTAATGTGCTGCCGGGTCAACTAGGAGAGCACATACCAGCCCTCATTCCAGGTTAAATAAAATTTTTGACATTGAGAATACTCTGCAATCCTGTTGTATTTTAAGCTGATATCTAGAAAAGACAACTATTGTCTTTTCAAATAATTTTTATGAATTGATATGAGAAAAGAAGTTGATTCAAGTGTGGTATGATTACACTGATTTTAAACTAAAAATAAGTACTTTTTAAGTACTTTTAAAAGAAACATAGTTGTTAACAACTTAAGTCTACTTAAAAGTACACTTTTATAACCTAAAAAGTGGACAATGTAGTAGTATTGTATTGAAGTAGTACACCTAGAAGTATACTAGTACTAGTTAAACTAGGTAAACTAACCCTTTAGCTGGTGTATGATTACTTTACCTAATCTACTAAATTACCACAGGCCTTTCAGTACTTATTAGTCTTTAAAACGTTATTTTGATATAACAGTTTAATCTAAAATGTGATCTCTTTTTAGGTATTATTTACTCATTGACCGACAAGTCATCCTCTTCAAATATGAAGATCGATGCCCTTTCTTTCCTCCATGTTCTTCTAAGTAGCCACAACCCCGAGATCTTCCACCCACATGTTAATGTCATCTTACCTCCTGTGGTCCAGTGCGTAGAAGATCCTTTTTATAAAATCACATCTGAGGCCCTCCAAGTCACCCAGCAGATAGTCAAGATCATACGACCGCTGGATAAACAAAGTTCATTCGATGCTAAGCCATACATAAAGAATGTGTTCTCTTGTACCTTAAAGAGGTTGAAAGCTGCTGATATAGACCAGGAGGTAAAAGAGAGAGCTATTTTCTGCATGGGTCACATTTTGAGTCACCTAGGTGACCAGCTTGGAGCTGACCTACAGCCCACCTTGCAGATATTCCTGGAGAGGCTTAAAAATGAAATCACCAGGCTTATAGCGGTGAAGACTTTGACCCTCATCGCATCTTCGCCACTTAAAATTGACCTAAGACCTATTTTAACAGAGGGTATCCCAATACTTGGATCCTTCTTGCGAAAGAACCAGCGTGCCCTCAAGTTAAACACAATAACAGCTCTGAATGTCATTGTCACAAACTACAGCGACAGCTTCAAGCCCCCTATGACTGAATCCATGTTGGCGGAGATACCTGCTTTAATTCAGGAGAATGATATGCACATCTCGCAAGTAGCCATCACGCTTATCACATGCATGGCCAAGGTATGCCCATCCTCCTTGAGCAAGATTGGGGGAACCATCTTGCCCGAGGTACTTAACTTAGTCCATTCCCCACTGCTACAAGGAGGTGCTCTTAATTCAATACTGGAATTCTTTAAGGTTCTTGTGGCAACCAAAGCCAACAATATGGGCTATAGTGACCTCCTAAAGTCCCTAAAGGGGCCCTTCTATGAGGCTAAGTCATTTGACGCCATGTCCATACATAAACAGTCCTACCACTCGGTAGCCAAGTGTGTAGCGGCGTTGTCAGTCGTCTGCCCCTAAAGAAGCTTCTGGAGTGGTCACCAACCTCATTCAAGATGTCAAGAACCCCAAATCATCAGAGTCGGTGAGGATTCTATCATTGCTGTGCCTTGGGGAAATCGGACGCTTCATGAACTTAGAAGGACAGAAGGAGCTGAAGGGGGTCATCATGGAGGCTTTTGGCTCACCAAACGAGGAAGTGAAGTCTGCCGCGTCCTTCACGTTGGGAAACATCTGTGTCGGAAACTTGGGAGAGTACCTACCGTTCATGTTGAAGGAGATCAGCAGCCAACCGAAGAGACAGTATCTGCTTCTACACTCCTTGAAGGAGATGATCAGCGCTTTATCTGCTGAGAGCCTCAAGCCTCATGTGGAGAACATCTGGGCGCTGTTGTTCAAACACTGTGAATGTGCGGAGGAGGGCACTCGCAATATTGTCGCCGAATGTTTGGGTAAACTCACTCTGGTCAATCCGTCGGAGCTTCTGCCAAGGCTAAAGAAACAACTGTCCTCGGGTAAATACATTTACATTACAGTACATTTAAGCATTTAGCAGATACTGTAAAATACCTACAGTACTTTTATTATCATTACAAAAGGAAGGAAAACAACAAAAAGAAAACAGCAAAAGCTATTCATCCTAGGAGGCAATAACATGAGAAGTGCTCATTTTAAAAAGATACATTTTAACAATTGTAATACTCCAAACAACCAAAACTACTTTTATCATTTAATTTGGATCCAGAACAGGATTAAAATGTGTTCACACTGACTACAAAACCTGTTTTATGTACTTTTGTTTATATATGATTATTTTCTGCACAAATAAAACAATACAACAATTTTTGGTTTCAGGTTCTCCACTGTCTCGCAGTACGGTTGTAACTGCAGTGAAGTTCACCATCGTAGACCATCCCATGCCAATAGATTCACTTCTAAAAGGATGCATTGGTAAATGTTTACTATTTATTGGATAAATGTTTACAACCTGTTATACAGGTATGTATGTATGTTTACTGTAATAGTACTAAATGTCAGAAACAAGTATTATAGTAGCGTATAAAATAGACTAGCATTATTTTTAAGTGAACCATGTCTATTCTCAAATCTTGAATGATTCGATATTCAATAGCTGAACTAAGGAACCAGTTTGTACTTTTCCTATTAGGTGACTTCCTAAAAACCCTCCAGGACCCTGATCTCAATGTTCGGCGGGTGGCTTTGGTCATGTTCAATTCGGCAGCGCACAACAAACCCTCCCTGATCCGAGGGCTTCTGTCTTCTCTTCTCCCACATCTATACAACGAGACCCAGATCAGGAAAGACCTCGTTCGAGAAGTACATTTTACAACAAACTTTCTACACATAACACATAAAAATCTGGGCTATAGAACTTCAAAGTCAATTGTTACATTTATATTGTTGCTCAGGTTGAGATGGGCCCCTTTAAGCATACAGTAGATGATGGGTTGGATGTCAGAAAGGCGGCATTTGAATGTATGTACACTTTACTGGACAGCTGCCTGGACTGTTTGGATATCTTTGAGTTTCTGAATCATGTGGAGGAAGGACTAAAAGACCACTATGACATAAAAGTAAGTGTAATTATCTGACAATGTGGGGGCTTAGTGGGAATGGAATTGTGCCTGTTGCCAAGTGCCTGGAAGTAACAACAGGGCATGTCGACATACAGGTTGGTTTTCAAAATAATAGTCACGCAAATGAATAATAAACTTAACCTTATGCTTTAACAGTGTCTAATACACAGTAAAAGTTTCATGTTGTCACTTCAGTAATATTCTCATTTTTCTAAATCTTTAGATGTTGACCTTTATTATGCTGGCCAGACTTTCTAAACTCTGTCCAGCTGCTGTGGTTCAAAGGCTGGACAGGCTAGTTGAACCACTTAAAGCTACATGCACTACAAAGGTAAACCCGAACATATGACAAGTGAGCTAAGATTATTAAAAAAGATTGACAAGTAAAAACTATGCTTATGATTAACCGTCTGTAAACATGGTTTTGTGTGAATATAAAGGTAAAAGCTGGCTCAGTCAAGCAGGAATTTGAGAAACAGGAAGAGCTAAGGCGTTCTGCCATGCGCGCTGTCGCCGCCCTGCTGTCCATCAGCGAAGTGGAAAAGAGTCCTGCTATGGCTGACTTTGCCAATCAGATCAGAAGCAATGCAGAAATGGCAACTATCTTTGAGAGCCTTCAAGGAGACGGCTTAACAGGGGCCGTGGAATCAATGGACACTAGTTAGGGCTAAACTTTATGCGTGTGATTATGGAAATTGCAGTGGTCTTTTATAGTTTTGTTGTCAAATAAAACTTATGTAAGCACTATTCAGACGGGACTAGTTTTACCAGAAGTCAAAAAAAGTTGTGTTACTCAGATGTACTTTGTCATTTTAATCTGTCCGAATCTGCAAAGTCTGTTTTGCAGACTTTATGAAACGACCGAACTGGGCATACGGTTATTTCCATGTAAAACTTGGCATTTATCAATATAAAAAAGTATTTTTTTGATGCGATTTATTATTTTTACTACATTAATAAAAAAAATTTCATCTATTAAAATAGGCCTAATAATATGATCATTTAATTGTTTCAAATGACAAGGTTAACAGGTGCAAAAAATTTGGCTATTTCTGAGATCATTTACTACAATTCACAACTACAATTTTAAACAATTACATTTTATTAGAGATTGAACCTTTAGAGTTAGAAAAAGAGCCTTAAAGTTCAAATGTGAACTTGTAATAATCAAAAAGGTTCAAAGTTGAACTTAAAATGTTGTTACAAGTTCTTTTGTACTGTGAAACTGTGAAAAAAGGTTCAAATTAAATCCTGGCCTATTACCAAGGTTATAAATATAAAGCGTTGTGGAATATGTATAACATACACAAATAATTTAGCACCCTACAAGTTTAAGCAATACAATATACACGACAACAAGTAATTTTACTACGAAATAACAAATATATTGCAGGCATATTTAATTTGTACTGACACCTGGTGGTCAAGGTTGGCACTACATGCTAATTGTTAGCTGGCAAGCAAAAACAATTCTTGCATTGACTTTTTAAAATCAAATAATAATTTGAAGAGGAAAAAAGTATTTTCTGTAGAGGAAAAGGTGTTTATAAAGATAATAAAATGAAGATGGAAAGAATTTGCAGAGGAACATTTTTGAAAAAAAAAAAAATCAAGACAAGGGAGTCTTACCATTGTGGTTCAGGGCTTCCGTAGCACCGTGAGCACTAGGACTGAGACTATGCAAAATTACTATGACATTATGTGTTTATGATAATTTGTTCTATTTAGCACATTATTGTACCCTTATAACATGAAATAAACATATTAATGTGTTCTGTCAGCTGCATTAAATCAGCAGGTGTTTACTGTCATCAGTATTAAAGTTTGTTCTCACATTTTTGTACTTCTAGAAGTTGTTACATTATATATATATATATATATATATATATATATATATATATATACATATATATGTATGTATATATATATATATATACAAGATATATATATGTATGTATATATATGCATATATATGTATGTATGTATATCGATATATATATATATATATGATATATATGTATGTATATATACGTATGTATATATGTATGTATGTATACGTATATATATATATATACGATATATCACATATATGTATATATATACATGATATATATATATATATATGTATATATATATATATATCACGATATATATATATATACGATATATATATATGTATGTATATATATCGCATGTATATATATATAGATGTATATATGATATATATATATATGCATGTATACAGATATATATATATAATGATATCGATATATGTATGTATATATACGTATGTATATATGTATGTATATATACGTATATATATATATACATATATATATATATATATACATATGTATATGTATATGTATATGTATATGTATATATTAGTAAATAGTATAAGTGTCTACTGTTCTGTTATTTTCCTGCTGTCTCTTATCAGGTTGATGAGAGAGAATTGACTGCTGGCACCACCTGCAGCTCATTAGCCAAGAGCATCTTGCTTAAAAAGACTTCAGCCTGCATACACACGAGAACATGCCTTCCATTTGAGCTGAAGTGTGTTGTTACTTCTCTTCTGTGTTAAAAACGGTTGTTTTTGCACTTGTTGAAGAGATTATTGTAAAACCTCTGTTAGCCTGTGCTACCGAAACCATTCTCTTGTGCCTGGAAGCCCTAGGGAGGTGGGTACCCACTTTTGGTTTTGTAACCTATTGACATTTAAGTTTCTTAAAATCTTGTTGCATACTGATGTTTCATTTCCATCTGCTGTGATCATTTTAATTTATGGTGTTATTAAGCTCTTTTCTCTCTTTCAGGTGTTTGATGCCTACAGCAATTCTTTCCATGTGACTGCTGATAGACTAAAAACCGTTGGGATTTACGCAGCTCTACACCTCACACAATAGCAGTTCAATATGGACTTTCTCTTTTCTATGTCTCTTTAGTATAACCATCTATTGTCTATTAGCTTATAAACATTTCAGACAGGGAATGTATGTGTACAATAAACATTTAATTGAGAACGATTGTGTGTTGTCTGAATTTTTATGTAATGACTAAGGGTTTTCACAAGGAACATTTCTGGTTCTTGCGCACAACACACCTTTCAGAAGATGTTCCAATTTTAAATATTGTACAATAATCAATGGTTACAAGCAATGGTTAAGTTTACCTACTTGCAGGATGATGGGTTGTGCTCATCCTGTCATCTATTTTAAATAATCTGGCAATGGCAGATCTGGCTCTGTTAGAGGACCTTAATGCACCCCAAGACATGAGAGGGTCTTTCTGGGATCATGTTTTCAGGACGAGGTGCCACTCATCACAGCTGCTTTTAACTCTGAAAACATCTAAAATTGTGCAGTGAAACCTTGGTCAAGGATAGAAAACCAGCATTCTCATGGCATTTCCATGCCGGTGCCCTCAACTTCAGGGTGTTTGGATACTGGAACAAAAGCAGAGAAGATAATATTTAAATAAAGAGATCAGTTTCTTTTTCACAGGTATATCTAATCTCACCATGATAATCCACAATCTCCCATAAAGAGAATTTTATGAGATTGTTGGGTTTTCAAACAGGATTGCATGATTGGCTGTACTTACTGGCAGCTGAAGGCACAGGGTTCATAAATAAAAAGCAAATAAGTAAAGATGCCAAACTATCCATTCTAAGAGTAACAGGGTGCTACTTGATGTGAAGATGTTGCAAGAGGAACAAACACCCTAAAAGTAATGACCAACACAACCTCATATGAGAGCAGAACAAAGACAAGAACCCATTTATCACTTTTAAAATGCAACTCTTAGTTTGACAAGTGTGCATTCTAAAGAAAACACAAGACGCATGTTTAAATGCGTTTATTTATTCGTTTCTCCATGATCGTCGCTGTCATAACCCAGGGTCGTGGTCTTGGACTAGTTTAGGGTGGAAGACACACCCACTGGTCACAACTCCGTATACCTGTCATTGTTTGGCAGACTCCACTGGTACTGTACTTGCCTCTTACAGACCTAAAAAACAACTGATTTCACAATGACTTCAGAGTAAAAAGAATGAAATAAGAAAAAATGTGGTGAAACTTGCAAAATGAACATCCAAACGTCAGCTGATGGCGTTCAGTTCACTACACCAACACTGTTGACAGCAGCAGTGATCTCTTTCTCTCTCCAAAGCACGTGTTTTACTGCCTTGCATTCCAATTTTTAACCTATCAAAAATACAAGCTGGGTCGACTGTATTTGCGAGGTTAAAGTTTCACTCTCTAAATCAAACCTATTTCAGGCCAGATTATGTTTCTCCATGTTGTAAAATGGAAGTGCGAGGCGTCTACACAGAATTTATAGGGACGTGATATGATTCATTTCAGCTGCAGCATTAATCAAGGTACGATCATTCGTACGATATGATTGGCGGAGTAAGAATGTTTGATGAATCACAGGTGAACTCTTATTACCCACCTCCAGTCTGCGCTTCATACTCGTGTCCAGTAGGGGGCGCTAAATGCACGTTTAGGTTGGTTTGCTAACCGCCATAAAGCACAAAAAAAGATCAACCTAATAATTCAATCTTATGATTAATTTTCTCTAGAACATTATTTTGTAACCCTATACCATGAAATAAACATATTAATGTGTTCTGTCAGCTGCATTAAATCAGCAGGTGTTTACTGTCATCAATATTAAAGTTTGTTCTCACATTTTTGGACTTCTAGAAGTGGTTAAATATATATAAATAAATAAATAAATATATATATATATATATATATATATATATATATAGTAAATAGTATAAGTGTCTACTGTTCCGTTATTTTCCTGCTGTCTCTTATCAGGCTGATGAGAGAGAATTGACTGCTGGCACCACCTGCAGCTCATTAGCCAAGAGCATCTTGCTTAAAAAGACTTCAGCCTGCATACACACGAGAACATGCCTTCCATTTGAGCTGAAGTGTGTTGTTACTTCTCTTCTGTGTTAAAAACGGTTGTTTTTGCATTTGTTGAAGAGATTATTGTAAAACCTCGGTTATATAGTTTGGCTGTTGAAGACTCTGTTGTGCCTGGAAGCCCTAGGGAGGTGGGTGCCCACTTTTGTTTTTGTAACCTGGTTTATTGACGTTTAAGTTTCTCAAAATCTTGATGCATACTGATGTTTCATTTCCATCTGCTGTGATCATTTTAATTTGAGATGTCGTTAAGCTCTTTTCTTTCTTTTAGGTGTTTGTGACGCCTACAGCAGTTCTTTCCATGTGACTGCTGATAGACTAAAAACCGTTGGGCATTTATACCGCTCTACACCTCACACAATAGCAGTTCAATATGGACTTTCTCTTTTCTATATCTGTCTCTTTAATATCACCATCTATTAATTTATCTATTGTCTATTTGCTAATAAAAATTTTAGACAGGAAATGTTTGTGTACAATAAACATTTAATTGAGAATGATTGTGTTGTGTCTGAATTATGTAATTCCTAAGGGTTTCACAAGGAACTTTTGTGGTTCTTGCACAAAAGAAAGTGCTCTTATTTTGGAAGGGTTCTTATTTTTCTTATTTTCATCATGCACAGTAATCAACGATTACAAGCAATGGTTAAGTTTACCTACTTGCAGGATAATGTTATGCTTATTCTGTCATCTATTTAAACATGATCTGGCAATGGCAGATCTGGCTCTGTTAGAGAACCTTAATGCACCCCAAGACATGAGGGTCTTTCTGGGATCATGATTCCATGGAAAGAACTTCCAAGACGATCACAATTGTGCCATGATTTGAAATCGGTCAAGGATGGAAACCCAGCATTCTCATGCCATTCCACTAAACTTCATGGTGTTTGGCTACTTGAAAAAAATCAGAAAAATATCACGTTTCGAAGCCAACCTGTAGCAGTTTTAAATAAAGAGATCAAGTCCCTTTTTCACAGGTATATCTAATCTCCCCATGGTGATAGTGAGCAATCTTCCTTTAGGAGAATTTGAGATTTTTGAGTTTCCAGATAAGATTGTGTAATTAACTACTCATGGGCTGCTAAAGGCACAGTGTTCATCAATAAATCCCTCAATAAGCAAGCAAATAAGTTCAGATACCAAACTATCCATTCTAAGAGTAACAGGGTGCTACTTGATGTGAAGATGTTGCAGGAGGAACACACACCCTATAAGTAATGACCAGCACAACCTCATATGAGAGCAGAACAAAGACAAGAACCCATTTATCACTTTTAAAATGCAACTCTTAGTTTGACAAGTGCATTCTAATGAAAACAAGACGCATGTTTAAATGTTTTATTAGTTTCTCCACGATCCTAGATGTCAGAACCCAGGGTCGTGGTCTTGGACTAGTTTAAGGTGGAAGACATGGGCACTGGTCACAGCTCGGTATGCCAGTCTTTGTTTGGCAGACTCCACTGGTACTGGTCAAAAATGATTTCAGAGTAAAAAGAATGAAATAAAAAAATATTTGTGGCGATACTTGCAAAATGAACATCCAAACGTCAGCTGATGGCGTTCAGTTCACTACACCAACGCTGTTGACAGCAGCAGTGATCTCTTTCTCTCTCCAAAGCACGCGTTTTACTACCTTACATTTTGATTTTTAAAATATTAAACCCACAAGCTGGGTCGACTGTATTTACAAGATTAAAGTTCCAATATCTAAAGAAGAATAGGTTCTCCTTTTGCTCAGATTACATTCCATGTTGTGAAATGGAAGTGCGACTACACAGAATTTATAGGGACGTGATATGATTCATTTCAGCTGCTGCATTAATCAAGGTACGATCATTAGTACTATATGATTGGCGGAGAACGAATGTTTGATGGATCACAGGTGAACTGTTACCCACCTGCCACCTCCAGTCTGCGCTTCATACTCGTGTCCAGTAGGGGGCGCTAAATGCACGTTTAGGTTGGTTTGCTAACCGCCATAAAGCACCATATATATATCTATAGTAAATAGTATAATTGTCTACTGTTCTGTTATTTTCCTGCTGTCTCTTATCAGGTTGATGAGAGAGAATTGACTGCTGGCACCACCTGCAGCTCATTAGCCAAGAGCATCTTGCTTAAAAAGACTTCAGCCTGCGTACACACGAGAACCTGCCTTCCATCTGAGCTGAAGAGTGTTGTTACCTCTGGTCTGTGGTAAAAATTATTGTTTTCTGCTCTTGTTGTAGAGCGTATTGTAAAATCTCTGTTATGTTGTTTGGCTGTTAAAGTCTTTTTGTGAACCAGATGTTTTGCTCTGTGTTACGTAAACCATTCTGTTGTGCCTGGAAGCCCTAGGGAGGTGGGTGACACTTGTTTTGTAACCTATTGACATTTAAGTTTCTAAAATCTTGTTGCATACTAATGTCTTATTTCCATGTGCTTTGATCATTTTAATGTGATATGACTAGGCTCTTTCTCTTTCAGGTGTTTGTGACGCCTATACAGCAATTCTTTCCATGTGACTGCTGATAGACTAAAAACCGTTAGGATTTACACCGCTCTACACTACATGCAATAGCTATTCAATATGGACTTTCTCTTTTCTATATCGGCCTCTTTAATAAAACAATCTATTGTCTATTTGCTTTTCAGACAGGAACTGTATGTATACAATAAACATTTGATTAAGAATGATTGTGTTGTCTAAATTGTTATGACTAAGGGATTTCACAAGGAACCTTTCTGGTTCTTGTGCACGAACCTTTCAGAGAAGGTTCTGATTTTGATCCTTGTTAGTGTACAACAATCAATGGTTACAAGCAATGGTTAAATTTCCTATTTGCAGGATGATGGGTTGTGCTTATTCTGTCATCTATTTAAACATGATCATGATGTCAGGTCTGGCTCTGTCAGAGGACCTTAATGTGCCCCAAGACATGAGGGTCTTTCTGGGATCATGTTCTCAGGGTGAGGTGCCACTAATCACAGCTGCTTTTAACTCTGAAAACATCTAAAGTTGTGCCATGATCTCAAACCTCAGTCAAGGATAAAAACCCAGTATTCTCATGCCATTCCTGTGCTGGTGCTTTTAACTTCAGTGTGTTTTGTAGTAGCCAAAGCAGATTTCACAGCCAACCTGTAGCAGAGTTTAAATCAAGAGGTCAAGTCATCTTTCTCACGTGTGTATCTAATTTCTGTATGATGATAATCAGCAATCTTCCACTAAAATAATTTTCCAAATAAGATTGTGTGATTGACTGCACTCATGAGCAGCTGAGGGCAATGTTGATATAGAAAAAAATCCCTCAGTAAGCAAACTAGTTCAGATTCCAAATTATCCATTCTAGTAACCGGGTGCTATTTGATGTTAAGATGTTGCAAGAGGAACACACACCCTAAAAGTAATGACCAGCACAACCTCATATGAGAGAAGAACAAAGACAAGAACCCATTTACCACTTTTAAAACGCAACTCTTGATTGACAAGTGTGCATTCTAATGAAAACACAGCAGGCATGCTTTAATGGTTTATTGATTTGTTTTTCCCGGAACTCAAGCTGTCAGAAACCAGGTTCTTCTTGGACTAGTTTAGGGTGGATGTCACGTGCACTGGGTCACAGCTCCAGGTTTTTGTTTGGCAGGCTCCACGATTAGGCTACTTGTCTCTGACAGATCTAAAAGAGGAAAAACATGTTTAAACTGTGTGTGCGCTTGATTTGAGAGCTTGGAATGAAAGTGTAGCAACATTAGATTTTAAACCAAAAGTCAGTATTGTACAATTGCAGCAACTTCAGAGTAAAAGTAAGAGAAACAATAATAAGTTATTAGAAGTTATTTGCGGCTATACTTGCAAAAAAAAAAAAACCTTAAGCTGGTGCTCCGCTCGCTACACCAACGCTGTTGACAGCAGCAGATCTCTCTCTCTCTCCAAACTGCGTTTTTACTTCTTTTCACTCCGCTTGTTAAGTGACTAAAACAAAGCTGGTTTGACTGATTTTGCGAGGATACGTACCTCTATTTCGCAAAGCCTAAAGGCCAGCCTTATACACCGTAAGTTATTGGGACGTAATATGTAAATTACGATCGATTTCAGCTGCTGCATTTATGAAGGTACGAAATGATTGGCGGCGAACGAATGTTTGATGAATCACAGGTGAACTCTTGTCATAACATGATTTCTGCACACGTTTAAATTAAATTGATAAATGAGGCCCAATCGCAATCAATTTACCTACTGCTTTTTAGCAAACCAAGCAGTCCTCTGGGAAATTAAATTTGTGATTGCAGATAATCTTTATTGTTTCAGAATGTTTACGTTAACGTGAACCAACATAGAAGGTAGAACGTATGTTGTACGTTTAGATTGATTATGATGTTTTGCCGTGCAATACAAAAATAAAGTCAAAAGACAAATCTTATTAACCGTTCAGACTGGCCACACTAAACCCATTAGCAGGTAGATACTCAGCTTTATGCGTCAATAAATAATGCTAATAAATTGGTATTATATTAATCAGGGTTTTTCCTTTCAGTAGGTTTTCTCCAAGCAACCAGTTTAATAAAAACATATGTTATTAAAGTAAGTTTTTAAGGTAATTTAACAGAAAAATTTAGTAGTTTCTTTACTAATCCTAAATTTAAGGGAAAGATTTCTCTTCTGCAACCTTCAAACAAACAAAACACACTCCCACCTCTGTAATAACCACAGAGATCTAGTCCAATCCAAATCTGTACATTAAATCACAAATGTGGAGTCGTAACAAATGTCATTTAGAAGAAAAGCTACACCTGACTAGTGCTATTAGTTAAAGCAAGATATTTGCTATACAGCTGACAAAACTATGCATCTGTTAAGACAAAAAACGTCAGTAAATAAAATCGTGGTTTTCCTTTTTTTACTTTATTGAAAAGACAAGACAAGCAGATTATTCGTTCTCCTCGCTGCGGAGTCTGGCGTTGGGGTTTGTGACCTTAATGGCCAGCTGAGCAGCCCTCTCCACAATAAGCTTCCTGTTCTTTGAGGACACATTGTGGGCAATTTCTGCACAGTGGGTCCTGCAAAGAGAAAAACCTTAAGGTTAGCCTGTGTTTCATATAAAACCAAGCAACTGTTATGAAACTTAAGACCAATGCAATAATGTGGAAGGTCATTTCAACTTGTAAACATCATCCTATTCTGAGAAAAAGGCCCAAAGAACAGTTGCAATTGATGTAGCAGATTATCTTCCACCTATTGGCTATGAAGAGAGCTAGAAGTGGAATGGGCATCTCCTCTGCCACACTTGCTCTCCAGGCTCAACACCTGACAGAGCATGACTAATTCAGCAGCTATGACCCTGAAGATGTGCAGATTTGTAGCTTAACCTATTTCTAACAAATAAAACTACTAGGTTTTATCAAACAAGACCGTTCAAAAACACTATTAAATCTAATGTTTGTGTCCTGACAGGTGACAATATACAGCTTAGCCCATTATCAAACTTGATTCTCTTACTTGTTGCTCATCATGAGGACCTCAAGTTCCTTAATGTTGTGGACAAGGAACTTCCTGAAACCAGTGGGCAACATGTGTTTGGTCTTCTTGTTGCTTCCATAACCGATGTTGGGCATCAACATCTGACCCTTGAAGCGCCGACGCACTCTGTTGTCAATACCTCTGGGCTTCCTCCAGTTTTGCTATACAGAAAAAGAATTCAATAAGTCTGCAAAATGTTCTGCAAAAGATGTCACATGTCCAACCTACTCAACAAGTGCCAAATAATCGACTCATTTTTAGATTTCTGGATGAGCACTATTAAAATTAGTCTTTAAGAAAACAGCTATGAAAATTAACTTCCATCTTTGTCCATGCCTGGAAAATTTTAATTTAATTTCCTACTACAGTGAAAACCTCGTTTCTTACCCTGATCTTGACATAGCGGTCGGACTGATGTCTGATGAACTTCTTGGTCCTTTTCTTGACGATCTTAGGCTTGGTGAGGGGTCTGAGGGCAGGCATGGTGCCTAAAGAGTAAACGCATGCAAGAACAAATGAGACATGTAAATGAATTACAGTGGACACTACTGTAAGAGGATCTGTCTAGGCTTCGTTTATGGTGCATGTTGACTATTATTAATAAGCTACTGTTGACATTCGCAATCTGAGAAGTGTATTAGCAATGTTTGCAAACAGTGCGTCTGTTAAGACTTAACTTTCTTAAGAACAAGCCAGAGCATGCAATAAAAATACATCCCATAAACAATAAGTCATGATACATAACACGTTTAAAATGTGCATATATTAAACGTTTCCACGTTCATAACCGGAAAACACATGTTAGCGGTAAAGGCAGCTAACACAACATGCTAAAAACCACAGTTCAAGTGTTTAGCACTCACCACCAAAGTGTTACTTTACGAGAACACGACTTAATTGTAAAAACAAAACAAGTATCACTGTATATATTTGTTTATTAGCTTTACTGATTCACACACATCGCATCAATGGCCGCCATACACAGAACTTGTGTGGTATTACATATAAATATCCAAGTTTCTTTCGTTCTGCGGTCCAACATACCGGTACAGTTAATACCAGTGAATACCAACACAACAGTTAATGGTGCAAAACTGTCATTTTAATGAAAGGACGAAAGGATGAAATAAGATTTTGGTTCAGCTCACCGTTCGGTCTGTCTCCACCGAAGACAGTCCTGAAAAAGAGGAGGAAGTGACGCAGCGAAGGCCCGGAAATAATATCAGGCGGCGGAAGTTGGTCCCGCTCTCTAATGTTTCCGTGCACTTCAGCTGAAAAGTGTTGTCCTACTGTGTTTTGCAGAAAGTAATGATCTACTTTCTATAAGAAAATTTGTAAGGTGACCAAGATGTTTTTTTTTTGTATACACAAATAGTAAGATATAAGTATCCGCCACTTCTGCTTAATGTTAAATGTATTTGTTAGAAGTTAGAAATCGGAAAACAGCACTGGGATATTTGTAAATATGAATGCATCTTATTTGGCGTTTTGTCTTAAAAAACAAAACAAATTTACCATAGGTTGTTCTTTTAGTTTTTTTTCTTCTTAAATTTCAGCTGCTTCTATTTGTAAATAAATAATTTAAGTAAAGTAAAATAATGTAAATGTGCAGTTTTAAACTATTTAAAAATGTATTAGGAAAGAAATTTAGTTTAAAAATGTTATATGAGCATGGGATGCATCTAGATTTTTTCCCCTTTCTCTGTTTTTGTCAAAGACTAATAAAAAAGAAACCATCACATAAATTATAATGGATTTAATGGTTATAATGGAATTGTATTGGTTTTAAATGAAAACTAATGGTTTTTGTGGGTTTCTACTGGTAATGTAATGGCTCTTTATATAAAACCATTCAGCCATAAATAATTCTTCTATGGTATTGTGAAGCGCCTTTATTTTTACTATTTATCTCCTGCTTGCGGTTCTTCCTCTTCATCTCTGAATCTGCCTCATGCTTGAGTAGAAGTATTAGCTAACTCACAACAGTTGTACTATCTTTGAGTAACACACAGAATTGTTTATGTAGAGAGAAATCTGTAATGAGAGAACTAGTGTTAGAACTAGTAAATTGAAATCTTGGATCTGACTGAACATTTTTGGTATAGTCATACATAGTGTAGAGTTCAAAGCTTTGAAGGCTATAAAACGTAGTGTAATTGTAATTATAGTATCAGGCGTACTCAGGAACACTATTGTGCGTGGGCGTGTCTTTAATTGTGCACAATATCTGCCACGGTTCAAAGTTTCACTCAGTTACTGTGGAGCACTGCTGGAGCCAGGATTAATATCAATTAAACCTCACATTCTGTGTATGTTATGGACTGCGAAAATGAAGACATAGGTGGGTACACAAAGCTTACAGATCCAGTTTTAGTAAATTAAATAGAATAGAAACTTTTTTTAACAGGTTACATCTGTAGCATTTTGAAAACCATTTAAATGGGTTTGGAACTAAATGCATGAATAAAACTTTATTAATGCATGAACAAAAACACAGTTTTAACATACTAAAAATGTATTTTTTATAGACATTGTGATTAACCATGTAGACACAAATCTAATCTCACATGGTTGAGTGTCAATAAACATCTGAACAAAAGTTCTTTTATTCAATTTGATATTGTTTATTGTATGTGTGTCCTTTTATTCACAAATTGTTAAACTAGAAGCCCTGAATAATCATTCCTTTGTATCAAAATGTTTTTACTTCTACATTTAATTGACAAAGATGACTAAATTGATAGCTTCAGACCTTTGGACCCTACTATATGTAAATGAGAAGCATAATAATTTAAAAAGTTTGCATTAAGACAGTAAGCTCTCTGCATAACAATGTCTTCTTTGCAATCTTCTTTAAATTTGCTTTAAATGTTTTTACAGCTGTTATTTGTCTCACAGGACAAATTATCATTCTGAAACTGTTAACTTTAAATGGTATTTTTAAAAATCTATGTTATCTTGTTTGCTAAATCAGACATTTGCTTTGCAAAGAAACACCATATGTCTGTCATTATAGACACAATAAGACACATAATCAGATTTTTAATGGAACAAAGACCAATTGAATTCATTGTAGACTAAAGAAGCAGTTTACAAATGTACCTTTTCATGTTTACTGTGTCACTACAAGCCGGCTACACTTTAATCCACCAAAGTTTATATATATATATATATATATATATATATATATATATATATATATATATATACATGTAATTCACCACCTTATGTTTCAGAAAACAAACCTGCTCTCAGGAGTTTCGATGCACATGTACTTTCTCTCATTGTATATAGCAGCTATTATATTGGTCTCCAGGTAATTAGGGTATTGTCCTTAAATTCCAGCTCCCAGTTGGTAAATGTTGATTTATTTTAAGGAATAAGGGATCATTTTACCCAAGGGATAGTTTTTTTTAATCATTTATTCACCTTCACATCATTCCAAACCTGACTTTCTATCTTCTGAGGAACAACATATTTTTAGAAATGTCTCAGTGGTTTTCCATACATTGGAGGCCAATGTTGTTTGGTTACCAACGTTCTTCAAAATATCTTTCTTTTATGCTCTACAAAAGAATAAATATAGGTTGTGTAAATGGTGAAAGAATTTTCTTTTTTGGGGAGTGAACTATGCCTTTAATGTTATTAGCCCTAATGCATGTAGTTCTGCATGAGTCGATGCTTTAACATATTATTAGAATAGTTACAAGTCATTTATATCTGATTGCATGGTTTTACTTCTATTAAAGGTGTTTGCGTATATCTAATTTATAGAAGCTCACCCAAAATTGTCCCATTTTCATATGTATTTTTTTCAATAGGTGACCTGAAAGAAAGCGATAAACAATGGTTAATAATATTCATTTTTATTGTTACTGATTAAATTTTGATGGATGTGCATTGCTGAGTTAACGTTTGAATTGTATCACAGATAACAAGCTCCTCCCTTCCTTCGCTGTTATATTTTGAGGTCATTGTTTCACCCATTAAATCTAAAGCACAATCTCAGCTGAAGGAAACCCACTCGAGGTGATATTTATATCCACTTGTTAGCAGCATTGTTTATGAATATAACCAAGCTGATTGTGAGGAGTATATATAACCTAAAACACAGTTGTATTCAAAGAAGCATTGCTGACGGAAAGCGGCCCAATAACCATCTGGCAAGTGCTGATTGCGAAGAAATTTGTATTTATATTTTGTTGCTTGGTAACTTAAAATTAACATTTGGTCTAGTGGGAGAGTTTATGAAGGCATATTGTCTATATAGCTGTTCATTCATGTTACCTTTGCTTCCTTTGAGAGTTTCTTGGCTTTTTAGAGTAGCGCTTTATGAGTTTTACATATCTAAAATGCGAGTTTGAAAGCATTAGGAGACATTGGATTGGATGGTTAATAAAAGTGTTACAGTTCTTTTTCTTTCCGCAGACACTTTTGACCCCACCATTCCTGAGGAGGGTCCATCTGCTCCACCTCCTGGCTGGCTGGACAATGTGACAGGTTACGAAGAGCACAAAGGTGGAGGTTAGAGACCCTTATGTGTTAAAAGTTATTAATACAGACTCCATCAGATCACCAAATTTAATAGAAAGTTAAAGTTGACCCAAATATGAAAATTTCATCATTTACCCACCCTCATTCTTCAGCTGAACACAAACCCTTCATTTTATAATAACATTCTATTATGATTTCTTTTCTTATATGAGAATCAAAATGTTGACGCTGGTTACCGGCACCCATTGACTTCTATTGTGTCCATACTATGAAAGTGAATGGGTGCCGGTAACCAGTGTTTTGCAAAATATCTTCTTCTGTGTTCTGCTGAAGCAAGAAAGTCATACAGGTTTGACATGACATGAGGGTGAGTAAATAATAAAATAATTTTTATTTTTGGGTGAACTATCCCTTTAATGAATAAAAAGATACCTTAGTAAAAAATATATATATATTTTGACTAGTTTGTCACTTTAATGTTGGATGGAAGTGCGTTTTGGAGCATTTCCAACATTTGCAATTCTGTTTAAGAAGATAACATTATGAGAGAATTTTCATATTTGGGTAAAATATTAATAAGTTTAAGTTGATAAGTTTAACCTAGAAACAATGTTTAAAAATCTTTTTTAAATATAATTATGATGGGGACTCGCATGTATTTGGAGTATAAGAAAAACATGTTAAATACTTTTTACTATGTTGGAACTACTAATTTTTAACAAAAAATATTTATTAAAAAATATATATTTTCTATTTGTTCTTCCTGAGAAATCAATGTTAAATTCTTACAATTACTTAATTTGAAGTTTAAGAAAATCTCTTTTGTTTTCATTGATTTTTGTTTATAGAGTGCACAGATCAAATTTGTCCTCCTCCACCAGACTATGTCCTACAGCCTGAAAATGAAAAGAATGCTTTCGTTCCAAACGTTATGTGGGTAAAATATTTGTATTTCTCACTTTTTGTAGCCTGTTTTAGACACTATTATTATTTATCAAGGATTATTTATTTTTTATTTTATTAATGAAGTTAAATGCAGAAAAGGAAGGATTTTTTTCTTTTAGGGGAAATTTTATTTTACCTTCTGGTTTACTGGTTTTTTATTCCTACAGGCTGCCCACTGTCTCCGAAGAAGCAGCAAGAGATGCTTTACTGCAGTTTGTGGGTAAAAAGTGGACATACAGCAGCAAACCTGCCAAAAATCTGATCTTTAAAGACATGAAGCCTTTTACAGTTTATCGTGTACGTGCCTTCACAATATTGTACAATGATCGTATTTCCAAAAGGATTACTGTTTGCGATGACGGTTGTAATGGCAAGCATTACTATTACTGTTGCTCATAGTTTAAGTTACCATACGTGTGGATAACATACCCTGCATCATCATGCATGATGATGCATAAAATTACACAGGTGTGTTTCTTTTCGCATTTATGAAACAACTTTCAATTCTTGCCTGGTGGACATTAAAAGCTAACTATCAATTTCTTTAGAAAATGCAATGCTCTAATTTACATTTCTTTGTTTTCTGAAAACAAGTAATTCATCCTATATATTTTTCAGTACCGCCTAGAAACATTTACAGAGTCCAGATCAAGTGTTTGGGATTCAGAGCCACACACAGGTGCCATACCCTATCTAGAGTTCCATATCTAACCTTTCACAACATTAAACTTATTACAGCATCACACATATTTTCTGCACAGGTCAGTTTGTGGATGGGCCTGAGAATGGAGCAAGTCCTCCACCGTGGCAGGTCCAGGTGTCCTACCCACCCAAATTCACTGGTGTTGTTCAGAAAGTCAGAGTACCACACTCTTCATCTGTAAAGGTGCTGCAGTCTTACACTTACACTAAAAAACTAGATAATTTATGGTATTTTAAGACAATTAATAAAGTCTCAAACCGCAGGCCACATGTACTCTTGCAACTTAAGAACTTTTCAATGATGTCTGTCAAGTTATTTTTTTCTACAACAAATTAAATCGCCTACAGTACCTGTAAGTGAGAGTTTTAACTAAGTTTCTTTTTTTATTCCTGCATTATGATTGCAGCCTTGCTACCGATGTCAAGGTAACGGTCGAGTCAGGTGCACACACTGCCGTGGAAAAGGATATGTGAGTCGATTCTGAAACATTATGAGACATTTTATTAGTGTGTTTATATATTATTATCTATAATGGCCTGTACTGCATTTAAGCAGTGTAATCATTGTATATTTTAGTTACTCATAATGGGTTTGGCTTCATTTTATAACATGAGATGAAACAATGCAGCCATACAAATATGCAACACAAGTAATTTAGTGGCATATTGGCTTAGGAAATGCTTAATATACTTTTGATAACATCTGTGTGTTTCAGACTCGCTGTATGTTTTGCCACGGCTCTGGTCACAGTCGCAACCGGCGGTGCAGGAACTGCCACGGCAGTGGAAGAAGAAGGTAATCTAAACTGCAAATGCATTGACACTGTGACTTTCTCACATCAAATGTTACCGAATATATAAACTGTTCTAATCACTTTTCCAGGTGTGTCTCTTGTCACAGAAAGGGTTACAAAGTCTGTGTAACGTGTAATGGCCACAGAAACCTCGTGCATTACATACAGCTTACAGTTACATGGTAAACATGCTGAAAAATCCAATCATTCAGTTCAGACTATTATAAAGATCATAGAAAACTTGTTATTTTTCATCTTGTTAAATATAACTATAATACTTTGGGGAAATGGTTTCATGATTACATTTTATGATCTCAGTTTTTGAGTTTGATTCTACTTCAGATTTGTATGCACAAATTTTGTGTTAGCTTAGTGTGTATGTGTACAACAATAACACCACATTACGCTTTCCAGGAAGAACCAGGTGTTTGAGTTTATACCCGACCATGTGCCTGAATTCCCACTAAAGAAGTTTGAGAAGGTCTCTGGTGAAGCATTCTTTGTTGATGAAAACCTCCTGGTATATAAGTCTCCTCATCTATGTGTATACAATGACATTTTATAGTTGAACAGTTAATATTTATAATATATATATAATATAACATATAATATATATAATCTTAAACATTAAGCCAATCTGTGATTAGATAATGTGTGCAGTCGTGCACATTTTGAAGAAAAAGCATTTAGAGGAATTGCTTGCATTCAGGTCTACCCCATACATGGCTTTCCTGATCAGGACATCTGCGAGGCTTCAAAAAGAGCAATCCAGAGTCACCTTCTTAACTATTCTGCTGTTAGTCGCGTCCTGCAGCAGGTGAGCAGAATAAATTTATATAATTTATATTTTGAGTAAGATGACAGTTGTCCCTCATTATTATTAGTAAAGTTAATTATTCAAGGAAATAATTACATACATAAATAAAATAAAGCTAAAAAACACACATAAATGTGTAATGTTGGAAATATTGCAACTAAACACTTGACCACTAGATGGAAGCACTGACATGAACAATTTGGGACTGGATAAAATGTATGAAAAATATTCTGAAATGGCACATATTACATAATGTTTTAATTGTTTGTTTTTTTACAGCGACAAACGATTGAGCTGGTCCCTCTTACTCATGTATTCTATGCATACAATGGGAAAGACTATGATTACTTTGTTTTTGGGAGAGAAAACAAGGTTCACACAACCAGATATCCCTCTTCCTGCAGTATTTTGTAGTGTTTCTATTTGTCTTCTTTTGGGGACAAAAAAAATTATCATGGGCTACCAGCTTATACTATATATATATATATATATATATATATATATATATATATATATATATATATATATATATATATATATATATATATATATATATATAGTAGTATATATATCAATCATTAATATAAAAAATATTGATATAATTGTAAAATATTACATAAAAAATAATTTTGTAATTGTAATCATTTTAAGTAATTGTAGATGTAGAGTCATATGCTTGTATATTTGTTCTAATTTTACTTCATTAATTTTAATGTGGAAGGAACAGTTATAAATTTAACTAAAGATTAGCATCTTACTTTTATGTTCATATATTTGTGTTTAATGTATATTTTCAATTTAATTATTTTGAGATCCAACAATTGGCAGATTCCCTAAAGTACAGTCGTTGATCCACCAGGTGTCGCTGACTGCCTATTGGTTTCAAGAATAAATATTTCCCCATTATTAATATTATAAAAAATGTTAATTCCTATTACATTTTATATTTTGTTGCACTGTGAAACTTTATCTCGTCCTAAAAAATATTTTTAAAAAATATGACAATGACATTAAGAAGTATGCTTTGGTCATTTTAAAAGACTCCCTATGCTTCCCTAAGTCTCCTAATGAAAGATGTGGTGACTGCTTTAAGTGCTCTTGATGTTTGTCATTGTAAAGTGTTAACACAACATCCTACAACGATCCCAAAAGGTATTTGGCCACTTAAGACACTTGAAGTCTCGCTGTTATTGCATTGTTGTATTCAAATAACTTCAAAACAGCTACATAAGTTGAACATGCTAGACATGAACAAACTTTACTCTTCTTTAAGCCAAACGCTGTCAAGGTCTTTTTAGTGAATATATGAAGGGCAATTCCATATTAATGTCTTTACCAAAAGGTTTCCCCAAAAGTCTTTTTTACCATAGTCATAGTTCAGATCTAAATATAAGGTGGTTTAAATACCCATATGAGGTCTTTCTCAAAGTTTTCAAAACATTTTTTATGTTTACAACATTATTTTTCATAGTCGGGTAAAGCGCTGTTTTCACAGTCCATATTCCTCATAAATGAGCACATGAAAATTAAATCCCTTCTTCATTTGTTAAGTATTATTGCTTGAGTTTTGTGCATTTAAATCACAGAAATCCTACAAATTATTCTTAAACGTGCCGTTTGTCACATTCATAACGCATGTATATTTCCATTTCTTAAAATACTCGTGCATAAACTGATATATTCTCGAGGTCTGGAGTCTATCAACAGGGCTTTAGTAAAACATATACAGATGGTTCAATATATTGGTATTAATAGGATACTTTCTGTGAGAATTTTGACTAAAACATTACACGACAATGACGCTGAAATTGCGCATAAGGTCGGTTCTCTTCGAGTTCACACAGGTGTAGTCACCTTATTAGACATATCCATAATTAAAACATTTAATGTTTCAACAGGCTAAAACACATGATTTTAACATTTACCGTAGCCTGTTTCTGGCGAATAATCCGAACACCTGCATGAGCAACTCCCACATAGAGGACGTCTGATAGGATATGACTGATGTACGGAATGAGGAGGGGGCGTGTCTCTGCTGCGCATCAGACGCACGCTGCGCGTTTGTTTATAGTGAGTAAAGGAGGCGCAGACACCTAACTAGTCTCTCTGGCCGATCTGTTGACATCACATCAATAAAGTGGAATAACAATCTCAAGAACGAGGAAAGGGAGAAGGAAAAACGCTCGGTATGTTTTTAAAATGTTTTCGGTTATTCTGTCATGTGTAAATATTTTAATTTTAACATCAAGTGTAAATTACACTGTGATGATCGGTAATCGATTGGTAATGCAATAGTACATATATCACTTACGTCAGATTATAAACTTTATTTTATTGAACCGATGGTTTACGCATCGTGACTTGTAACATACTGGAAATATTTCTACAGGTGTAATGTTTTTTTTGTGTGTGTTTTGTAGTACTTTGGGGTCTTTATGACCACAAGCAAACATTTAACATTATAGTAAACTTTTGACATATTTGAACGTCTTACGTTAAAGTCCTTTATACATTCATTAAATTAGTAAAAGCACAAACATTAACCTGTTAAGTGTGTTGTTTCTGACCTATTAAAATTAACTTGGGGGTCTCATAGACCCCATACAGAAACAAAGGGTTAATTATTTATAGTCAAGTTAAGTTTTTTTTTCATTTTACAAAATATAGCCTTGCTTTATTTAATAGGACAGGATGTACAGTGAATGTATAAAATTTTTTAGACGTCAGTGATGCTCTTTGTCCCCTGATTCTTTCCTTTTCCTGTTTGGTGTTCTGCATATTGTTACTTTAATTTGTTTGTTTCCGTCTTTGTACACACTGTAAATTTCCTCATGTATATAGAAAAATTTATCTTGTGGATTATTATAGCAAAGATATTTAGTAAAAGCAGTATTGTTATTTAAATATACATTGTCAGTGTTGTCTTATGTGAAAGAGCATTATTTATATTAATTGTGCAATAATGACCTGCTGACTGTATACACTTGCCTTATCAGACCTATTACACGCCTGCTTACCAGCTTTAACCCACAAGTTTTGTGTGTATCTGATTTAAAGCCAGATGAATTGCACTGTTGAGATTTTGATAGCTCAGATCTGATAGTGGGTGTATGTTCTTGTTAAAGGGAGATTCACACCCCTTATTAGCACTTAAAAGGAAGCAGAGAAGCGGACAGATGTGTGATGTGTGTGTTGTAGTATTGGGAGGGGTCCTCACGTAGGGTTCACATGAGAAAAGCCAGGCGGTGATTGTGAGACCCTTATCTGTGCTGGCCAGCACTGCAACCCCAAAAGCTATTGTTGTTTTATCTGGAGTGAGCTTTGTTCTGCTGGTGACAATAGCTTAAATCAATGGGAACAGTTATACAGTATGAGCTGTCCAACAAATACAGTGTACAAGTGCACAAAATCGCTTAGAAAGTTTACTCTTTATCATAGGCCCACACCTTTACTTGTGCTTTGATCTAAAGTACCAGCGTGAAAAATTGGACACACCCACTTATTTATGTACTATAACAATAAATATAGTCAAAGACATTTTTTACAATCTTAGGTTTGTAAACAACAAAATCAAGTATTTACCTCCAAATATTCTGTTAATGTTCCATTTCTATCTTTAACATTGCTTTAAAGTTAAGTAATTTCTACAATTGGTGCTTTGATTAGTTATTGAATAATTAAATAAATAATAATTAAAGTTGTTATAAGTTGTCAGACTGTTCTCGCGCCCATATGGGTTTTGTGGGTTTTTGATAGAAACCTTATTACTCTGCGGTTTCACAGCCTAACGTCATTTTTTGTAACTTGACATAAGGAGCAGAAGAGATCAAAGTTCTGGTTTGGGGTGATATTCATCTTACCAGCTGAAGTTTGCGTTCAGGATATCAAATGGCACTTTATGGAGTCCTATGGATGACGTTCTGAAGAACTTCAATGCCGTTCACCTTTTCCCCTTGCGAGCACATGAATGATTTCACTTTTTGGCTTTGGAAAATCTGAACATTTTTTGTTCTTGCTATGCATATCTAGAGATTCTTTGGCATGTCCCAGTCTTTGCTTTGGTATATGGCCTGATTTATATACGTAGATCTGTTTTCAATTATTAAAACGTCTGTGTCTGGTTAATGTCTAATACTTTCCTTTATCTATAGACTGACCTGCCAGGTTTTCTGTGTAAATTCATTTACAAGATAATTTATCTTGAGTTTTTTGTAATTTATTGACATATTGTTGTGGTCCTTAGCAATAGGTCAATTTATATTTTAGTATATAGAGTTTAATGATGCTATTTAGTTTTTATTTCTAGAGATTAATAAAAGAGATAACTTGTAAGTACCGCATTTATCTGAATGTTTACCTTCTTTAACTCTCTTTGAACTTACACTGTATTACCAGTAAAATTTGGACACATTTGGCTAAATTTATGCATCTTGTGATCTTAAAATCCTTTTGATCTAAAAGTTTATGCTTTCATGCTAGGCCAATGTAAATTTAACACAAATATAAAAACATTTAATTCTTTATAAAATAATTAAGTATTTCAAAGTTTTCTTTGCTGTTATTATATAATATGTAGAGCATAATTATAACAAAGAATAACTGTATTTTATTGAAGAAAAAAAAACCTAGAAGGAGATAGGACCACCCAATAAGATCCACCAATGTCTCTATCATTCATCATGGAGTTAATATAGTCTTTTACAGAACCACACCGCATATTTCTGTGCAGTGTGGAAAATATTGACTTGGTCACTTGAAAGGAATCGTTTTCCCACAGAAAAAGCTCATTTGCTCTTCTGAATATGGAAAAGAGGAACTGGATGTCAATCCTGTTTAAGATATGCCTCATGTTGGTTTATTGCAGTGTCAGTTGGGATTCATGTGTAAGCACATTTATAGGTTGGCAGAGGTTGTGTAATGATGTTAATTATTGTAAGTTATAAATAGTGTGGATCAAAAGTGTCTGAACGCTTTGGTGAGACCATAAGTCTTTGTTAATATTGTGTCTGTATTAGGTTTGGGGTGTGTGGTGATGACTGTCTGAAAGAGAGACCGAAATTACCTGTCACCGTTCCACAGGTGGAACACTTAGGTTTTCACTACTTATTTTAATATTTTATAGTGAAATTTCAATCTTATCATGACAAACTAGGCCTATATATTGATGGAAAGGTCTAAGACTCAAGAATAAATATTTGACAAATTGTCGTGACTAACCCTAACCCTAACCCTAAACTAAAAGTATGGACAAAAAAGTTAATGTTATTTTTAAAAATACCTAAAAATAAATAAAATAAAAAGACATGAAAAATTTAAAAGTTAAAGTATCTTAAATGAAAAAAATGTAGTTTGGATGGTGCTATTTCATGTGTGACAGTTATCAGGTGAAAGTTGTGAGAGGCTGTCATTGTTGTCGAAATAAGCAGGCAAAAAGCTTAAAATCATGGTCTGGTGACACTTAAAGAGATCACACTGTCTCATGATATTCTGATCTCTTTAGTTGGGGCTGAACTTGCGGTAACCTGGACAGGTGGATCTTGGGCAGTCGTCAAAAGATGCAGATAAACTGTCATTGTACTTGGCTGTTTGTAAAATAATCGCTGTCGATGGCTCTCCCGTCATGTGCGTGTGTTGGCAAGACGGCAAACAACATCCTGAGGGAATGACTCAATAACCCATTGTGGTGCCTCTCTATTATCTTAATTAATTGGCCCCTCTCTCCATCAGCTCAACAATAACAGCGTTCTGGCAAACACTGTACTTCCTTCCCACAATGCATCTGTTCCAACCTGCTGTCTGGCGCCAAGCGCAGGAAGATCAGAGTGAGGCTGGAAATGGCTTCATGTGGGGGAGTCGAAACGGAAACGCTGTCTAAACACCCAACCAGCTGTTTTGGCAAATAGCAACACGTACTGTTGTGTCATTATAATACGTCATCATACACCGAACTAAATTCCTTAGTCAAGCTAAATTCCGTTGTGTTAAACATAAATGGTCATCATAGTTCATACTGTAAGTTCTGGGGAGACGGTTTGTCTGGCGTGAATCATGTATATATTTACTTTCCATTGTGTGGGAGTGACTCAAGTATTGTAAAGTGAAGCTGTTTATTTTTTCAGAGTTGGGATGAAGTTTGTGGTGTTTTCTGTGCAATGAAAGTCTCTTTAAAGTGAGGAAATGAACGCCAACATTGTTTAGTTGTGGGGTTTTATAATTAAAGACAGACAAAAAACACTATTATGAGAGTACTTCAAAATCACTTTCCACCCATAAGCAGCAGTTTGTCTGAAGTGGGAATATAGTCCTACAGTAGAGCATCCCATCTGTAAGATACATTGTCCGAGGAGTGAACATGAATGATGTTAACTTGTGAGGTTTGTTGAAAAAGAGGAGGTATGCTAATACATTTTGGAGAGATTTGGTTTTGGTTTCGCTTTTAAAATTAACATGTGGCAATAAGAAAAAATTGCAAGACTTGCTTCATGTTAAAAGAGTTGATCTCACTTGCGCTGACTGACGCATCCGCAAAGGAATGTATGGTTACGTTGATTTTGTTTTAGAACTTTCAAAAAACGTTGACTCGATTTTTCTCAAAATTGACTTTGTTGACTCAGCCTTCAGGTGTAGAAAGTTTTTGTCAAATTCCAATAAATCATATATCATTTTGAAGGCCTTTTAATAGAGAATGTGAACTCATTTTTGATCATTTGCTCATTGCGACTCAATTTGCCAGCACAGGTCACATGTATAGGTACTGAATGACATGAAGCTGAATAATTGATGATAGAAGACTCTAAATACTCCTTTCTACCTCATCAGCTACTTCTATGACATATACCAAGCCTCTTGATTCTTATACAAGACCATTCCACAAGTCATACAAAAAGGCCCCACCTGGTGCCGAGATACAACTAGCACCACCATCACCAAACCACTCCCCTTTTCATTCATCTCAGTGTTTGGTTGGATGACCCTTAAGGTCTTGGCATGTCAGAGAGCTCAATGGGGAACCTTACCTCCCGGTATGGGGCTCTTGCTCTGTTTTCTCATTCTTTCAAACGAACAGCACTGGAATTCTTCAGGGCCAAGAAGCCAAAGATAAATCATGTGGAGTTTAGAGGTGACTGCGCATCAGTAGATTTTGTGAACATAGATAAAAAAACGCCATCGTCATGAGGTTTCTTACAGTATCATTCCTTGATTTAGCCTCTGCTTTGTGTTTTTCTACTGACCAGAGCGTATAATGAGGTATGAGGGCGTAATAGGTCTAGCTACAAGATTAAAGATGTTCTGGTAATTTCAAGTCTCTGTTTCAGATTAGGTGTCTTTGTGTGAAGTTATCGCTAAGCTAACTCCCATCGCGCGGCACGTTGCAGAGATGTGCGCTCTTATAAATGAGCAGGTCGACCCCTACTGTTTCATCCACCGTTTTTAGACAGAATCCTTAGAAGAAAGATTCAAAGGATTAGCAAAGGGGAACCCGAAACTAATTTGTAATTGGCCCCCAGCTTTAATTAATGTCCTCTTATGTCCCATTTGTCATGTGAGCTGAAACAGTTCTCCAACATTCCTAATATAAAGCATGCACAGAAAGCAACCTGTACAACTCCTTTCATTTGCTCGATCGCTGCTGTAAATACATGCCCGCTCAAATGCCCTGGGAACATGCTATTGTACAAAAGAGTCTCTCTGGAAATACTTTGCGTAATTCCACCAGAGTACTCTTCCTTATAATCAGGCCCAGACAGGCTGCTTTGCATTTTTTATGTGGAGATTTTGGTTGAAGATCTATGGGATGGATTTGGTAAAATGCTTTAAATGGAGCGTATGGTACTTTGTACTAGAAGCTGAAAATTGTTGTTTATGTGTGTCATTTTTTTAATGTTAAAATTGTGTTTTTATTATTCCAAGCAATATTCAGAGACAGCAGTTTTTGTTGTAAGCTGTTTGCAGGTTCTATTAAAATGACCAGACTGACATGGCACAATAGGCTCAACCAATGGCATGATTTCGAGGCGGGGACTGACCATTGGTAGACTTGAAGTCATTGTTTTTGCTGTTTCGTTTTGCGCAGAAATGTACAAATTTTACCTGTAATATTCACAAATTAAAGGATGATTTCCAGACCTTTGTGCAATACAGTTTTGCTTAAAGGGATAGTTCACCCAAAAATAAAAATTATTTTATTATTACTAACCCTCATGTCATGTCAAACCTGTATGACTTTCTTGCTTCAGCAGAACACAGAAGAAGATATTTTGCAAAACGCTGGTTACCGGCACCCATTCACTTTCATAGTATGAACACAAGATACAATGGAAGTCAATGGGTGCCGGTAAACAGCGTTTTGCGAAATATCTCCTTTTGTGTTCCATAAAAGAAAGTGTCATATACAGGGTTTGACTGACATGAGGGTGAAAAAAATCTATCCCTTTAAGTCTGCTGAGATTTTTGTGTGTACAAATTCACTGTGGGCCTGCTTATAATTAGACCCCTTTGAAAGAATGGCAAATATTTTTCCATCAATGTTTAAAAACTGCACACATGTGAATCCTCCTGCTTTGATCAAAAGCCACACATACATTTGGGACTGGCACACAAACCATCAAAGAAAAAACACTAATGAAGGAAATAAGTGTTTCCCTTCAGCACAAACATAATGTGTTCCATATAAAACATGCAAATCTGTCCGAAAGGGGAAAATGTGAGGAGAAAATACGGTCAGAGTTAGACTCCAATCTGCAGTCTGAATGTCAAAACACTGGAGGTCAATCAACAGAGAACCGTGACAATCTGTTTCATGGGTGGTGTGACATTCAGTGTCTGGAATGAGGTCACTGGGACCACCAGGGACGAAAACACATAAGTCTGTATCATCTGATGAGCAGAAGTTTGTTGACATTGTCAGCGCGGTCAGAAATGTGAGGAACCTCACATTAAAAATAATTGGTATTTATGAGAACATTTTTTAATAATTAAAGAGGATTTTGGTGCTATTCATTTCTAGCATCAATTCTGTTTCTATTTGTGAAAATGTCTTTTTGCAAGATGCTTATTGCTGGCTCTTAATGCAAAATGTTTAATGTTTCCTCATTTGTTGGTCACTTCCGGCTTTATTATTAAATATAAATGAATAATAAACAAACAATATATAACTATAACTAAGAAAATTAAATTATTTTGCTTTCTCTTTTCGGTGTCATGGTCACCATTCATATTGAGACGGACCAAAGTAAATGTTAAAGTTTACTAGAGAAAATATTGGATAATTGAATATGTTGACTGATGTCGGCTTCAAATTATGTGTGATAAAGATTTTAGCGCTGTATAAACTGTGCAACTAAAGTTAAGATGCTTTATATACACAATATTTTTAATTGCTATATCTCAAATGACCAAAGCAAGACTTATCATTAATGTTTGCGTGTTTGATTAATGCTCTTGTGATACACACACACACAGACCTTTTCACAAAGATCAATACAGCCTTTGTTATGGATTTTTGGCAAGGATGGGTGTGCATTGTTAGTTTTGATACTGAAACAAAGTTTGGTTTTAAGTCCAGCAGGTGTTGTTTGGCATCCTCTCATCTTAGACTAAACAAAAACTCGAAGCAACATAATGTGTCTAGACAGCAATCTTAACAAGCTGTAGTAAAATCCCAATAAAGAGAAGAAATCAGTTTCAATGGAGCGCAACTGTGACTGTCCACCTTTTTGGTGGCCTTGGTAACAGAAATACTTTTCCTATTAATGTTTCCTTAGACAAGATACTTAGTAAAGTTTTCTGCAACCTTAAATCAACCCAAATTATTATTCAATCATTATTCAATTTGATTATTAATTTGATTATTCAATTCAACATTTGATTTAAAACAAAAGTACCAAATGTCTTTTTTTGATATACTGTATGAACTACAATATATGAAATGCTATTGCGAATGACGTAATTGAATAAAACACAACAAGAAAATCTAAAACTGTTGATTACTGTTGAAACAGTAAATAAATAAAATGTGAACTGTGTATTATAGAAATGTATTACAAAATACTGGTGTATAGCATCTGGATTGTAAATAAACAAGTTTATATTTATTTATGTTATATATTTATTTATGTTTTATATATATATATATATATATATATATATATATATATATATATATATATATATATATATATATATATATATATATATATATATATATATATATATGTATGTTATATATGTTATATATATATATATTTATTGTTATATATATATATATATACTGTTATATATTTATTTTTACACCAGTCGACGGTAGATCTTGAAAGCTGTATATGTTATTGCTACAAAACAATGTCTTTCTATGAAGATTTCTAGGATTTTAGTTCAGGAACCAAATTCTATTGCATACAGAAGGATTAAACTAGTGTCTAGCTTGTGCCAAATGTACTGTAGCTAGAGTCGATTGCAACCTGAGGGAAGTTTACAGTAAAGTCTTAAGAGGAAATGTCAGCTAATGGGAAAATCGTCACCATCCTTTGCCCGGGATTTTCATGCTGTGTTTTACAGAGTTTGAGAAGGAGACTTAGTCTGCTACGGTCAGGGAACTTTTATGTATATTCTTCATTGGTTGTTTACACAATTGCTTGCAGCAATGCTCTGTGAATTCTTGGAAATAAGGAAATGGGCAGGAATTCTGCACATTGTTTTTCCGCTTTTCACCAGTTTCCTGTCCAATTGCAATCACCGGTTGCTTTAGGGGTTAAGGTATGGAGGTAATTTTCTCAAGAGATCTTATAGAGTATGTAGACTGTTGTATGTAGACTGAAGCATGTGCGATATGTATTGTTTGATTCTCTTTCTGTTTTGTAATAATATCAGCTGTTTCCGAAATATACCACAACATTCCAATTCCCACCCCAAACCAGAGGTATTTGTCTGACTGTATTTTCAAACGTTTCACATTTTGTATATTCCCTCATTTGTAGAATATGTAATGGGTCCTGACAGTCACTTATAGTAAATGTTGATTTAAAAGCTTCAGTAGTAAACGCAAGTTGACAGATTACTAATCGTTTGCTCATTTTTCCTATCCGGGTACTGCTTCATAATTTCCAGATGGAATATGGAGGATTTTCTGACAAACACTAGCAGGTGCTAAAATAGAGAGAGGAAAAGTAATGGTCTTTTCTACAGGCGCTTTGTGGTGATGTTGGACGTCATTATGGAAGTGGGATTCAGACACCTTGGTGGAATTACACCAAATGGCCCTCATCCGACGTTTAGAGATAAACCGTGCAGAAATTGTTCCATGTTGTGCGCAATTTACAGTTTAACGCCTGTGGCCTTCATGGATGCTGCCAGGATGGGGTTGAACTTTTAGAGGAAAACTTGGAAGTAAATCATCCCTGACACTGCGAAGTGTCTTTACTACACTTAAACAGCTCAGTTTAAGGTTGTAAATAAGAAATGTGTTAGTTATTTTTTATGTATTTTTTGCTTTTATTTTTGTTTTCTGTCTGATTTATAATGGAAAATTGAGTTTCGTTTAAACCACATATAACGAGTTATTGTGGATTTTCTTCCCCATTGTATTTTAAAGTCAGACACTAAAGATAAACGCAGCTGTTTTTTGCAGCTTTTTGCTGTTTTTCTGTTATTTTTGTTAATTTGTTATTTATTTTGCATAAATTATGAACCTATGAGCAATAGTGATGCTTAATTTAGCAAAAAACACTAATAACTGAAAATATTAATCTAATAATAGTATGGAAAAGTCATAAAAATGTATGTTTATTGTTCGCTGACTGTATTGTTCTCTCTGTCTTTCTCAGACACACACTAATAATACACATCCTGAGGAGGAATGCATGTTTTTCTCATTGTTTTATGCTGGTGGTCCAATGCAGATGAGTAGATCAGGACACTAAACCAAAAGGAAGAATGTTTTGATAAATGTTTAGCACCACATTTGTATTTTGTGGTTGTCTACTCAAATTAAGATGGGATACAAGTATTTTACCATAGAAAAATTACACACTTGACCTTCGAATATTATTTGATCTTCCATCATTTTTAAGGCAGCTCGTCACATCGCTTATTAAATTAGGGGAGACCTGGATCTTCTCACACTGAAACCATCTGAAGTAGACAGTAAATCTGCCTCTCTTCATCATTGCACTTCACCTTTCCAGATCTGGAGGTGAAAATTGCAGAGCTCAGCTGGTATGTGAAGGAGAGGTGATTTCTCTGCTCCAGTGGTTCCAGACGTCAGTACAGAACTGCAAGGTGTAGATTGTTATTGTGATGTTCATTGGGGTATTGGTGTAGGAGGTGTAAAAGGCTGTAAGGTTGATAAATCTCCGATGCATAGGTTAAACCACTGAGGCTTCACAGGAACTCTGTGACATAACCGTTCGTGGTTATTTGGTTATGAAACAAACCAGAGTTTCCAAAACCGCCCTGGAGGTCCGTCTGTCGAGGGAAGGGGAGGTTTTGTTCAGATGAATAATTCGATGATTACATTATCACAAGTTGCAGTTATGATAAAATGTAGGACTATACAGCAATAGAGATGTAACGATATATTGTGGCCCAATGTAGGACTATGTTATGAGATATTATGTTAAAATTCGTTTTTTATTAATTTACATACAGAAGGTTTTGGTAAACTCTGAATGTTGTCAACAAAAATTAAATTGGAATAAAAATAAATTGTTAACCTGATAACTGTCAAAGCAGGACTACATTTATTTATTTTTTGATATTAGATATTTTTGAGATATTCAACATTTTTAATATTACATTTATACAATATTACATATTATTTATTTTCCATTTTAGGTATTAAAAGTTAAATTACAGTAACTTTCATTTATGTTTATTGTTATTAAATGCCAAATATTTCATCTTGAGTCTTTTACCTTTCCATCAATTTATAGTTTATCATGATTAGATTAAAATTCAACTATGAAATAGGGAAATAACATAGTTATTTTTCCACAGTTAACAGATGAATATTTTTGGATATGTTATTTGACAACTCATTACACACATTAAACACAAGTATCTTCATAATATCATAATAATACTAATGATGAGATTCATAATATTGCAACAACAACACATATCACAAAAAAGACCCATTGGCTGACATTCAATGACACTCCTGAAGAAAACATATTTAGTTCTTTTCCTCTGGGTACAAACAGATAACCTTCCTGTCCTCCAGCACCTGAAGCGTTTGTTACTCCTTTGCTAATTATGTTTGAAAGAAACCGTAATCCTTCCTAAAATCTTCCTAATGACCTCAACAAACTTGTTGTTGAAGCCTACAAAGACACATTCCTCATGTAAATTCCTCTCTATTCTTCACTCTCTGAGCTTCTGGCATGGATTATGTTTGTGTCCCCATAAGTTAAACAGTGCTGAAACATGGCATTACCCATGGGAATTATAAGACACCTGGACCCAAGCCCTGAAGACGCCCATGTAGGAAAATCAAACCACAATCGGACTGTTTCTAACCTTCATTTCTTACAGAAAGATCTCCAAATCGTGGATTTTTGCATTACAAAAAGACCGGTTCATTTGTAAAAAGGCGTGTCTGAGGGAGAATTCCATGTATTTGAAATGAATAGCAGTGGTTTGGAAAGAATATAGCTGAATTCAAATGTGTTTTGTTGTAAAGCGCCCATGGATGCACGTCCCGCCACGTTAAGCTGGTGCCATTGTGTGTGTTAAAATGGGCGACTAGGTTGCTTGTTTTTCGGCTGGTTGAGCCCAATTGTGTTTGCTCACGCGGTAGTAGATCTTTTCACTGCTTTAAATGTGAGGAACCGCCTTTTCATTCAGCGCTAGACTCTCAATGAATAAGTAATCTGCATCTCTCCTTGTAATACTCTGCTTTTGTTGCTCATTTTTAATCGAGTTACGATTTTATACAGTTTAATGGATGGGCCAATTAGGCCTGGGCGGGATGATGGTATACCATAGTAAGATATGTGTCAACATTTGAGCATTTGCCAGACACTTCTATCCAACCTACAGAGCTTTAAAGATATACATTTTATCAATTTGTATGTTGGCTTGGATCTTTAGGTTGTGAACACAGAGATAAAACAACCTGCAACAGCTTGGTAACATATGTTTTAAATATATTGCTTTAAAATATCTATGTTGACACGTTATGTGTTGTTGCTTATTGGAGCTTATTGGATAAAAGAAGTCGTCATTTATGAAAATACCCTCATAATTTACTTTTGTGACTAGTTGTCATATGCATTTTTTATCACCAAACACACAAGAACCAATGAGATTTTTGACATCTTTTTTGAACGTAGCTCACTGATCTGATTCAGTGTTTCCATTGATACGCAATGTATCGATCGCTAAATAAGCTGAACATATTTTTTCATAATATTATATTTTCTCTCACAAACATATCATTTATTTGGAAGCTTTAACCTCTTTGAGTCCTTTATAAGGAAAAACCGCAAGACGGCATTTTAATATGATAAAATGATTTGTTTCGGTTTAACTGAAGAAAGCAAGTCATATACAGCATGGATGGCATGAAGCTACGTACAATATAAGAGTGGGTGAACTATTAATTTTAAAAGCAACAAAAAATCAAGGATTTGCTGGTTTACTGCAGCAGGGTTAAGCGAATAAGTCGGTCAATGATCTGAACAGAGATCATTGAAGCAGAGTAAGTAACAAGCTCCCGCTGTTTCATCTGTTCACAAGCCCGAAAGGAAGTGAGAGTGTTCGTCCGTTACCTTGACAAAGTCCCTTACAATGTGTAGCCCTGCAGGGATAACTGTTTTCCTGGCTGCTTCTTGAGGTGTTTGTAGCATTTCCTTTATCCTTTTTGAGCGGCTTGTTGTACCGGAGAAGTCTCAGCATGCTTTTTAACTTGTAAGGTCTCAATGGAGAAGAAAAGTGCCTGTGTTTAACCATCCTGTGATTGTAGATCCTTGACTTTGATTGACTGAGAAAACGTTGTTTAAAGACTGTTTGAAGTCAGTCCTAAAGCTTTGTCAAGCAAGGTTGTAAATTAGGTCATATTTTTGCAAATTAAAGTGTGTTTTCTTCATTGTACTATACATTGAGAAGTATATGAGGAAACAGGCTTCATATCCGGAGCGTATTGCCATTTCTCTTTGGCTTCTCGTTGTGTGGTTTTGTCACCTGGAAGTGAACTAATACCAATAACTTCCTCTTCCTGTGGCTTGATGATTTTCCCACAATTACTGTTTGTTTGTTTTCTTTCCTCGTATTGAAAAAGTTGATGACCAGCTGTTGTGAAAATCACAGGTTTTTCTGATACACTCCATGTCTTATTTTAACCTGTTTGTTTGACTACATAGTTTTGGTTTATATAAAATTTAAAAAAATTGTGATTTGTTTTTTTTCTATATAATAATCACTATTTGTTAGATTTGGATGGACAGATATTCTGACACAAAGTTTACAAATATTTTCTGTAAAATTTTTCAGGCCAATTCCATACAAATATTTACCATGAAAAAGTTTTACAAAAGGTTTTCAGCATACTGATGTCAATATTTGGTGTTTTTTTCAATATTTTGGCATTTTTACATCCATAACAATATATTCACAGAAATCCTACAAACTATGTTGCCTTAAAAATGTTTTTCCATTGTCTAGAAAACTTGTGCATAGACTTTTTTTGTGATGTCTGGCATATATATGTCTGTTACGCAGTATCTTGTGGACACTTCTGGATCAGAAAAAGTGGATCAGCCAATGGTCAAAAAATGTTGCTTACTCGAGCCTACAACTTTTCAGACTCAGTAGTCAGTACAAATTAGTTTTGTATGCTGCGTGTCTCCACAGAGTCATTAAAGATGATTGAAATCATATTCCATTCACTCAATAATCAGGATTACAGAAGGGAAATTATTTTAAAAACAACACAAATTTAAATCTGTACTGCTCCCATCCATATTTATTCACTGCTGACAGAAGCATAATATATACCGAAAATAATCTATTAAAAATATGCGGATATTAGTATCTGCCAGATCATCACCACCTTGCACAACTCACATAGTTGCTGTCCAGCCAGGAATTAAGTGTTTTCTTTCTTAAAAAGATTAATAGGCTTGAGTCAGTAAACCAAGCTAATAAGAGTCTCAGATTGGTCCCTGAACACCTGAACTGCAGCCAATGCAGTAAAGATATCACAACTGTAGGGTATAAATCACCATTGAAGGTGTAACAAGAATCCCATTTCTTAGAATTTCTGAAATCTGAGCATTTAAATCAAACACTGATATGTCCAAGAAACGCAAGCCTATTTTAATGCTGAGATGTTTAGTTAATAAATTTCCCCATATTTGACATAAATCAGCGTACAGAAGACGCACCTCATTTGGGAACGTTTGGTTTCCGTCACTTGAAGAACTTGAATAGAGTTATTATGTTGGAGTAACGGCGTAATGGGCTTAGATTTTGAGTTGATGAATGGAGCAATAGAGAAAAGCCTATCTTTATTTTGCATATGTGTGAGGCCGAGCCCATTTTTCTCGGTTTGTGACCGTCCCCAGGGGTCCCCTTATGGGTCTAAGTGGCGCTCTGCAGTCTAACATACAATACCCTCATCATGGGAAAATAGTTTCCCCAGAATCCCAACACAAAAAGTGCAGAACTTTCAATGAGATCCTATTCTGGCATTTTCTATACCGTACATCATCTGAAAGTCGGTCGAAATCCATCCCATTGGCGTAAAGTCTTGCTCTGCCATACGTGTCCATTGATGACGAGTTGATGGTTGTATTTTCAGGAAGAATTTACAGGAGGAAACTGGTGAAGTGTTTCTAGGTTGCGCATGCAATTTGTTTACGTAGCGTGACCTCTTGAAGGAAAGAAAATAAAGATCAGGGCATGTGATTAGGCATGGGAACATTTCTGGAAACAATGCTCTGATTTCCCTCTCTGCGTGAGCCTCGTTGTCACATGGTCGCAATCTAGGTGTCTGGTTTGTCAGGCGCTGAAGTAGCATTTGTTGGCTTTCTGGTTTAAGGACTTTATCAAACAGTTTTGACCCGGGGAAACATGGTGGTGCTCGCGTGCTTCGCCCTGGTAGATGAAATCGTTGAGGCAGGAGGATGTGCTTTCTCTGTTTTCTGTTTAGATAATATGACATATGATAGACTAATAATGTCATTGTAAAAAAATGTCTTTTAGAGTGTTTACCATCCTGAGGCAAAGCAAAATTTTTAGTTTGATGTGGAAAAAGGTCTAACATTTGTTATTTATAATTCACTGGAACAAGTCAATAAATGGGAACCATAATTATTCAGTTCGTTTTGTATTGATCTTTGTTTCAGTACATTGGATTTCACCTTTACTATTTGTTTCTTTGCATTGTTAAGATTTTTTTATGGTACTATAAAGTCTGATTTTAAAATGAATGAATATTTATTTAAGGCCCTGGATTTATTGTAAGCAATTCAATATCTGGATGGATTAAATTCCTGATGAATAGAATCAAAGTTTTCTTCTTGTTTTTCCAGGTTTACTCGACATCAGAAGTGTAAAGTAAACAAAATTGAGATAAAACTTTAATAAAACTTTATTGCTTCATTGAAAGCTTGAATATTTTGCCTTTTCATCACCATCTCCGTTTGTAACATAAAATTGCAGGGGACTTTTACGTACAATAATTATAAAAGATTAAAAAAAAATAGTTTAACAATGTATCTAATATCTAATATTTAACCTGATGACTGTCAGAAATTGAGTATACACATAAAAATGTACTCTGAAATTTGAACTACATTTTTTTCATTTTTTTTAACATTTTTAAACATTTGATTTTTAAAAAATCATTTTAGGTATTTTTATAAATTACATAAATATTTTAAAAATTATTTTTAAAAATTATTAGTTTTTTTTATAGTTTATGTTTATTGTTATGAAAATTTGTCATATATTACATCTTGAGTCATACCTTTCCATCCATTTTTTGTTAGTCATAATTAGATTCAAATTCAACTATAAAATATTAAGGAGAATAGAGAAATAACATTGGCGTTCCTCCTGTGGAACGGTGACATTTAACAAGAAACTGTAGTTTGCATTTTCATGTTATGCTCAGTATGTTAACAGGCTAAACTTACAGTGTTTTCTGTTTTTTTCAGTGTTACAAAGGTGATGTGACATAGAAGACATCCTCTACTGACAGACTAGAGGAAGCTGGAGATGAGGATTGTGGGATTGTGGAGGACTGGGCGATACAGTCCACTGCTGGTCACTCTGCTACAGCTGTTGTTGCCTCTCGTGAGGTCTAATAATCCAGGAGGGCAGAATATACCACGATTGCAGCTTTCTCATACAGGTCTGAACTCTTTCTCTCACGCACACAGATACAAACAGATACTGTGTAACATATTTTTCTACAAGGAAACATATTTTTACAGTCAGTGACCTCCAGGGCAATGACCAGTAAACTGACTTGCTGCTGCTTACATAAGGAGCTCTCTTTTCCTCATACTGTACACACACTGTAAGTGACTTTATACAAGTGACTTTATACTTTATCTTAAGATGAAGAGACATGCAGACATACTGTAAATGTAATACCATCCGTCAGCGTCACTTACTCTTTTAAATAGCTTGGTGTCAACGACAACATACGTTATTGTGTGGAAGCGACGTAGATTCACATTGTTCTGGCATACTTTAATAATGAAATCATGTCTACAATACTAATTGTTGTTTTCCAAACCTCTTTGCTGCGGCAGTCTGCGAATCCTCACTTTAAACAGCTCTCAGAAGTCTTTAACAGGAGGACCATTAGTGAAGATCAAACTGCCGAGCCTTATTTTCGTTTAGGGTGTGTTACATCTGTAGGGTCAGTGTGCTTTATAAGACAACGCAACAGGGGGAAGTGTCATTAACCTCTGCTTCCTGGAAATGTATAATGTTAATTAGTGTCTTGTGTTTAATGGCAAGTTCTCTTTGAGTTCTGCTTTTAAATCTCATATAAATAATGACATACAATGTATAGCATTAGTATAATGAGAAATAAGAAAACCTAAGAGTCGCTTGCCATTGCAATGTCTACAATATTGGGTGCCAAGATATGAACAGGGCCCTCAGGGACCTTTGTCAAGTCAAAATGAGCTCACTCTTATGTCTATATGATATGATGGTGTTGTGATATGGCTTCTGTGGTTGTAATGATATTGTTAGGGGTTTGCTAAGATGTTCTGCTGGGTAATAGCCCAGACCTGCGTGTGTTTTAGAGATTAAAAGTTACCTTAGAACATCACAAATGCCACAATGGTTTTAGTGGATTAATTGCCACTTGTAGAACCACTCTTTCACTACAACTACCAGGATAAGATCCATGAGGAACTACTTGAGGTTCTTCTGCCACACCGGCAGAACTAACAGGATGCCCTCAAGGCACTTTTTTTCAGGACGGTTCAGAACGGAATTTAAAGTGCTTAAAGATCCTGCAGGTTTTAGCAGGAACGATCAAGATTGTTAATGGTTTCACCAGTAACCCTATTGAGAGAGAGTTTTGAGGTACCAACAACACATTTTAAGGTTCTTTGGGTATCACAACAGGATATTAGATTTTTACACCTTTAGTTTTTAAACGGTGTAGTAACTTTGTTTTATAGTGGTGCTTCTTTTCAGTTCATTTTTGAGAAATGTTGCTCACCCACTTCAGTCTTTGTTAAAAATAAATGAAAAGGAGTCTGAAGGTTTCATAAAGTGTTCTTTAGTTGGTCAAGCATGGTTACAAATGTCACAAAACATTCAATTTCCACAGAACACATGTACTGATAAAAACATCCCTTAAATGCACTGCAAGTTGCTTTGGATAAAAGCATCTGCCAAAGGCATACATTTAATGCAAAAAAAAAAAATTTTAATCCAGCAACAGTTTCCAAACTAATGTGATCACTAAAAACAAAAGTTATACCCTCATTAATCATATCACATTAATACCATACATTAATCAGGTCACGATTTTTCTCCGCCTGCCTGTCTGGACACCAACGCCACATAGTCGCTCATCCTTAGAGTCCTCTCCCATTATCAGCACGTCACAGTTGACCTGGCTACTGACCCTCCAGAACCGCCCGGAACTCGCAAGGCTGAGCCAGCTTCCTAACAGGAAGATTCTGTATACGATGGCGTCGGACAGCATGTTGCTCCTTCAATGTAAATGTGCTTCCCATTATCTATCGGACTGTTAATAGAATGCCCCATCATCATCATCGTCCTGCGTTTACAAGCAAAGAGTGAAACTCAGACTGCCTTCATTAGAGATGAGGACTGACTTAACTTCTTTTCTTGAAGGCATCTAAAGAATACAGGAGACAAAGAAAACAAGTAGTATTCATTTCCAAAGCATTAACGATTTTAAATGACACTTTTGTAGTACATAAATTAATGTTACACATGGTGCTGTAGTGGATCCAGTTGCAGTTTACAAGTTTAATCCACAAAACCACAGGAAACCAGGAACTGCCGCCATCAACATCCAACAGCTGTCAAAAAAAGACAATAGAAACACAAGGGCTTTATATACACAGGATAACAAGGGGGTAACAAGACACAGGAGATAGCAATTAACAATGATAATGAGTCAGCAAAGCATTATGGGAAATGTAGTCTATATTGACAACAGTCCAGAAAGTGATCGGGGGCTGGTCAAGACAGAGATGTGGAATTGACAACATGTAAGGTTTAATTAAATCTTATAAATGTTTAATAAGTCTTTCTTTGAAAAATAAAACTGAATTTCACTTAAAAGTAAGAAAATAACTAAACCCTAGAACTTACTAGTAAAAGCAATTAAAAACACTAAAACATTAAATACTTTATGTGTTGGCAGTTATAACCTATAGAATAAACAGATAACCTGCAATAATTCAAGACATTGTGACATAGAGACAAAAATGACAACAAAATCATTCACACATCATCCCTAGTTTATGTAGCTGATCCACAACTGATCCACAATGTTCGGTTCTTTCATCCCTTTGTAGTCATGAAGTTTAACCTTTTCAGCTTAAAATGACTTAATTCATTGTGTCTGAATTAAGTCAACTTCCCCGCTTGCTGCTTATTTAACCTCTGAAACTGAAGTTTTGCTGGCAGACAGACATACAATTGATTTTCCAATGACCTGTGACTTTCCCACTGATGTGTTCCCACTGACCAGTGAAACTCCCTGTAATTTTGAGGATTGTCTCTCTGGCAGATAGGTGGATTAAAACCAAAAGAAACATTCCTGGCACTCGCGAATGACTAAATGTCTCACTTTCTCCAAGACAGGAAGAATTTTTGGCTTCACACCCATCAGTCTGATTTTGACAGATGCGTTTCATAGTAAAGATAGGAGACTTCTAGTGGAATCTCACAGACTTTAACCCAAAGAACATTGGGTTTAAGATTTATTGCGTCTGTTTAATGCTTATTTTAAGGATGAGAGTGATATTTGCTGCTTGTGTCATGTTTGGCTTCATATTAAACTTTTTGGGTAAAAAGTCATCAGAACTGTATATTGAAAAAAAGATTTTTAAGATTTTTTTTCAAAAGTTGAGCAAGTTATTGAGAAAGTAAAAGGGGTCAATTTTGAATTAAAGATGCATCAGGTAAAACAACAAAGCTGTCTTAGCAAGTCTGTAAAACATTTTTATTACATTCTCTGTAGTGGCAGAAATACAGCTCTTGTGGCATTTAGAATGTGACCTGTGAGATGTAATTCCTGATAGCTGATATAATGCTGTGTCACCGTTGTGACCTCTGACACCCACTTTGTATCCATGGAAACATGGTGCAGAAGATAAGCATAGCAGATGACTCGGGGTCTTCAGATCTTGCTGGGTCTAATGACTCTATCAGGGCAGTAAACAGCTTTTTAAAGGAAAGAAAAGACGATTGAAATACATTGGAAAAGCTAAATTCCCACTGCCAAATTTCTAAGGTGAAATGAACAAATTTAACAAACAAACTTGACAAAATTAATGAGATACTCAAACAAAAAATCAAATTAGCGTATTTTTGTTTTTGCTTGTCTTAAAGGCATTTATTGCAAGTGCACATTAAAATGAAAAAATGCACGTAAAAATGTATATTATATATTTTTAAATAATTTTGTAAGAGTTAATCAATAATTGTTAATGAAAATAAAAATAAAATGCACATAAAAATGTATATTATATATTTTTTTAATAATTTTTCAATGTTTATCAATAACGGTAATTAATAAGATGTTTTAGATTAACTTGTATTAAGTGTAGAATATTTCATTTTTATCCAATTTCAGGAGCATTTAAACAAGAACCTGGAGGTTGTACAGTTTGATCTTTCCTCTTATGTTTGACCTTCAAAAATATATTTGTTGTTAGTTTCATGTGCACTTAGAGGAACAATGATTTCAGAAAGTTGTGTCTCTTGCGGAAGCGCCCTGACCTCATTTTTGGAAAAATCAAGACAAAACCTTTTTCCAAAGCCTAAACATTACAGTCATAAAATCTGCTGCAGTCCTGCAACATTCAGTGATAAAGACCGAAGTCATTTCACTCATCCTCAGCAGATAAGACCTTCAGTGTGTCTTGAGCGAAACAGCATGAAGCTTTGGTTTGGGTCGGGTCATTGACAGGCTCTGGGTTGACTCACATGGCTGAAGTATCTTTTACACACTGCACTTAAGCGGCAGAAGTCCACATGTCTGTGTGTGTGTGTCCTTGTGTTTGCGAGCACATTTTCAGCACCTCCAGTCTGGCACTGAAGCAATTAAACATGCACCCCATGGCCCCAGAGGGAGATGACGTCTTACAGAGCGTAATGAAGAAAACTGTTCTGGGGCCAGAGGTGCAGCACTGGAGGCCTCTCATCAGGGCTGTGGGTCCATACAACCACACCAACCCCCGGAGAGAAGCGTTTAGTCCACGTTGATGGCAAGAAAAAGTGGAGGTCACAACCACAAGATCTTCAGTGGGATGTGCTGGTCCTTAGAAAGCTTCCTTTTCCTTCAGAGTCCTTTCAACATATTATGAATGTTGTGCATATTAATCATTAAATGTTCCTTTAGTAGAAAACATTTAACCTGATAACTGTCACTGCACATATTGAGCATGCACATGAAAATGCACTATCCGAACTACAATTTGAAGATTTTAGATATTATTTTTAAAACATTCAATCTTCTTTTTATTAGTTTAAATTTTAGGCTTTTTTTATAAATAACATTAACACTTTTTTTACATTTATTTATTTTTATTTAAAAGTGTCAAATATTTCTTTTTGTGTCTTAGTCCGTTCCATCAATATATAGTTTGTCATAAAATTATATTAGGATTCAACTATGAAACATTAAAGTGAAACGGTGATAGTCAACAGGTTTAAAGAGACATTACACCAAAAAAATGTTTTCCATCATCAAGCCTGTATTCTGTAATCTAGAGACATTTAAAAAAATCCTCACAAAGCTTTTTTCATACAAAAAAGAAAAAAATAACTTGATTGACCAAACGTGAGATGCCTAATCTCACAGAAATTTGTAACTATTTTACGAGATGACTAATTTGTATGAAGTGGTACAAAGTGAAACATACAAAGAACATACAATAATTAAAAAAGCAATAATGAGGACCCACCCCTAACCCCGCCCTGACCACCACTGATGCGAAAGCTGATTGTAAAAATGAAATTTTACATTTTTTATGTCATGCAATTTTTCATTTTTGCATAAACTTTTTCTTTGAAATGGCTTGAGGTTCTTGCAGAAATTGATGTTATTTCTTAGTGTTAGATGGCTGCAGCCGACACAAAGTTTGCAAGAGTTCATTGATCTGAAGTTTGGTACTGAGGTCAAGTTTAACGAAGTACAATAATTTTCCAGCAAACTTCAGAAAGCCTTTAAAAAGCAAACATCAGAGGACACAAGTGAGAATGCCATTGGGAAGTGAATTGCCAATGGTGCTGTGGTTTATGGACCGGCCTGCGGTGGTTCAGTGGTTTATGAGGCGGGCCGTGAGGATGTCCTCCAACCCAAATGAGAACTGTCATGAAGATGCCATTATAACCTTATTAACCAAAAGGGCGCCATATCCTGCAGAGTTCAATTCTTTTTAAATCTATTTTAGATGGGTTTGTGGGACGTCTGTGGCTTTGCTGTTGGCTGGTTATATCAATGCATTCCAAACCTAATGAAAGATTATAGACATTTAAATAGATCATGCTGGAGCTTGAAACGGATTATCATTTCTCACATAACACATAAGGTTCTGTTTGGAAATATTTTAATTTAAAAAATTGTAGTTTTGTAAAGATTTTGCAATTTTTAGATATGTAAAAATGAAACTAATTTCAAGCATGTAACCTTAAATTAAGTCTTTATATTGGTTTCTAAGATAACAAAAAACATTTAGTGTAGTGTGTCTATCTTCAGACACAAACTGGTTTACATGTTTTATGGGGACTTTCCATAGACATAATGACTTTTATACTGGCTATATTGTATCCTGTAACTACATCCAAACCTAACCTTCAAACAAACCTTCCTGCATTTTTACATTTGTAAATAAACATCAAAAAAGTTTCCCAACAAGGTAAAAAAAGCAAGCTCCCTTCTCCTTTGATAATGTTTTAAAAGTGCATTAGTGAGACATAACAGGACATTTTAAAAGGTTTTTAAAATAATCCAGTAAAAAGGAAGAGACAAACAATCACAGAGGTGGACATGTAACATAATACTTAACATCTGGGCAAACATACACTTAAAAGCCTCAAAAAGTCCACTCCATGTTTAGTTTCAATGTGTTTCTTACTGTGTAAATGTGTCTTATTGGCTCTGTTTACACCTAGTGTTAACATCAGTCTCGTGATCAATCACGTGGGCAAGGTACATTGCTATTTGTACAATGTACACCTGGTAGTAACATGCGATGCCAATGTGAGTCCTGTTACTGATTTTATAATTGGTATGTCAGGATTACATTTATATCACAAATGCAATGTGGTGAGATGTTTATTTATTTTGACTTTTTAAACAAATGTGTACCACTTGTAGATAGTGCTGTAAACATCACTGGTAGAATTTCATTTTTTAACTTTTAACTGTTTTAGTATGCAGCAAGTTTCACGTGCTTGCTTGATTCATTCATTCCTATATGTTTTTGAACCTCTTTATCTTGTTTTCTTTAATGATCAGTCTTTCTTATGAGATTTTGTAACAATGGGAAACAGTTCTTTAACTTGATACACTCCAGAATATAGTTACACTTTTAGATTTAAAGCTAAAATTTGAGAATTTATTGTTATATAGAAATGTTCCTGTTATCAGAATAAGTCAACTAAAGTTTCAAAACTTGATCCCAAAGTTAACATTTCGTAACCTTCCAAACCTTTAACACGACATGAAAACTAAACTAAATGAAGCTGAATGCATTTGGTTTTTAAATTCACTCTAGTTCTGCTATTGCTGCTGACCCAGAACTTGACTTGCAACCGAGGCTTGTGGGTAATTAGAGTGACTGGCCGCCATTGACCCAAAGGGGAAGCAAGTCGGTTCAGATGGAGTCAGCCAATGTGCTCCATCACTGCAGAAAGCCTTTCTAGACAGTATGAAAGAGATAAATGGTGGGAGACAGGAAAATTAATGACTGTGAGGATGAATGAGGAGCGATATTGCAGTTAACAGCCCATCCTCAGCTCTTAGAAAGACCCTCATGTGGTGTAAGTTTCATGAAAAGAAGCAAATGCGACTGTCTGTTTTTTATGAGGCTTCCTTTTTTTTAGAGAGAGAATATTGCTGTTAAGTGAGAAAGAAGTTTTTTGGTAAAGAGCGAGACCAGAATTTGGGTTATATGTGTTAACATTAGTTAATTAAATAACATAACTTTAAAATCAAAACTCTTCAAAATTACACATTTTATCTTACAGGAGAGCAACAAAAATGCGGTTGACTCTAAAGTATATACAATTTAGACCAATAAAATGGTTTCTAGAATGAGTCATACCACCTGTCACTGACTGTCAATAGCAAGTAGCACTGATTGCTCACAGCTGTGACCAAAAGCTAATGTTTGAAAGAAAATCAAGCCCTGAGTCTGAAATTGTGTACTGAGACCGTAAAACAACAACCACACAAAATAATTTACTGAGGTGTTGTTAAAGCTGTACTTTAAGTCTGACACTTTCGCCTCTCTACCACCATCCCTGTTTAAAATGAGTCAAACGATTAATCGCAATTAATCGCATTCAATTCAATTTTATTTGTATAGTGCTTTCTCACAAAGGTCATTGTACCAAAGCAGCTTTACATGCATTGAAAGATAACAGTCAGGAGTTCAAAAAAACTCTTTAAGAGAGAAAAAAACCCTGACATGACGTGTTATAGTTGCAATCCGTAGCATGTGCAATCCGTAATAAAGGACACAAATTGCCATTGATCGCATCTATGCAGTTACAAGACACAGACATTTACTTATTTAAGAGAGTGAATAAAATGAATTTTTAAATAAAATGAATTATAAATAAAAAATGAATTATAAATGTCAGAATACATTCAGAATAAATGTTTGTGTTTACATAATATATGTCTGTGTACTGTGCATATACATTTTGTATTTATAAACACAAAAACACACATACATGTATATGTCTTTAGGACATATTTAGATGTATTTATTTATATTTACCAATAATCTAAATTATATATAAACATTTATTATTTGTAATATTTTATATAATATATGCATGTGTGTCTATGTGTTTATAAATACAAAATTAATATGTACAGTACACAGACATATATTATGCAAACACAAACTTTTATTATGGATGCGATTAGTCGTTTGAAAGCCCTAGTTAAAACATAAAATTGCAGGTTACAATGTAATTATTTTCACATAAACGTTAAGGTAACATTAAGATAAAGTTTTCAACACTGGTTTTCATGTACTTGCTCAATAACTGTTTTTTTTTTTGTAATTTCTGTATTACGTACACATTAAAAGAGCATTCATTTTTATATATAAAATTAAATTTTTATTTAATTAACTATAACTAAACAAAATAACTAAATAGAATTTGGCGGCTTCTGAGCTCCTGTGTGTCGGGATAAAAAGTGTCCATCTGCCATATACTCAGAAGGTACTCCAGGTGTTTCTCACATACAGTTTTTTTGCGTACTGAGGTTTCGGACATACTATTTAATTTGCATACCATATAGCATACCACTCTACTTCCTGTTTCAACAGGAATTGTATCGACCCAAAAACGTTTCGCTTTCTGCGGTGATAAATAATAAATACCCTATTTAAGAAGCCTTGTGAGATCTTTCTCTGAAAAGTGTAGATTTCACAGAGCATTTCATTTTTTAAATTTAGTTCATCTGTACTCAAGATACTTTAGATATGCCTTTTATCTCATAAGTTATAAGTCATCACTTCTCGAAAGTAGCAGTGTTTAATTTGGGAGCAGATCAACAGTGCACACTAAAGCCCTGAAGCCAATTCCCCTCAGACCTGTTCTTACAGGAGGAAACCCGATCACAGGAACATTTGCACCTCGAACGTTCCCTGTGATCACTCTGAACAAACAGTTGGAAATGGCCTGGCACTGAGACTTTGATGCATCTTGGCATTGATAAACAGTACAAGGATGTAGCTCGGCCACCCGATACAAAGACAAAACAAACACGACTCTCGTTCTCACAGTTCATGTTGTTCACACTCAGATTTATATACACATATCGTTTCGATGGACCTCCTTATGACTTCTGTTATTTTTTAAATTGAAAAAGAAAATTATAATTGCTACATCTTGGCCGAAGCTGTAATTTAACCCATACATACACCTTTTGGGAATCATCGTAAAACATTATTTATGATTTTCTCAAGTAAAAGCAGCCCTCACAAGTTTTAAAGGTTTTACTATGTTTGTGGTAGTTTGGCCCTCGCAAGTGCAAAACGAGTAAACATGCTAATAAAAGACGTCATCATTACTGTCTTTTAACAGTCAGAATTGTCTGTTTGTATAAATGGGAACTCTTGGGAAACGCTTAGCGGTTTATTGCTTGCGATAAAGTGTCAGCCTGAAGCGTTCTTGCTAATTCTGTTTTATTGCAAATGTTTTTGGCAGATCCACTCTTTATCACACCAGATTCATTAAATCCAAATGTATCCTTTTTTAGACAATTTCAGTGAACGTAAAACCTCTGCGATGTGCTGCTGTGACCACAAAATAATTGCTTTTATTGCTCCATAGATTTCAGTAAACCACAATAATATAATATTTAGTGATTCTAATGCCGTTAAGCTTGTATCTGTTGTTGCTTAACTTGAAACAAGCCAAAAACAATTCTTTCAAAGTAAGATCGCATTTCTTTTGTAAATCCGATATCAGCAATGCCTGATCTTTGTCTGGAATGCTGATTTTTGATGTATGTATTTGAAGACTTTATGGTTAAACTGTTGACCAATGTGTTACAGAAGGGTCAATGAGAGTTCATAATGTTTTCCTGGACCTCTTTTTTATCATTATCAAACAAGAGAAAAATCTTATCTGTAAATCTCTTACAATGTAGCCTACCACTATTTGTACCATTATTTGTTGCACTCTTAGCGTTCATTCACCACAAATCAAATGTGTCTCCACTTAGTGTACACAGAAATCTTCCAAACCCACCCATTAGTCAAATAAATGCTTGGGAACATTGCATTACAGCGAGTTCCTGTTTTTGACAAAATTGCAAAAATGATGGCCTGCACATTATGGTTGGTGTGTGTTGAATTCAGATTTCTGAAGTGAGACGTAAGTCTTCAGACTACAGTGAGGGCAGCTTTCCTGAAACCGCAGATTCCAGATGTTATTGAAAGATGTTTTAGCACATTTTTCACAGGTCAGGGATAGTTCAGTCTCGGCACTCTCTGTTCAAAGCCAACCAAGCTACCTTGCTGTCTACTACATAGACGGTCACCTTTAAATGGGCCATTTATGTAAGAAACAAATGTATTTACAAATATGTATTTTGCACAAAAAATAGAATGCAGTGGTCTCTACTTACAGTTTATTACAGTTAATATTAACAATTATATACTATAATAAGCATATTAATGCATGCCGCAAACAAATATTGTGTATATAGTCCTTTTAATAAATTTTTAAAACCTTTTTTATTGAGTTTGCTGCAAAGCATTATGGGATTGCCTTCTGATACATACAATTCCATCTAAAGGCCCATTTATACCAAGAACGATAACTATAAAGATAACTATAATAATATCAACATTAGCATTCACAACAGGGCACAATTAAGCTCATGTGCTGTAGTTTTACTTTTTAACAAGTGCACTTTTTAAAATTTAAATGGGTTTTGATTTACCATCAATCAAATTTTATTGTTCATCAGCTAGAAAAAAATCTTTCGGAAAGTGATCTGAACAATATTGTTTCTGTGTAATGTTATTGTTTAAATGTAGACTTTGCTATTCTTGTATATTCTTGTATTAAAACCTTTTAAAAATGTATAGTTATAGCTATCGTTCCTGGTGTGAACAGGCCCGACTTTTGCACAAATAAGTTTTTTGAAGTGAACATAATCTTTCTTTCTGCCTTTTGGATCTGCCTTTTGCTCTTGCATTAGGAGCACACCTACTGTGTGACACCTAAACATTCTGCCAAGGTACAGTAGGAAGCACACTTTTGTTGTTAAGTGTTCCCTACACAACAGGGTAATTACAGTAAGTTGTCCATGAGTCATGCTTCATTTACTTTATATGAAATTCTTGAGTCATTACAGATGTGCCAACAACAACATCAGGAATAAACAAAGAGTTATATTCAGCACATAGAAAATATGGGACCTCAGAGAAAAAACTGCGTCATATATATATAAAATTGCGTCACTATGATTTTCTGGTACAAGCTTTGCTTGTATCCTATCCTGGTCATAGAAGTCTGTTGACTAGTTTTAAATGCATACTGGGCACATTTAAGTTGGTCATGCTGGGAGAACCATCTAAGGAACCATCTGAGACCACATTAACCCACCTAAAACAAGCCAAAAAATTTAGGCTCGATTAGGATGGATTTCTATCAGCAGGTTTTTAGCTGTTCCAAGTTGGTTTGTCGCCAGTCCAAGATGATCTACCAGCTTGTAATGAGACCACCGTTGTAAACTTATCGGCACAGACCAGCAATCATGTTTTGGCTACCATCTTAAGCAGGATTTTAAGTGCATTTGAGGGACCCGCCTGAAACGTTTGGCACAGATGAACAGCACGGCAGGCCAACAGATGTAAGTCTGTGTGTTGTTCGAAAGATTGATGCTGGTTTGTGCAGACACGCATCCTTTCCCTTAGCAGATGGGAAAGATCTATGTCCACCTACATGCTGATTTTGATACCGTCTAGTGGTTTGCTTACTCAAGTGGTGGGATACAGATGCAATGGCAGGGATATATTTTTTGATTAAGATGGCTTGAAATTTTGCCCTGCCAGTGTGCCAGCACAAACACAGCATTCCTGTGTTGCTCTTGTCAATCAACCTTTTGGGCAATCAGACCACCAGTGTGACTGCATGGCGCTTGATGAAATCCAAGATAATTGACTCCCCGCTGCCTGATGAGTGACTGAATCTGTCAGTGACCTTTTGAAGAGCCTTTCATCCAGCTAATCACCATCCACTATAATGAGACAATTGTGTATGGGTCAATGACAAGATCTGTCTGTTTATTTATCAGTCTACTCCAGACCTATCATCATTTTATTTTCAATCAGTATTTATAAATATAATATATTAATATAAATCTATATATAAATATCAGGCAAAAACTCTCATTAAAAGCATAAATTATTATCTCTTATTATGTAATTTAGCATAACCTTCAATTATTGTTCTTAAACGAATGATAACAACAAAAAGTGAGGCATTTTAGTATTAAATAAATTACAGGAATAGTAATAATTTGCTCACCCTAATGCCATCCCAAAAATATATGACTTCCTTTCCTTAGCTAAACACAATAAATATTTATCTTTTAATATTTTTTATTATTTTATAATTAATCATTTGGACTACTTAAATTATGTATGTGTTTTTGGAACTTCATTTTGAGTACCGTATAAGATCACATGATAGCATTTTAATATGTAAAATTATTTGTTCATGTTCAGTTGACTAAAGGAAGTCATATACATCTGGTGGGATGGCATGAGGGAGATTAAATTTTTTTTTGGTAAGCTGTTGCTTTAATATGTAAACAATATTTGTTCACTAATGTTGCAATCAGTATAAAGTTATTAAAAGCCATTTTTGTACGTTGACAAAAAAGCTTTAAAGGAATATATAATCTTATTAAGAAGACCCCTATAAACCCACATGATGGGTAAAATATCACATAATGTAACCAAACTGTTTATGACTGTAGTTAGAATTGATTTATGTTACCCCGTGAAAAGTTCATGATATACTTGTTTATATACTTGTTGCATATTTATGCAAAAATATGTTTTACCTTGAAAAATATTTTCGAAAATGATAATACAGATATTACATATCTTAAATATGCAACAAAAAATACGTTTGCGTGGACTTCACTTAACACTATTATAGTCATTACATCAAAACTTTTGATGTTTTTTATTAAAAAAACACATCAAATCATCATCATACAGAGTACAAAGATTTAATCTGTAGGAACCGGGTACATGTGTGCTAAACTAGATTCAGATTTAGATTATCGGTCACAAACATACTGACGAAAATCTGAATAGACTGATTAAAACCATTCATGCATGCAATAGCCCCACAGCCAATCAGTCGTAAAGTTATCGAGCTGTCACGAACAAGCCCCGTCTGTGCTCCATTAAAGACACGCCTCTTAATTTCTCCGAACTGGCTGTGAGTTGCACCCGTCTCTCCTCATTTCCATTGACCTCTAACTCTGTGTGATAAGCACGAGATTATTACAGGTGTTTGGCGAAACTCCAACGAATATCACGAACGCCAAATCGCTTATGTTTATGATCTCTCAACGCTGTGAACTCACCAGCGACCCACTTCAAACGCGCTGGGAAGAAAACAACTCTGGACTTGGTTTTCAAGATTTAGCTGGATAATGTTGGATTTAAAAAGATACTTTATTAAAGAGGGCAGGGATGTTTGGAAATAAAAGCTCAGCGCTGAATAGAGTTCTGGGTGGCCTAATCTGTTTCAGAGCCTAATCCACGAGTTTCACTTCGCAATCAAGACGTCAGCCCTGACCCCTTAAATCTTTCGGCAACTTGGCTTTTGAAACACTTAATACCGATGCTGAATAAAAGACTCCCTTCCTGGCAAATCACTAGCCACATAACTGATGTATTTCAAGTCTATTTAAGTGTAACATTGGATGAACACCAAACTAAATGGTATCTGTCAGGGTAAATTGGTGTCCCATGGCATTATTTAAAGTTAATTAGTATCTTTGTCCTGTGTCCCATATTTGGAATGCAACCCTGTTTACGTTATCTCCTTTAACGGACCTTTTGTTAATAAAGATGACTCTGCGAAGTTGCGTTTTAAGTCCTATTTTGTGCCCTTTGCATGGAAACTTCCATCTTTCTGCCAGCCATGTTCTGCATGTCCAAACAGTTTGTTGCGAAGCCATTTTTAATAATTAAATGTCAAAAACTGTGGATTTTAAGTTTACATATTCACGGATAAAACAAACAATATTTTGTGCAATTTTAAACATTTTATTTATTAGTTGCTGTTGGGTTGGTTGATGTAATACCCCTGGAAACAAATAGACAAACAACTCGGTAACTTATTAAACGCTGTGTATTAAATAATAATAGACGGCATTGCATTTTTTTGTTGTACGTAATGAGTAAATTAAAAATGACTTTAAAGGTTTATTAAATGGGACATGTACAAGATAGGAGCCTTGTATGCGATCGATATGCTTTGATTGATTCCAGCTGTATCATGTAGACCAGATGTCCCGTGTCAGTCTCGATGAGTGCATCTCCGTGTTGAAGATGTCATGGCTGAATGCCGTACCCCCCTCAGTTTTACAAACTTTATTTCATCCATCACAAACAGAGGAAACATGTTAGCATGTTTAGTTGCTGAATAAAAGGGCTTTTTAAATCACATGTGGTATAGTATACATGTGTTTTTAATTGGTCAGTTGTGGCATTTTATTTATTTCCTGCAGTTATTTCCTCCATAGCTGTGCTAGTTGTAGCTTTCTTGAACCACTTTTTCTTCTAACAGGATAAAATAATGTGAACTGTAATTGATATTGTCGATTTATTTACTTAGTTAGCTGTGTAATAAGTATGATAATACAATCAACTGGTCATTATCCTTCCATAAACCTTAAAAGGGTTTATTTTGTGATAATGGCCGCTACATTATCACTTACTTTACTGTTTATTCATCACATTACAGGCAAATGTCAATGACTCAAGTACAATGCTTGGAGCTTTACTATTGGGACACATTAAATCAAATCATTTCCTTAAGGACTCTGGCTAAGCCTCTTTGTGAAATACAGCTCATAAACTCAATACAATTTAAAGGAATAGTTCACCCAACAATGGACCCCATTGACTTGACCATAGTAATTTTTATTCCTACTATGGAAAGCCATTGGGGTCCAATTTTTGGGTGAACTATTCCTTTAAGACTAGGTTTTGTGCAATCAAAACATTTGTTATGGACCTGCATGCAATGGCACCTTAACGCTTAACAGCTAGGAACAGTCTGTCCCATCACATTGATAAGGAGGCCCTATGGACAGGGTGGAGAACCAGATGTGTCTTTGCAAGAGATGTGAGGAAAGCAACCTTCTGTTGCCATGCTTGTTTTTAAACGTTAGTAATGAGAACGTAAAGTATGTGCTTAGGAAGTGGGTGGGATAGGGAAATTTTCCTTAGAAATCCAGATAAAAAGACAGTGTGGGAAATATTTCTGATCCAACGCATGACACGCGAGCAACACCAGCATGACTCTCAATGGCCATGAGATCACTAAAATCTTGTTTCCTTTGGCCATCCTGAAAATGATGCACGTCTGGCCAGATTGTGTCATGCAAACGGATATGCTTTATGGGGTGTTTCACAGTTAGAAAGTGATCTGAAAATGTTTTGCAAATGTTTTGACCTGTGCCTTATACCTGGATATAAATGTTATAAATGATCTCAGACCTTCTTTTAAGCAAACTAAATTCTTGGTAGGTGCTCTGAAAAGGTTTAGTTTTAGTCTGAGGGTTCAGTTATTTTATCACGTGTACTGTAAATGCAAAAAAGAAAGACTCAAAGGTAACAAGCACCTTATATATTCTAATCTGTTAACTCTGTTTTACACATAAAATTTCGACCTGAACTCTCAATTTTAAAAACACCAAAATCTTAACTATAACTGAGAGCTGAAAGCTCAAAGTCTAATGCAATGGATTCCAGCAGGTGCCATGACTTGTTTATTGCCGTTTGTGCTAAATGAGTTTCATGATGGATAGCATTAACATGCCCCAATTATGGGATTTATTTTGTCGGTAAGAAATCACCTTTTGTCATCTGAAGCATTCCTTTAATGGTGAGTCATGCAGTGTGGAGCTTTAATGGACTATGGAAGTTCAGGCACATTGAAACAGGAAAACATGTGAAATATAATACTGGAAGGAGTTTGCATTACATTAATCACTGATCCTAATTGCATTCATTGAAATTACATACAGAGGATTCAGTAATTAACTTAATGTATTGTAACAAATCGCATTCTGGGAAGTTTTTCTTTTTTTATGAAGCCAGTATTTATTACACACAGTACACATGTTGGCTTGACCCCAGCATAGAGATTAACATGCATTTTTCTCTTTAGCTAGAGAAAGGCAGGTGCAGGATACAGAAACAAAATAACAGAAACAAAATAACAGATGGATTTTATGAGAAAATATTAAAGCGGTAGTTCAATTTTCTAAAATTGCACTTCTTTATGAGAAAGGGATAATTTTCTTTCCAAAAATCATTTAGAATGCAATTTTAGGTTTATTTAGATGAATATGAATTAATGGTAATTTAATTATTACCATTAATTATTCATTCAAATTAGTGTCATTTTTATTAATAAATGTTCCTTTTGTCTTTCTTTAACCTGTTAACTGTCACCGTTCCTCAGGAGGGACACCTATGTTATTTATATAATATAATTATATAATATAATACTTCATTGTTGAATTTTATTCATGACAAACTACAAATTGATAGACAGGTATAAGACTTGAGATAAAATATTTGATAAATTTGCATAACAATAAACATAAACAAAAATAATCATTTAAAAACGTTAACATTTCTGTAATTTATAAAAGTACGGCAGTGCATCCTTTCTCATAAACGACTGTAATGTTTGCATCTTAAAAATGAAAACACCTTTTTTCATTAAACTAGTGGTTTTATCTTGCAAAAGTCTGTTTTTCTTTATTTTTAGAGTGCGCAGGCCATTTTGAATCACTTCAAAATATGTCATCTGGACATATTTCTGAGGTGCATTGAGTCTCTGGTTACAGCTCACTTTGTTTAAGCCATCAATAAACACTGTAGTAAAGCAACATCCAGGTGAATCATGTAAACGTCACCTTGACGTGACCAGCTGAAAAGATCATGGGACAAGAATGTGTTTTTGAATCCTTGAGTTATTTCCTTTGCAGCTCACTTTCATCAATACCAGAGCAAGGCGCGAGGCAAAGAAAACATCTGTCACAGCTTATTACCAGAATCCCCCCTACAACGCAACCCAACGTGCCGACACGTTTGACGCGAAGTTGGTAGTTGCGGCAGTTAAATTGCCTGTCGACGTGTAATCACGCACCCTTCTGCTTTGCCTGCAAATATGCCTGTCAGAGACCCGTCCCCTTGGAATTGTGGGTAGCAGTTGAGTGCAGCTGTCAAGAACTTGCGTTCAGGGTTAATTGGCTTTAATTGGGAATGTTGTTTTCTGCTTTCTTAGACCCCACCAGCGAGAGAAAGGAGACAATATGAGAGATTCGTTACGGAGATGCGAGTGTGTTTGAATGTGTTTGTACAAGTGTTTCATTTGTGCCACTTTGTGGTAATGTTGATTTTTGTAATCTGATTAACAGGAGTGCGCTGAAGTCATTCCTGTGTGTGACTGACATATTTATTTTACATATCTGTGGTAGATCAGATCAGACCCACATGGCGACATATTGTTTCTGTATCTCACAAATTGCAACGCAAGCCTCTTAAAGTAATTTCATGCGATAACAACAATTTTCTTGCTTCTTATAGACATAGAGTTCAAAGGGTTTACAATTTATACCTTTGAGTTTAATAATAATTTTAGGGCAAGTGAACAAAACTCACATGTATGAGCAATTGGATCAAAGGGCATTTTAGTATGAAAACCAGAAAAGTAATAAAGTTTAGCTGTTTCCTCAAAGTTATCTGTTTTCTTTGGCAGAACTGAGATCAAGGAACAGCACTGCTGTATTTTGGGATGGTTCAGATGATGGAGCGTACCAGGCCTTACTGCTGGATGAAGACCGCGGATGGCTGCTGGTCGGAGGCCGAGATCACATTTATATGTTGAACTCTGACAGCCTCACCCAACCGGCACGCAAGGTCAGAGATGTTTAAACTGTCAGAATAATATGAGTAGACATCCTTAATGTCGTCATAATAGCCACTCTGAGGTCTGAAGACGTAATTCAGGTTAAATAAATGTGAAGGCCTCTGTCGTCTGCTGCTGATTAGAACTGTTGATAATAATGTCTGCCTGTTCTCCAGTTTGCACAAAGCTATTTTTTAGAATTTGTACAGTAATTTACAGTAATATACAACATTTGCAATGAAAGTTGCAAGCATTTGTTGCACTTGATTTTGCATCAGAAATAATGAAATACCTCAAGATTCTTGTTGGAAATTATGAGGTCACGTTACAGTCAGCTAAATGCCTAAATGTAAATGTAAATGTACAGTTTCATGAGCGTTTTTTTTTTCTTTTAATAAGAAATCAAGCACATCAGATCGTTCACACAATTGTTTTGGTACATTCAGTGTGCTGATCACCAGCTAATGATCAGGTCGATACCTGCACACCATTTCCATGTGGAAATCATCACAATATGTGAAGCGTGTAGTCTAATTATGGACAAACTCCAAAAACATTTTGAAACATGACTTTGTGACTCTGTGCATGTTTTGTGTGGGAACTTTAATGTAATCATGTTTAAATGATCAGGACAAATCAGTCAAGTTATTCAGTTTCAATCTAGCAATGACATAGTTGATTATAATGTAGTAAATATGAACCATTAAAGAAATAATTCAGCCAAAAAAGAAACTTTTGTCATTATTGGCTCATGCTATTTAGCCTCATGTCATGTAAACCCATAAGCTATTACTTTAAGCAATATTGCAAATTGTCTGAAGCCATTAATCTTGTCGTATATTTACTCTATATCTATATTGAAAATATTAACCACTACAAAGCTTTGGTGTATTTTGTCTTAAAGTGACCACCAGCTATTAATCTACGAAAGGTTGAAGTATTTAAAAAGTTGCATGAAGATTCATAAAAAGCTCATTTTGCCTTCGACTGAAAACGATACAAGCTTTTGGGTTTAGAAACATGACAGATGGATGAATAAAGTTTGACATAGTATTTATTTGTAAACTGTCCATTTCATTGTTTCACTGTGAGCATTCAAGCACCCATCTTCCCCTGCTTTACAAAATGTTATGCAATGTTATTTTGTGTTCTTTGGGAAAAATGCCTCTTTTATTTTTAGATTCACTGGCCAGCTGCGCAGGACCACATCGAACATTGCAATTATGCTGGAAAGAATCTGTCGGTAAGACACAACTTTAAAAGTATACAAAGGTAAATCTGGGTTGAGAGAAAAGCTTTCAAGAACCCATCTGGTTGTACGTAGATGAAGTTTTCTCATAGCCTGAGATAAGAATAAAGCATGAAAATTCATATTTATAGCCCCATGGGGGGATATATCAGCTGGAAAGTCTTAAGGGAGGGTAAATCTCTGTCTTTTTGCTTGTTTTTGACATCATTTACTTTTGCAGTAACAGCAAAGCTTCAGTAGGTGCATTACTGGGTGATTTATGATGCTGGATATCTGTGTTTTCTCCCATATTCTTTCAAATGGCATTTTAATCACATACCACATGCATCTTGCAGATAGACTGTGCCAATTACGTGAGAGTCCTGCAGCCTTTTAACAAAACTCACGTTTATGTATGCGGGACGGGCGCGTTCCACCCGCAATGCACCTACGTCGACCTGGGACACAATCTTGAGGTGAGCAATCATGAGAAAGACGTATTAGTCAGTTTTTTGTTTATTAGGTGATAGGCTTAAAGGCAGTGTAAACGGACCTACTGCGATAAATTGGACCCAACGCCCGCAGGAATGTGTTGACTGTAAAGCTAAACTAACAATGAGGTTAATGGTGCAAGAAGTGTGACAGTCTTGTCTTGGTTCCTAGAAACCCACTTTCCGTCTCCTCAGCCACGCTGTTGAATCCGGACGAGGAAAATGTCCCTTCAGTCCTCAGGAACCCTTCACCGCTCGACTGACAGGTAAGTTTTGTGACTTTATATGAAAAAACTGCTTTTTTGGCATAATCCTATCCATCTTATTTTTACTCTGTGTGCACTGCATAATGAATGAACCCAGACTCCCACATCCATTATTCACCTATACCGCCCTCAGAAATTACCCAGTTAGCCCCTTGCAGGAAAAAATATTAAAGAAACATACAGAAAAACTACACATTTGTTACATACTACCATTTAAATAACTGGAAACAATATAACACGCAACCAGATGTTAGTTTTGAATGAGGCAATCTGGAAGTTCCCCAATCAATGGGTTTGTCGCCCTTTTTTACTGGACACAAATTACACAGTTAATTGATTACATAAAAATTATACAGGTGCTGTAACAATATGCTCAGGAAATGAAACCCGGATGCATATTTTATATTTTTTGCTGTTTTTTTTAAAGCATATACATCCATTAGGGAAATAGTGCATAAACCACATGCTACCCAATTAAAGGTTATTACTGCAAAAATGATCCCTTGTGCTTCTGGAATCATTGGCATTTCATATTCACACACGCTGCTTTGAAAACAGAGTATTTTGATAAAACCTAACAAATTTAAAAATGGAGGGCGAATTCATTACAAATGCATCAGTCATTTTAACTTATTCTGGATCTGTTATCCACTTGCTTTTCATTTAGATGGAGATCTGTACGCAGGGACATCGGTAGACTTCATGGGAACAAACGCTGCTATTTTTCGCACATCTGTGCATAGCAACAATCAACATTATATCCGTACTGAAGCTTACCAGGACCACTGGCTAAATGGTGAGATGTCAAATGAAGAAAAAAATGTTGTTTTATAGTTTTTCATTGTTTTGACAACTACCTTTTTTTTACCTCTCTTTAATCAGAGCCGGAGTTTGTTGGATCATATTCCATCCCAGACACACACAGCTTAGACGATGACAAGGTGTACTTCTTCTTTAAAGAGACCGCTGTGGAGTCCAACCAGCTCGACAAGCGCGTCTACAGTCGAGTGGCCCGCGTGTGCAAGGTGAGCCAAGTCGTGTATCGTAACGAGCCAATAAAAACACGAAAATTAATCCAGAGCAGCTTTTGTCTTGTGTTATTGAATGAACGTGTAAGCCACTGTTTGATCCAGAAGCATCATGTGTCTAATAATGGATGAATGAAGTGATTGTAGTAGAGAAGTGGAAATTAATCTAGCAATTATTTTTGTCTGATCTACCACAATCTTTATTTAGTTCAATTCAGGTTTATTTGTATAGCGCTTTTTACAATGTTGCATTGTTTCAAAGCAGCTTTACAGAGAAAAAAGCTGAATCTTAATATTGGAGCATTCATAAAGTTATTGCTTACAGACTTATAGACTATTACATAGTTTTTTTCCAGGTTTATTTATTTACTTAATTGTTTATTTACTCATATATTTACATATTTATATGTCACTCAGCAGACACTTTATCCAAAGCAAGTTGATTATTTATTTAAATGAATTTTGTCAATATGTATTTCTTTATTTATTTAATCTTTTTTTATTATTAATGTCCAGATAATCCTAATGTTACTTTTTGTTACATAATACTGTTTCTGAAAATGTTTAGGGTAGATTTTATTAGATACTGTGATGTCATGTACTGTATAGAGTCATTTTTTGTTTTTGCTTACAGAATGACATCGGAGGAAAAAGGAGTTTAATAAATCGCTGGAGCACCTTTCTGAAAGCCAGACTGGTGTGTTCAGTACCAGGACCTGGAGGCATGGACACACACTTTGATGAACTGCGTGAGTTCACACACTCCCAATTACACATCACCTTTTTATGGGATCAATCATGAAACCACAAAAAATATAAAAAAAAGTTTAAATAAAAAAATCCTGCACTTTTGTTTTACTTCTAGAGGACATTTTCCTCCTGGAGACCAAAGATCCACAGAATCCAGTCATCTACGGCGTCTTTTCCACATCCAGGTAGGAACATTACCCATAATTCCTATGCAAACCACATTCCCAGTCAACTTTATGTTTCTGCTTTATCATCGTCTCCATCCAAATTTACCCATTAGTCACACTCATTCACATGTAACTAACCCTTCCAGGTTCTCAGACCTCTTTGTTTGTTCCAACAACCTAAATCTGATTATCTCAGTTTATCCAGTAAACTAAAATCACTATCGAACGCCCCTAATATCAACAGTCTGGTCTCCACCCCACCCCATCTATCTACAATGATCAGTCTTGGTTCTCCCTCCCAAGAAATGGATAGCTCAAGGCCATTCAGAAGGTTCAAAGGTCATCAAGCTCGAGGGACTCTGTTATTCTAACCCGACATCAGACTAATACGATTTTCATTGTGTCTCTTTCTTTAAAAGTTCTGTCTTCAGAGGATCGGCTGTGTGCGTCTACTCCATGGCTTCCATCAGAGCCGCCTTTAACGGGCCTTTCGCGCACAAGGAAGGGCTTGATTATCGCTGGACGGAGTACAAAGGGAAAATCCCTTATCCACGTCCAGGGACGGTGGGTTGAATTATATACTGTATGTGATGGAGTGGAAATTAAGAGATCAATCTTTAGTTATGGGAGGGGATCAGATGACATCACAGGTGATCCGTCTCTCTCTCTGTTTGGTTCTGGTTTGCACATGTGGTGGCACAGCACTGAAACCTGCTGCACTGTCTCAAGGGGGCTGTAAAACTGTCGTCAGGCGCTCAAGGGGTCACGCGTCAGGGCGATGGGTGAAGTGGCTAAAGTATGAGCTTTTAGTGCCGAGTTTAGTGAAGAAGGTCAATCATCAGGTCTCCTGCATTAGCTGTCGAGGTCACAACCACAGAGTTGTCCTAAACGACAGCTAAAAGCTTTGAAGTTATTCGTTTAGAGATTTAGTGTGCAGTTAGAGCTCAGATGATGCGATTACAGTCACGTTAAAACTAAATGAACCTCATTTGGATGTTTTTACAAGTACTGTATTAATGCAAAAACACTTTTTCTTGTTTAGACTTTATTCAGAGAGCCTATGGTAGTAGCTAAATAAACATCTTCTCAATTCTTAAAGGAACAGTTCACCCAAAATTAAAACGTTTTGAAAATATTTGCTATAATAGTGTGAAAAATAGCATAGCTATACTGCATGATACGGAGAATAAAATAGTAAAGAAAAATGCATTGTTTTGCAAAATTATGAACAGTTATGGATGTGATAATGTAATAAATCAGCACCTTTTTTTTACCTGATTACATAAAACTATACAATTAAAAATTATGCTCTAAACAAAACAAAATACTTTAGGCTATTATGGTGAAAACCTTTGTGGAAAAAATATTTTTAAATTAAGGTTGACATTTGCATAGAATTCCTCAACTGCATATTTCTCATAGTGACATTTATGTGATTTGATACTGTGGCCAGAATCCACATCTGCGCAAATGTTTGAACTATTTTTACCTTTCTCTGAGACTTCTAACATCACTTCCATCACTTATATCTTAGATTATATGGGTCTTTTTAACAAATGACATTTTAACCATATTTCTGCCTTATCATGACCTTTCAGTGTCCGAGCGAGACCTATGACCCTCTGCACAAGTCCACCCGTGATTTTCCAGATGAAGTTGTGAGCTTTATGAGAGCTCATCAGCTTATGTGGGAGCCTGTGGTACCCATCCACAGACGGCCAGTCTTTACCCGGATCAATGCACCCTACAAGCTTAAAAAGCTTGTGGTTGACAGGGTCGATGCAGAGGACGGCCAGTATGATGTTTTGCACCTGGGCACAGGTACGTTGCAAACACATGCACTCAATAAATAGATTTTTTTTTCAGAAAAAGATAGGAGAGATGAATTGTTGGACCTCTACTGACATGTGATAAACATGATAAATATGATATCAAATCCCACCCACAATTTTTAACCAGTGTTTTTGTTTTTTACCCCTTTGCAAATCTCACAAAAAAGTATGAGGTTTATGTTTAAAACAAGAAATAAACTATTTGCCAGTAAGGTGAGAAAAACAATATATTTTGAGTTGTCTAAGTTCCTTTTCCTAATTTGTCCTATTAATGTAAAGGTATCTTGTTTGAAGGACGTTTAGATATTTTAGTTGGAAAACAAGACAAAATGCATTTTTTGATTTAATTATTTACATTCATACATCAGACTGATGCTTATGTGGAAACAAAGTATTATTTACAAAATATTAAAAAAAAAATACTTTGCAGAATAGCATCACAATTAAAACAGCTTTACACATACTAACACATACTAATCAAATGTAAAACTTAAATGTGTCATACGTCTCTTCGGATAAAAGTGTCTGCCAGATGCATTAATGTTACATGCATTAATGTTGCATTAATGCATGTAAATGTTACAATAACGTTACAGAAAAACTATAAAGTCAGGATCGTTTTCAGGGCAATATTTTCAGCTAATGTGTTATAAACATTGACTGGCAACTAAAATCCGATTAAATAAAAAAATACACGAGCTTAAAATAAACAGAATGTCATCATTCTTTGGTGTGAGGGGTAATATAGTTTATAATTATCTTTTTAGTTATCGTTACTGGAGTGAACTGGACCTAATAAGAGCACTGAGCTAACAGAACCATCCTAATAAAGGATTAAGCCACCAGTATTGCTAGGGGAACACTAACTTACAGTTTTAATCTGGAATGAGTAAACTCTATCAAACACGACCTCTGTTCCCACACTGAACACTGGTCTTGTTGCCGGGGATCATCCTGACAAACAGGCGAGCCAAAGTTTATTTTCCTGTCCAACATTTGCTTTGACACTTATAAGTGAATCATTTAGGACAAATAGATGCTCTGTTTGCCACAAATATGCTTGACCTGTGTGCACAAAGAGCCTGCTTACATTTGTACTGTGTAAAGTAGTAAAACACTGTAACAGCTGGATGAAGCCACATGGCACCCCGGGATTGAATTCAAAAGCTGAGCGCATTCTCACCATAGTAACTAAGTCAATGTGCATTATGGGATGTGTTTGCCACTAAATAGAATTGCAATTGCAAGTTTGTTTACTTCGTTTTTTTTACAGATTTAAATAAATATGGGGTTTTCGGTCTTCAGTCTCAACCATATACATACATATATACTGTAAACACACACACATAGTAACATACACTTTGTGTCTGCAGATGATGGCAAGGTACTAAAGGTGGTCTCCATACCTAAAGAGAACTGGGAAACTGAGGAAATCGTTCTAGAGGAGCTCAGTGTCTTCAAGGTAATATTATCTATGTCTTCTTTCTTCTCTGCTGGATTGTCATACCAACTTCTGGACTCCTTCATGACCTTTGACCCCACACTCTTATTGGTTGTTGTTTCCATGTCGAGCACTTCCCAAACAGAAATAACTCCTAAAGAGGAAAAACAGATACTCTCAGATTTCCCAGGGTTCTTCAAGTGACCAAACCCAGTGACGGGACATGTAGAGTTATGGCCAATGGAAAGAGGAGTTTATTTATTTAAAACTTTGGACTGTGAAGAATGTATCCGTTTTTTTAAAGATGATGCAAGAAAATGTTTTGAAAAAAAATGTAGCCCTTTACATTTAGAAAGCTGATATATTGAAATATATGTAGAACATGTATATTTCAAGAATACAGTATGTTCATGTATAAAAATGTCACATACAGTATGCAACATTTCAAAATACTACAAAATTGTTTGTTTTCATGTGTAGTGTAAGACACATATACAGTATTTCTGTGAATATCTTGAAAGATACATATATTAAATTGTATAAATAAAATAGAATATTTTCCACTTCATGTCATGTTTGAACAATTTAAATAATACATAATAAAAACAAAATAATTAAAAATATATTAAATAATATTAAATATTAAATAATATAAACTAAAATATATATATATATATATATAGTTTTATATATTATTTAATATATTTTTTTATTATTTTTGAAAAAAGTTTTGTTTTAGAAATATGTCATCACATTTTAGTATGGGCTCCTAAGCCATCAGGTGACATATGATAGCAGACATCGTCCACTGGCGTCCCTAAGCAATCTGGAGAAAGTGAGTGGTTTTAAGAGTCAAGGCCCATTTGCTGCCAGTATTATAAAGGAGAAATGAACCATTAAAGCAGAAAACTTAAAAAACTCCCCAAGGCTCTGTTATGATAAACTGCCCTCATTCATTGCAAATAATGCGTATCTTTCCCCTCTTTGTCCGCGAGATGATGATTCATTTTATGTGTTGACACATTTTTTCCTGTCTTTTTCTTTTTGTCCCAGACCCCAGTACTAAACATGGAGCTCTCCACCAAAAGGGTAAGTGAACCCGTTGGGTGGGTGGCCAGCAGGAGCCAGACTTTCCATCTGAGAAATTAAAAAGAATGGCTCACGCACTTAAGAACAGACGTGTACCCTGATATTTGTCCTACAAGAAGTGCAAAATTTTACATTATACTTTGTGACCAAAGGAGCATTAAAGCTTCTCGGTTAAATTTACACTGCACTCCATGAACCTTTAATAAAATTGGAGATAAATACACTGTAATGCATGATTAGATTACCACAGACAATAGTTTTAATGGCATTAATAACATTTAAATAACATTAATTTATCAAATTCAATATTAATAATACATTTAGGTTAGATAGTTTTAAAAATTTAATTAACCATCAATAATTTCTTTACCCTGATAACTGTTACTCCACATACTATAATAACTATAATACTTTGAATTATGAAAAAATATATGTATCAATATTCATTCTTCTATTAAAGGTATTTTGGGGAAAAAAATGTATAAATTTTTTAGTTTATGTTTATTGTCGAAAAAATTGTCAAATATGTATTTTACTTGAGTCTTAGACCTTTCCATCAATATATAGTTTGTCATGATTAGATTAGAATTCAGTGACTGTTTATATGTATATTATTGTTAAACTGTACGTTTTGCATTTACATGTGATTGTTTGATGATTTTTTTCCAGCAAGTGTTGTTTGTCAGCAGCAATGAAGGTGTCGTCCAGCTGCCCGTTCAGAGATGTCACCTGTACGGTAAAGGATGTGTAGATTGCTGTCTAGCTAGAGATCCTTACTGTGCTTGGGACGGCTCTTCCTGCACTAACTACTTCCCCAGCAACAAAAGGTACAGCTCCCTACATTTACCATTGTACATGGGATGGGAAACTGTATTTGTTAATAAAACAATAATTAATATCTCATGTTGTAACAACAAATTTATACTTCTGATGTAATAGTGTCCAAAAAAGAGAGTGGAAAGATCTTGGAAAATGATTTGACATTTATTCAAGAACAAAATCATGTTTTACAGTGCTGTTATTAAAAATTCAGTTGCAATTAAAAACATGAGATCTGCCAAATGCTATCTTGTCTTGCGCTGCCTGCGCATCAAGACAATGACAATAGCGGTGCTGTCTGTTAGGAATGATCTCATTTTCCATCTGTGGAAACAATAGATAAACTGTAATCTCAGTTTTCTGTTTTTATTTATTAAATTACGATAGATCTATTGATAAATAGTAGTCTTTTTAGAAAGCAGTGTGTTGTTTATAAAGCATAACCTGATAACTGTTACTGCACACATCAAAAACTACATTTTTTACATTTTAGTTATTAGATATTTTCTTTATTTTATAAGAAGATATAAATCTTTATTTTATTTTTTTAATTGTAGGTATTTTATAAATAACATTATAATTTTTGTTGATTTTTTTATGTTTATTGTTATACAAATGTGTCAAATATTTATTCTTGAGTCTTAGACCTGTCTATAAATATATAAGAATTCAACTATGAAGGTGAAAAGTGAAATAACACGTTTTTCTCAGTTAACAGTTTAACTTGTATGTAACATTGAATATTTCTGTACAACACTGCAAAAACTGTCAAATAATAAATCTGATGGTGGGACCTATAGGCGGTAACATCCTCTTTTGGTCTGCAGGCGTGCCCGGAGACAGGATGTGAGGTATGGAGATCCCTGGAGCCAATGTCAGGACATGAAAGATGGTAATAAATGGCTGTTCACCTTCCTACACCTTTCCTTTATTTTTGATGATGCCCTGAAATAATACTGAAATAAATAAAAAACTACTCCCTCTAGTGTACAAATCAGTTGGTTAAAACCTAAAGTTTCACACTTAAACAATTAAACACAGATTTCAGTTTTTCTATACCGTGTAAGTGCCTATTGTACAAAGTCCATTTTAAATGTTTATTGGTTTTTGACTTTTGTTTGCAACTTTGATCAAAATTACTTTAAACAAGGTTTACTACTGTACTAAACTGTCTGCTGTGTCTCTTTCACGTGTTCAGATCATGCCGAGTTGAAGACGGTTTACGGCGTCGAGGGAAATTCAACTTTCCTTGAATGTGTCCCGCGGTCACCGCAGGCAACAGTCAAGTGGATAGTTCAGCCAAACCACAGCCAAAACAGCAAAGAGGTCCGTCCACTTCCCATTTATAAAATTAGAAAATTTAAGCGATTATAAATTAATAATGTATAGTAACCCTTGACCATTCAGAATCAAGTATCCTCATAACTCCTTTCTGTCTCGTAGTTGATCACAGGTGAAGAAAACCTCATCAACATGCAACGTGGGCTCCTCCTTCAGCGTTTAACACCTTCAAACGCTGGCCTGTACCTCTGCGTAGCCTACGAGCACTCGTTCTCCCGTACGTTAGCCCGCTACGAGATGCACGTCATTCCCCAGAACCACATGTCAAGATCGCAAAGCGCTCGAACCTCCGACACCAGAGCTGACGGAAATTATGCCGGCCCACTGCGAAGTTTCAAAGAACTTCATCTGATCGGAGTCAGCGGGCTAACGGCAGACGAGTACTGCGAACAGCTCTGGTACCGTGAAAAACGGCGACAACAAAAACTTCGTACGCTGAAGTGGAAGCAAGAGGCCGAAAACCGTAAAGCAAGAGTCAGACGGCAGAATCCACCCTATGAACCTCTTGAATAAGGTGAAACTGAACTTTTGATAAAGAGAAAGACTGACTGATTATCTGAACAAACAATTGCTTCATGTTTGTAGTGTAATAGCCAAGATAACTTACCAAAGAGCTACAACCAGCGACAGCTACTGACATCAAAGGGATACAGACAATAAAAACCCTGTTTTACTTCTATTAGGACTAATATCTGTTGAGTCCTCGCATATGTTTAAACAAAGTTTTATTTTGTAGCCTCAGAGCTCTTGCCAGTAATAGCATTGCCTGTGATTTAACAATTACGAGCTGTAATTTTAGCACAATATAACCAAAGTGCTCAGCCTGTAGCTGCGCAGCTGGTATGAATTTGCGCAGTCTGGTATTGGACTGAACAGATTCTGCATACTTCTCTTTGTATTATTCTTAACCTGTTTCTGTTGTTGTTAATTGATTCTGTCTTCAAGTCCTCTTGGCAAATTCGTACTTAAAAGTTCAAAAGCTGTAATTAGGATGTGAGCGTTCAAGTGATTTTGATCATAATAAATAAGAAGCATTAGGCAATTTCCCAGCTAACAAAAAATTATGCTCTAAGAACGTTTTGCTAACATTGTCATTAGGTTAAGATAGCATTATTTGTGAATGTTTTCTATGAACAGTTTAAGAATGTTTTTTGTAACATTTTCAAAACGTTTATCATATAATGTTCATTAAACGCTGTTATGATGTTAGTGCTACGTTACTTCTAACGATCCCTGTTAGCTGGGTCACTTTTATCACTTTTATTAAAAGTGGCAAACAAAAACTTTTGAATTATCTAAAATAACACAATAAAGAGCGAAAATGCACAGAAGGTATGCAAAATTATTCTTATGCTGCCCAGAGAATGTAAATACTGTATAGTTTGTCAACCAATCTGAGTTTGTTACTACAGTGAAAATTGTACTGAAAACCCAAAAACATAAATAACATAACATAAATAGGATCATTCCGGCTTGACTTTTCCTCAGCTGTATTCTTTGACAAGACAAACACCTATGCTAAATGCTAGGTATGATTGCAAAGCTAATATTGTAAACAACTAACCGCACGCCCTGAGCAAACCATTACACAAAACTTTTCTTTCTTCCACAAAGCATTATTGTAATTAAATGTGGACCGGTGGTCAATATGTACAAATCTGACAACGGCAGGTGCCTCCACGCTCAGAGGAAGTTTGCCTATACTTTCTTACACAACCCAGGACGTGCCCTTCATATGTTTCCTTCCTCTTCATGAACAATCTCTTTGGCTCTTTCCTGAGAACATCCTTGAGTAAATATTATGCTTGTTTTATGACTCTTTGCGTATTATTCTCTAAAGACAAGAAAGTCTCTCCGAAACATCTCGTGCCACAACAATTCAACCCACCTGAATACGCATCTTTTACTCTCTGTGTGTCTTAGACATATTCGTGTGTTGAGACATCTGGGAAAGATAGGGAAAAGAAATAGCCCCACAGATCCAGCAATGAGCTTTTAAATGATCTTCACTGGCCTTGAAAATGACTTCCAGGATTCTCGTGCCTTTCTTCTTCTCGGCCACAGCTGAATGGAAAGTTGTGTCCACTACATCACGGTTGAATTCCAGATTGTCTTATATTTGGTTCAGATTGTGGTTTGGCTAGATATAAAGTGAAACATTTGTCATCTGTTATACAGTAAATACACAGCTGGACATTCAGAATGCATGTTCAAAAGGCAGAATTTAAAGGTCAAAAACACCCCCCAAAAAAATTCTATGTGACACAAATGTAAACAAGCTTGTTTTAGGACCATGGCGTCCTTGTTTTATTTTATCCATTCATTTTCTTCTGACATTCTCATTACTGTACAAGATTGTAAACACACATGCATTTAAAATGATAATTTATGCTGATTTCATTGTAAAAAAACCATGTATTACAGTTAATACAATACAGCAGTGAGAATTAACAAAGAATAATGCAGATGCATTATGAGAAATAATGTCAATGCAAAAAGTAATGCTAATTTTCATCTGACTTTTATTGTACGTACAAAATATCTTTTATCTGTAAGAATGGTTTGATACAGTTAATACATACATTTGTAAACTTACAGTTGTATATTAAATTACAATGTCAATGAGCGTATGTAAACAGAACACATGATCAAAACGCATCTAATGCTTATTATTAGTTAGCCTATCAATCTCTGATTGAATAAATATGATCTTTCAACCATCCGTGCTATATTTTTGCAGTACAGTCATAAGCTTAGATGTGAGGTCATGCTGTATGCACCTAGTGGTGTTTACAGTTAGACTTTGTTTCTTTTAAAATGTAATTTAACGTACATTTACATCCACACAATGTTTTTCTGCTGTATTGTTTTTCATAATATGTTTATGTTTGTAGTATTGCTTTGTGACAGAGACACTTTACTTTGTTTTAACATTTTTAGTGTCCAAGATTTGTCGAGTTATTGTACAGTAATCTCATCTTTCATGTGTCTTAGGTAATAAAAACTGTAAAAAAAAGTTAGTAAATAAAGTATTTTCACTCTATTTTACTGTGAGTTTTGTTACCTGCAGGGTCTAAAATCTGACACTGAACACTGAGCTGCTGAAATTTCACTTTTCAATGGCGCCCCCTAATGGGAGAAATAGTCTATATACCTTTTGTGGT